>OZ024740.1:224807513-225037513 GCA_964016885.1 Eledone cirrhosa
AAACAGGTTTGACTTTACTTTTCATCCCTGTATGTTCAATAACATAAGTATCAGTGAAATGGAGACTTTAAATTTACCTCAAATTTGCAAACACTGCGTCTACATTAGAAATCATCTTATTATTATTAATTTTATGATAGCTGTAAAGCTATACCAGTGACTTAGTTATTTATTTTTCCATTTAAATAACCTCATGCAATCTATTTCTATTTTAATATTCATTTTAAATAAAAGATATTTTAGGGTGGTGTGTTGACAGAATCGGTAGAGCATCGGACAACATGCTTTGTGGCATAATGAAATAGCTCTTTATGTTCAAATCCTATCGAGTTTAGCTTTGTCTTTCATCTTTACAGCGTCGTTGAAATAAAGTACCAGTAATGCACTAGGGTCAATTTAATTGATTTCCTCTTCCCTACAAATTGCTGACCTTGAACTAAAATTAGAGACAATTATTGTTAAGGGACATGTGATGTGAAATTATATGAAGAGTGTATTGCATTTCTATGTAAACCGTGTAGTTCTATTTACATATTGCCCCAAATCTCTATGCTTATTATGAAACCTACATCATTTTCCTCATCCTCATTATTATTAACTCTGGTGTTATTATGATTGCTGTATTTTACAGAAATTAATGTTCTGACTGTTTTTGATGTTGTTTGAATTTGTTGCTATCAATACTAGAAGATAAAGGAATAATTCTGTTTTAATCATCGATCAGGTGTGATATCAATATATTTTCATTTTTCCTTTCCGTTTCTAATAAAAACTAAAAAAGACAACAACTAAGAGAGATTGCATATTTGTGAGGTCTTCAGGTACAAGGAATATGATGCAATTTTGTAACTACTTTTAAGAATATAGTTCCTGTACATTAATTATTGAGCATCGATGGTAATTTTCTCTGTAGCTTATGGGTGTTGATACATGCCAATAGGTAGGCAGCTATTGTAATAAAAATCATTGAATTTACAAAAGGAATATTTTATAGAATATGGCTTTCATCCAATCTAAGAGTTTCTTTTAGTTATAATGTTTAAGGGGCTGGACAAATATTTCTACAGATTATGTGTGGAAATGCTTCCTTGCTAATTGACTGAAATATGCAAACTCTGTAATGCATCAGTTGGTTAGGAATATTATTATTGGCATATTCCTTAGAACATTAGATAGAATGTTTTGTAGTAATAGTTTTGGCTCATTGGACTCTGAGTTCATATTCTGCCAAGGTTAGCTTCGCCTTTCATCCTGTCAGACTCAACAAAATAAAGTTCCAGTCAAAAATTGGGATCAATGTAATATTGACTTTCCCCTCATATCAAAATGTCTGGTATTGTGCTTAAATTAGAAACCACTATTATTAATATTATTTCTTAAGTTCTCTATTGTTGTGACTATTTATTAACATTTTCATTACCATTTTACTCATGAAATACATTGTATTGAAATTAATCAATGAAGAATTTTAAGGAATTTACTAACAATATTAATTTTTAGCATTATTACAGTAGAGCATCAAACACTATGCATTGAGTTATGCCCCTTTACGTTCTGAGTTCAGATCCTGCTAAGGTTAGCTTTGCATTTCATACTTATGGGGTCGATAAAATAAAGCACCAGTAATGCACCGGGGTCGTTTTACTCAACTTTCCCCTTCCTTAAAATTGCTAGCCTTGTGACTAAAAGTAGAAACAATTATTACGATACTGTTTGTAACAATTTAACAAAATGTTTTATATCAAGCTATGTTGGAAGATTGTAATTTGAATAGGAACCCTTTAAAATGAGTGGTTCTGTTTCATAGAATCAGAGACAGTTTTGTGGGGTTTGGTATCAAAGGTCTCGACCCTTTAGCATTTAAACTGGCAATATCTGGCCAGAATTGTCTCACCTCTTTCTGTTCAAACCAGCTGTAACTGGCTGCTTATACTGACATTAAGGTATTGTTCTCAAAATAGATAATATCAAAATCTCATAGATTCAATATTGTGTGATAATTATGCGAGATAAAGCCTTTACCATAAATATACAATAGTATATATAAAGTAATGTAAATGCTAAAGGGTTAATGTATCCTTATTGATAAACCCACCATTTCACTCAATACAAATCTATCATTGTATCTTCTTTGGTGTTTTCTCATGTATTTCATTCTTAAATTGTCTTGGGTCCTTGTGACAAATAAAAAAAATGCCTTTGATACTTCTTACTTGCAATGCCTTGTATTCAGACATTCATTCTGCAATTATCCTAATTACATTGAATTTAATGAATTAAGAGTAGTTGTTATCAGGAAATGAATATATAGGTTCCATTTTCAACAATTCAACAGTAGTGAGGATAAAGATGATAATAAGCAATGTAATGATATTGATCTCTGTGAAGGCACATGGCTTAGTGCAGTTGTTCCTAAAGTGGGTTACACAAAGGAGCTTCTGGGGTTCTGTGAAAAAAGGTAGAGTAGTATACCATATAACATTGTTAGACTTTGGGGTGCCCCAAGACATTTCTGAATAAAAAAGTGTTTGAAAATGTTTGGGAAACTGTGTGGCTTAGTGGTTAGTGCATTGACCTCATAATTGTAAGATTGGGAGTTCCAATCCTAGACCAGGAGGTGTGTTATGTTCTTGAGCAAATCACTTTATTTCACTTTGCTGTAGTTCTCTCAGCTGTAGAAATGAGTTGCAACATCACTGGTGCCATGCTGTATGAGCCATTGCCTTTCCCTTGGACAATATCAATAGCATAGAGAGGGAAGACTGGTATGCATCAGAGACTTCTGGTCTTCTACAAATACACCTTGCCCAGGCTTGTACCATTGAGGGTAACTTTCTCGCTGCAAAAGCAATGTCATTTGTGACAAAAGGGGGCATACAACATGATCTCTAATATAAAAAGGCCTTAAATTTGTGAGAGGCATATGGTTCATTAGATCCAACTCAGTATTTAACTACTTCATATCAACCCTGGAAGGATAAAAGACAAAGTTGACAATGACAAGATGTGAATTCAGAACATAAAGAAGTCATTTCTAAGGAAAGAGTCTTCCCCATGTTTCATTGGCATTAAGCCAGTTTAATGCAGAGTTCACCCCCATTTACTGCTGGTACTCGTTTTTGTTCAGCTGAATGAACTGGAGCAAAATAAAAAAAAAAGTGCTTTACTCAAGGACACACTGATGCTCTATCCAAGAATTGAACTCATGACCTTACAATAAAGAGACCAATACCTTAGTCAAAGAATACATACAATGTTGTCTCTGATTAAGACGAATTGATAGTGTATTTGAATGCATATAAAAATGAGAGCACTCATTGGTAGAACAGCTGTTAAAACAGATAAATTAAGTCAAAGAAAGCGAAGGGTAAAAATGTATCAAGGAGGAGAGACCAGTGGCCAGTGGTCGACAAAGAGACTATTCGCAAGGTGGGTGGCAGATGAAATATAGAAAAGATTAAAAGAGGAAAAGGAAAGTGCGCTGGTGCAGAGAAGTCAGTGGAAGAAGGGAATAAAGAAAGGCAATGTACAAGACAAGTATACACATACATCTTCACACTTATCAAAGCTTGAGGTCCACTATCCTATTATTTTCTTTGCTTTGTTTTCTTTCGTCCTTCTATTTGTGCTGTTTGTTTTATCACACACATATCATACCAGCAGAAAGATTTATTTTTCTGTTGCATGATCCAACATTTTAAAATGGTGCACTCAATTAAATGATGCAAAACCATTTTGCTGCTTTTGAGAGCTGACGAGGGTGAAAATGTGTGTGTTAAGTTGTCTTGTGCATCACCTTTTTCTGTTTCCTTCTTTCAGTCATGTCTATGCACCAACACACTCCTCCTTGTCCTCCTCTTTCAATGTATATATATATACATATGCATACATACTTATATATAAATATATATATATATATATATATTAAAACACATGTATAAATATATATATATATATATATCATCATCATCATCAATTCATTTTATGTCCGCTTTTTCCCTGCTTGCAAGGGTGGGACGGGAACTGATTCTGGCTTGATTTCTACAGCTGGATGCCCTTCCTACCACCAACCTCATTTACAGTGAGTGCTGGGTGCTTTTTTGCCATGGCACCTCCACGACCACTTTGCAGTGAAATGATATGGACCCCAGTCCCTATCATCTCATTTCTACAGCTGAGTAAACTGGAGCAATGTGAAATAAAGTATCTTGCTCAAGGAAACAACACATCACCTGGTCTGAGAATTGAACTCACAACCTTTCGATTGCAAGGCCAATTCTCTAACCACTAAGCCATGTGCCTCCATATGATATAAAAACATCATCTTTTATATATATATATACATAATATATATAAAATATGATGTTTTTATATCATAGATTATTGGTCATAACATAAAGGGGAGAATATACAACAGAGAAAACAATACTTATTTCAACTCATCGTAGAAATGCGTGAACTTCTAGTGCCATCTAAATTGTGGTAAAACGGGATAATGGTTACATTTAACATGAACTTCTCAGCTAAATTGCTATACTCATACATATGTGCATGCAGAAGCACACTCATTTACATGCATGCATGCATCCATTTTTTAAATATTGGTTTCCTTTGAACAGGCATACATAAGTGTGTATATTCTTAGAGAGAGCGGAAATGGAGTGTTTTGATGTTCACACCTTTCCTAAGAGAATAGTGGCATAAGTGATATTGAATGGCTTTTGCTGACAATCTGACAATATATAAATATATATATATATGATATGGGTGGGTGTGTGCGTATATGTATATATAATATATAGGTGTGTGTGTGTATGTATATACAATATATATATGTGTGTATGTGTATGTATATATAATATATATATGTTTGTGTGTGTGTATACTGTCACAGATATGGTTGAATAGGATCTTAATTCTGGCTCTACACTCAGTGAGCACTATACAAAAGCTTAGAATAGTGAATTCCTGCTTATGCATAAGGTGAAATTAAAGCTTTTAGTACAGTAATATAATTTATTTTGCCAATCATGGGGGAATTAAATGTTTTCAAATAGATTTCACAGATATATTCAACATGTCATCTCCCACAGTGGCTTGCAGAGTCTAATATCAACAAGAAGATATTATAAGTAGTTGAACTGTAGTACAGGCCAAAAACTACAAATAACACTGAGCTATACATATCGATATTGTATATTTGCTATATATTGCAATAGATGTTTATTATTCTGATAGGATTAACAAGGAAAAAAAACTCAATATCACTTGAACTTATCAATGACTGCCTTCCTTTCTTTTACTTGTGCAGACAGGAATATATCTGTGTGTTTGTATAAATACATAACACACACACACACACACATACATACACACACACATCATATATATATATATCATTAAACACAAAATAGTCCTAATTAGTACAATGGTTACAATTACATCAGCATACACACCTAGATCTAGGTGAACTTAAAGATAGATTTTAGCGCAAGAAATGGAGAAGATTTCAGACTCCTAGAATTCTGTGATGACAATGTCCTATCGATAAGTAATACAGACTTTAAAAAAACCCAACAACCACCTGATCACCTATACATCAGGTGAACAGATAGATGTTATCTTTACCAGGAGACGAGATAGGTTTACATTGGTAAACACAAAATCCTTCTCTAGTAAGGAATGCATCTCCCAACATAATCTAGTAGTTAGCAACCTCATTGTCAGAGCTAGAGAAAGTTGGAAACAGAAGGCAAACTGGAGCAGAAGGATATGGACTTGAATGTGTCATCAGCCTATAACAAGTTAAGAGAGATTCTGCTTGATGCCTATGACAGTAAAGAAGAACAGATAGATACATTCAACATAGAAAAGCAATGGGAGTTCCTGAAAGATAATCTGCTGAAGGTGGTATGAAATTTGTGAATGAAGCAGGGCTACAGAAGAAGGAGAGTGACTTGGTGGTGGAACAATAAGATAGATGAGACTAGAAGGCCAAAAGCCAGGTATGGAAAAAATTGAAGAATGGGTGAAGCAGGGTGCACGACATAGTGATCAGGAAGGAAGCTAGGCAACAAGTATACTCTGCAGTGAGCAAGGGAGAAGATAAAAAATTCAAGCATGTTTAGCAGAAACAGGAGTTCAGGTTTGCAGGTCAGTGTGTTAGAGAAAATTATGATGTCATTGTAGAGAAATGTTTTCATAATGATAAAGTCGCACTTGCCATCACAGAAGCAGAAAATAATGTAGCATGGAAGAGCCATTATGAAAAATTGCCGAATGAGAAGAATGCATGGGAGAAGAAGAGCCTACCTCAACCAGATCCCCAGAGGGCTCAGCCTTACAAGTCAGCAACATTGTAGTAAGGCAATTAAGGATATGAAGAATGGGAAAGGAGCTGTTCCATCAGGGATTGTTGCTAAGATACTGAAAGCATCTGGGTCAGTAGATAACACCTTAACCATACGTAATTCTAAATGGTGTCATACCAAATGATTGGCACAGCAGTATCATTGTCAACTGCTACAATGAAAGAGGTGATGCACTTGATAGAGGAAACTATAGTGACATCAAGTTGATGGACCAGGTCATGAAAGTAACAGAAACAGCCTTAGTGCAGCTCATTAGGGACAAGGTTAATCTAGATGAGATGCAGTTCAGATTTGTGACAGGTAAAGCCCCATAGGTGCTTTACCTGGTGAAGAAGCTTCAGAAGTACCTGGAAAAAGTAAGCCACTGTATCTGGCATTTGTTGATTTGGAAAAACCTTTTCATAACCTGGGAGCACAACCTTGGAGCACAACCTTGAAACAAAGGGCCTTAAAGTCAACCTGACAAAAACTAAGGCCCTAGTAAGAAAGAAAAAACAGAACCCTGATTGCCTTGGGAAATTGGCCTTGCTCGGTGTGTAGGAAAGGTGTAGGTAGAAATTCCATCCTCTGTCCCAAATGCAAACTATGGGTACAGATGAGATGTAGTGGGATTTCAGGTATTTTACCTAAGAATGTAGATTTTACATGTAGCCTTTGCACCAGAGCAGTAAGCAGCAAATGATCAAAGGGAACAGGCACTATCAACATTTGGGAAGGTTTGGTAGAAGTAGACAGCTTCTGCTACCTGGGTGACCAAATTAGCAGTGTAAGTGAGTGTTCTGAAAGTACAGTAGCCAGAGTGAGAACATGATGGAAGAAGTTCAGGGTGCTACTACCTCAGCTAGCTACAAAGGCTTTTCCCTCAAAATGAAAAGCAGACTGTATGATGAGTGGTTGATGGAAGCCAAGGAGTGGGATGACCCAGGAAGAATTGGGATAAAGTGATAAGAGCTTTCATTGCACAATTGGCTCTCTCAAAGGAGATAACACAAAACTGGAATCTCTGGCGTTATGCAGTAATACAGGAGACCAATCTTCCCAAGAGTACAGGCTGAAGTATACATATCATATTCACCTCCACCCCCTCCTATACACCTCCCATGAGCCCAGGCCAAAGCATACTTATTGTATGCATCACCTTCACATCCATCCCATCTTCCACACACCTCCCATGCCCTAACACTCTACATCTCACACAACCCCATACACCCACCTCCCTAATCCCCACACACTCTTCCCACCAAAGCCTGAAGGCCACACTGATAGCAACATGACAAAAAGCACTCAGCCCACACTGTAAATTGCCCATATATGTGACGACAAAAAAACACTCATTACTTGCTGTAAATCTGGTTGGCATTAGGAAGGGCATCCAGCCATAAAAACTGAGCCAAAATTGGTTCTGTATGAACAAGACATGGTCATCTGGCCTCAACTTTTCTCAAATGGGATAACCCGCCTACCACATGCTAGCATGGAAAATGAACATAAAACGGTGATGATGATGATATATAAATAAACAAGAGACATAACACCTAAATAGTTTTTATTTCAAGATGCTCTCCATTTCTCAGTTAATAATATGTTTTTATTTTCCTTTTCTACGATGATTGTAGAATGCAAAGTTTTTGTAAAGAACATGCTATAAAATAGAATTCTTATAATCAGAATTCTAGGAAAAACTACCTTTCATTTAGATAAGCTAGTCTGAGAATAGTCAGAGACACATCTCTGCAGTAACTGCAAAGATGCCTCCATAATACAATTATTTTACAACAACCATTATGGGTGCAGTTATAAAGAGCTTAGCTTCTGTGTTTCATCAAGCAACCAGTCTTCTTAAATGACATGACATTTTCCTAATCTAATCAAAGGATTTATTGCACAAATATATCTAGGAACTTTGGCAATCCATTAGATTTTCTTAAGCTTGACTTGCTATGCTGTTCCCTAAACAAATTTTATTTGCTTGTCATTCTATATAGGCTACTGATATTCAGCTCATAATTGACCACATGTTACCGCTCTGTGGATTACTTTCACCTTTATTTTCTCCAAAATATACATATATCTTATTACAAAAATGGCTTATCCTTACTAGCCATAGTTAGTTAGGAAGATGGCTGTATTTCGTTCTTCATCATCACACAAAGAAACATAATTTTCTCTATTGACATGCTCTCTATAGTGTAGGTTACATCATGATAACTGTCAACACTTTCTCTTCTGGACAGCACAACTCTCAATCACCAGTAAGTATAAATTACAAAAAAAAAAAAAAAAAAAGGAAACTAGGGTACATATGTCTGTCAGGGTGAGTGGATTTACTGGTCAATGTAAAGTGAAATGAGCAGCATGTAGTAGTGGATATATGTATTGTTAGGAATGACACAGGCAATATTAAAATGTATGCCTTTGTGCATCCTACATCTCTTAATCTTTCTTGCCTCCCAAACTGCAACTGATCTTCCTTTCGTCCACTTCTCAACAATGAGGGTTCTGTCAGCCACATTCCCACAGGGAACCTTCCCATTTTCCCACCTGTTTTGCATCCAACTACACACTTTCAATTTAGCTTGACTCATCACTCTGCACACATATGCAGAAAATGCAAAAATTAGCTCCAGTTAAATGACAAACTATAAATGACAGAAGTGCTGATAATGTCATTTCCAATATTCCCAAACTCTGCTCACCAGAGCAAATCCCTATTGTTAACAAACTTCTCAATTTTCCTCTCTTTCCATACAGCAATATATCCTTACACTATAGTGCATCACGTTCCAATGGTCAACTTCTTTGACCTACAGATCATAAGACAGCCATTATCAACAATCTTCTCCAACAACTTGAATCTCTCTCTCTCTCTCTCTCTCTCTCTCTCTCTCTCTCTCTCTCTCTCTCTCTCTCTCTCTCTCTCTCTCTCTCTCTCTCTCACTCTCTCTCTTATTCTTTTAAATAACCTCTGGTGGGGCTTTTGTGCAGCCATATCTACAGGATATCAAATCTCTTACGAAATAGAATTCTTGGGCGTTCACATTCTTGAAAAATTTTGTGAAAGTAGTGTTCTTGCTCTTCACACCAGAACAGCTCTTGACTGCATCTAATGCCCCAATAAAACTGCCTGTTTAAGAACTCCATCTAAGTTTTGTCTCTTGGGTTGGAGGCTTCCTGTCAGATCACATTATCTTAGTGAATGCTAATCTGTATCTCTCTGATGTACACTGTCAAATCTGATGTGCTTCAGAGTAGATTTTTACCTTCATACTCTTCCTCCAATATGGGCTTCTCACAGGCTCTATCTACCAAATTCCCTCACACAACATTGGCCTGTCTAATGCTATGAGAGAACAGACCTGCCCAGCATGACATGCAGAGGAATAGAACCCAAGAATACTTGGTTGTGAAACAAACTTCTTAACCAAATAATCACACAGTTCTATTTGTATTAAATTGACCTGGCAATTCATCATTATGGTCTTCCAGCTAGTTTCAACTATTGTAACTGATTATATTCTTTGAAGAAATATTATTGAGGAATAAGATAATAACTAATCATACTTTTTATCTATATTGCTATTTTATATGCTATTTAGTATACAAAACTACCAGAAGAAAAGAACAAAATGAAATATAATATTATTAGACAATGGTGACAGCTTGTGCGAAATACTATTAAAAATATTATAGTGCATTATAATCTGTGAATATTGATAAATATTTTAAAGACAATCTTGCAGAACTATATTGTAATGTGTAAGATATAAAAGAAATGAAAGGGAAACCCCACAGACAGTATGGAGATTATTTTCATTTAGATTTATTACTAGATAAATTCTTTAGCTATTAGAGTCAACTAAATCAACAGATTGTGCGTAACATAATGGTTTATCAATTCCTTTTTCAAAAACTTGAAACATTTTCTTGAAGGCTATTATTATTAGTGTATTTTCCTTTTACTGGTAATAAAGAGGGCAAAATATTAGATGCATATTAAATGTTAACGCTTTCATTACCATATTTCTAATGAAGGACACTGCCAATAGTTTTCAAATAATTTTGAAAATAATATATTATTTGAAGTGATTTAGTCTTACAACAAACATTCTCCTTATAAATCTAGTGTTTGGAACATACTTCAACAAGGGTTCTGACACAGAATTTTAATGGAATCTTTTTAGATAAATATAAATACTTTATAATAAACAGTTATGAATCATAGAAATAGGGGCAGTTATAGACAGTTGATATCAACAGGGTTACTGGTTTGGTCAGTGGAGGAAGAGAAGTAGCTCTGACCCTTTTGAAAGTCTTTAGAACTGGTAAGAAGATGGGAAGAAGTTACCCTAACTTAGAGACAGTGCCTGAAATCATGCAAAAAGGGTCTAGGTGATGGCTTTAAACCCAAGAACAGATGAAGTCTGCTAACGGTCCACTTAGAGTGCTTAGTACTTCTTTGCACAAATGACATCCTCCACACACATTAAATGTGTTTACCAGTGCAGTATTCATTCTTGTATTACATACTACATTTGGTTCCCTTGATAATCTATTGGTAATGGGTTCAACGGGCTGTACCAGTAGTTTAAACCAAGCTGGTATATAGGTGTCATTCTCATTTCATGATACATTGCTTTTATAAGTATACTTTAGTAAAATATATGCTTGCAGAACATATGTAGAGACGAAAGAGTGTATAGCTGTGCAGAGATGACAACAAAACATAGAAATTATATTTACAACATTTACAAATATTTATTTCTACACTTTTTTATAGTGGTGGAAGATATATTGTATATAATACGAAACCTTGATATTATATATATTATATATATACTGTAAACGTGGTTGGTGTTAGGAAGGGCATCCGGCCATAGAAAACCCGCCAGACAGCCTATACAAGCAAGACAACCAATCTTGTCTCAAGTGGGAAAACTCCCGTCCAAACCCATGCAAGCATGAAAGATGGACGTTAAACGATGATGATGATGATGATGATGATGATGTTCTGTAAACCTCAAGCCTGGCTGAGAGGTCAGTGATCCTGCTTCAGTACAGATGTGGTCTGTGAAAACTTGTCTAACTCTTGCTAGCAGGGAAGGTGGACGTCAACTTTTAACCATCATCATATTAAGTGGACCAACATTCTGGAGAGGAAGTTATGAACATAGTAGCTAGTGTTGGAATGGGGATGGAGGGGACACAATATGTATGATGAGAGGAGGAGAGAATGCAAGTGGGGGTGACATGAGAACAGCTATCTCTAAGAAACAAAAGCCACAATTGTAATAATAGAAAATACAGAGAGAGAGTAGATACTATGTCTGTGGATCTGGAATTAGAATGTGTTGGGGAGTAACATCATAATAATAAGTTGAGTAGGATTACTTTAGTTATGGTTTGAAATGTCTGTCGTACTACAGCAACACTGTTCCATATATAAAAACCATAATCTATTATCAGGCTTCCCTATGTTTTGAAGAGGGCTAATACTTGTTGGGAATGAAATGTCCATATTTGAAAAATAAGTCATACTTTGTAATGCAATGTTGGCTATGTTGAGCATGTGCAATTGCCTGGAGAAATCCTGAGTGATGGAAAGACCAAAGAATACACAAATTTATGAAAATACATTGTAAATATTACCAATGGATATTAATACTAGATCATTTTGAATTACTCAGTTAAAATTAATAATTTAAATAAGCAGACATGAATATGGAGATACGTTTTGAGACCTGGCAGATCTGTTTATCCATGCACATGTATTGTTTTGAGACCTGGCAGATCTGTTTATCCATGCACATGTATTGCATTAAGACTAGCTGAATAGAACATTTCTTCAATACCAGTGTTATTGTCATAAGAGGTGAAGAATATTTCAAAATATGACTAATTACTTCAAAATAGCTTCTTCTTGTAAGTCATACACTCATTCATATTTTCAATGTTTATAAAAAACTATACCAAAGCTAGATTAGTCCATGTAAAAAATACAATCGATGTGTAATTTGAAAAGAAGTACTGTGCCTGTCATGGCCAATAATTAGTCTGCATGACTTCTACATAGTCATTGGTAAAGGAGCTTGAATAGTAAAATTCTTGCTTTACTGAAAACATGACTGCCTGGGGCTCAGTTTGTAGAGAATTTCAGGAAAATTACAAGTCTGTAGAGAAGCTAGAACTTTCAAGGCTGAGACTCCAGAGAAGTTCATTCTATAGAAATGCCATAAGAATCAAGGTATGGCTCAAGATACAAAGTAGGATAGACAGAGCCATCACGGTGGTAGCTCAGCTCTGGTGAAAATATACATTTGTAAAGAAAATTATGTGACCTTCCTAATTACAACATGACAGTCAATAGTATCAGTTTGTATAAGAGCATCAGTTTGTATAAAAGTCAGAGCCATCTAGCCAAGGCTCTCGGAAAAAAAATAACAGTCTATAGAAGAGTGTAAACGTAAATTGATTTTTGCTTTTCTGATAAATCGGCATCTGGAATAATCCAATTTTCTAGTTCAGTCCATTACATACATAATCTGAAGTTTTGTAGCAGAATATTCAGTCGAGAATATGGATGGTTTGAATCCATGAAGCAAAAAGGTATCAACAACAATTTTAATTCTAACCAAAATACTATATCCTTTTTTAACAATTATAGACAGTGGCTGGCACTGTCTACAATTGGATGATGCAATGCTGCTACTGATTTCTTCCATCATGAAGTAGATGTATGTCATTGTTGGTGTTCAGTTAAATATATCACATCGAATATGTTGGTGCAAGTTCATATTGTTCACACTGAATAAATGTAGTTATCATTTTTTATATAAGAGATTTACTACATATGTATAGATTTGAAAATTTTCAGATCTACATGAATAATATTAGATAGGAAAAATAAATGAGATAGCACAAAAACAAATTAAATAAAAGAACAGAACAATACTGAAGGCAACTTGAATTTTAAAGTCTCATCCCACTTAAAAGAAAAATATATTAAAATTTTTTTAGCTATATATCATATATATTAATGGAATTTTATTTTGTTTTGTGTTTTATATGACATGATGCTTGCACTTTATATATTTCAGCTTTCTTTCTATCCTCCCAAGAAAGAGACACTATTTTCTTTCTCCTATAATATGTATAGACACCTCTCCATGAAGAATAAATACCACAAGTGTAGAAAGTATTCTGCACTTTATCATCAATATAGTTTTGCATTCATCTTTTAGTTTCAACAAGTAACTTTGTATTGTCTTGCAGTGCTTTGAAATATGTTTTATCTACTACTGCACTCAAAGGATCCATTTGTCTAATTGTTTTGTCTGGTCTCTGAAGAGAAAATATACATTTGTTTATACACAATATTTCGTATAAAGCAGGAAAACTACTTAAGAGGATTTCTTTCTGTATTTTTCTTTCTTTTTTTTTTTTTCTTATTTTCTCTGGTTGTTACTTACTAAAAGAATTGTTCTTCCTGTGATATGTATATATATATATATATATATAAACATATATATAAGCACATACTCATATATACATACAATCATGTATGTGTGTGTAACCAAATTCATCAATTCTAGCTGTGTACATATGAACAGAATGCTCTGGTGTGTGTGTCTTATCAGTATTTATGGTAGAAAAATAAGATTATATATATATACACACACACACATATATATACATATGTGTGTGTGTATGTATATATAATTCATTTTTGTATTCCTAATTCAACAGTATGCACTCGCATAGCCTTCTGATTTTTTCACTCTTAGGATACTTTCTTTGGATTATCAAAAAAGTTAGCAAACAAATTATAGATTTATATAACTGTAGCTGCTGTATACTCATCCATTTATTACTATCAACATCTCTTCTCCATGGAGTCCATGAGACATGGCCACTGAAAACAAACTGCTGGAAAACAATTTGCTATAGAGACAAACATTCTAGTTCACATTTTGGCAGCTATCTTTACAGAGAAAAGATTAAGGTGATCAATAGCTATTTTTATCAAATACTGTTGATATCAGCAATAGTATGAAAGTTCCACTCTTTATAAATACATGTTTCATCAATATAAAACTTCAGCTTCAGAAATGTTGGATTCTTTCTAGAATTGGTTATCTTTGTTTCATTTGCATTGATTCCCTCCAAATTATCAGCTATTATTTTGAATGTTAATATATATAGGCCATACATCAATTCAGTACTATGATATATTTTATTCTTTAACTGGTTTCAGCCATTGGACTAGAAATGTGCTGAGGATCTATCTTAATACTTATTTTTGTGAGTGTTTTTCTTATTGTATCGATATATATATCGAATCACTATATTATGGGGGAAAAAAGCATCAGTTGTTTACTGCAATCAACATAAACACAGACAGATGCACTCATAAAATATATATAGTAGTACTGATGCTCACTTTACAGTGTTAGTGCTGGTGCCATGATAATATAGTCGAGAAGATTACAGTCTTGTGATGAGTTGCGGCAGGGAATAATTCAGGTGACCAGTGTATGGCACGTTGGCAAAGAGCCAGGCCTGGGTGATCCTGGCCATGTGGGTGGGGGCAGTATCCTGCTGAAAGATGTTGGGCATCCCATTATCTTGACGTGCTTGTTCAGAAGCCTCACATAGCCATTGGTACTAAACCAGAGACTGTCAGGCATGAAGAATGGCTCCATGATGTCCCCCTCGCTGCTAACGACATTAAGCACCTTGACATGGTCCATATAATTGTCGCCTGAGGCCTCATATGCATTTGTAAGGTCATAAACCATTAAATGTTTTCCTTGGCTTTGTGGCCAGCATGGATTTCTCTACAACAACAGTAAGACGATCATAATACATCAATGACCAGACAGCTACTGTATAGTACTTTCTAATAGTGCTCTTGAAACCTCTATACACTGTAACGTCACAGCATTGTTTACATGTAAAAATTCAAAATTGATCTGCACCACACACACTCTCTCTCTCTCTCTCTCTCTCTCTCCCCCCCTCTCTCTCTATATATATATATATATATAGCAAGCAGGGAAAAAGCGGACATAAAATGATGAAATATATATATATATATTGTGTGTGTGTGTATTAAAATATTCAAAGAATGATATATAAAGCTAGATACCATAAAGCAGTGTACCTAGTCGGAAGATTCATAGTGGTAATAAAACTTTAAATTAAAATGTGATGCTCATTGACAGGACAGATATTTTAAGATAATCCCTCCAAGTTAACTGTTGTTTAGTCCTTGATACATGATGAAGCTGATATATACTCAAGTACATTACAACTGTGAATGCTCCATTTTTGTTATGTACATATGCAGCTACATTTTTTAATGTCTTCTTTCGTGTATTATGATGACAGACAGAAAGAAAGAAAGATTTTATGAATATTTTACTATTTTTAACAGATCAACTAACTCATTCGCTCATCCAAAGATTAAATGTTATTTGTTAGGAGATTAATTAAAGTCAAGAAATAATATCCTAATCCAGTAATTATCAATTTTACATGTTATTTTATTAGAACCATTCTAGGAGGGTATATAGAAGCTCCTCTTGTCTTTTGTTTTTACCAGAATCAGTAATTTAGAAAATGATTACTCTTATCCTTAGTTTGAATTAAAATATCTTGATTGACTATATATAGCATGCGTGTGTTCATTCTATATAATAATAATGAAAATTATTGTGCACAGTGCTTAGGTGCACTATAAGCTTTCATGCAGCATACATGCCAGGGTATTTCTCCCAGGTTAAGTCCAAGACTCTGTTACTGTTTGAGCTGAGTTTTAATTTCTAGAATGTTGATTTTACTTTTTCACATCTTTGGGAATAATAAAATACTTTGTTGTCATGATTGATGTAGATAGGATCAGCTATGCTCCATCCTGCCTTCTTAGGTGTTGCCTTGTGCTGTTCGAAGTTATATGTACACATACACACACACATATATATTTATATATATATATGAAAGCTTAGTGGTTAGAGCATTGGGCTTGCAATCGAAAGGTTGTGAGTTCATTTCTCGGACCTGATGATGTGTTGTTTCCTTGAGGAAAACTCTTTATTTCACTTTGCTCCATTTTACTCAGCTGTAGAAATGAGATGATAGGGCTGGGGTCCCTATCATTCCACTGCAAAGTGGTCGTGGAGGTGCCACGGCAAAAAAGCACCCAGCCCACACTGTAATGTGGTTGTGTAGGCGCCATGGAAAAAAAGCACCCAGCACTCACTGTAAATGAAGTTGGTGTTAGGAAGGGCATCCAGCTGTAGAAATCAAGCCAGAATCAGTTTCCATATGAGCAATACAAGGCCAGCCGACTGGACACTGCCCACAACAGCACAACACGTCTAACCCATGCTAGCATGGCAGAATGGACGTAAAACGGTGATGATGATGATGATGATACTGGGAGACTGTGATAGATAAATAACATTTCACATCTTGTAATCTATAATTATTTAGTTACCTCAGAAATAGATAGATAGACTGATAGGCAGACAGACAGATATTTGTCAGCAAAGGAAGGAACAATTCCTAAATTAATTTTTTTTAAATAACATGATTTTCATTTGAGGCAATATATTTAATCAATATATACTTCTGTTAAAGAACACGAACCTTGAACATGATGACCCGACCAACCATGACATGTGAAATTAATATCCTGCAGAGTTCATGCTTATGTGTAATTCAAAAATGTAATTTTACTCATACATGTAGACAGATGAATACACAATGATAGATTGTAAGAGTGACAAGGAAAGATGAGAAAGATTTTACATATATATAAGTTTAGGTAAAATATATAAGATTTTACATACATGTAAAGTTATATTTAAAATTGTTGGGTTACAACTAGTAAATATTTATAACTGATATAAAAGCACTCGACAAATATTTGGAGTATATTTACAATATTAAATAAATGGAAAACTATATTTATAAAACCATATTTATTTCATTATATATATTTCGGGGATATCATATTAACAATATGCTATGCCTTCATCAGACAAAATACAATATAAACAGTTTTATAGATAAATATATTCGACATACCGTAATAGACATCAACTTCATTTGAAGAGGTTTACTCTAGCAGTGAAAATACAGAGAGAAAGGAAGAGAGAGAGAAAAGAGGGAAATAAGAAAGAAAGAAAGACAAAACGAAGAAAAGGAAGAAAAAGAAGAAAAAGAAAAAGAAGAAATGCATGGGACAAAATAGAGAGATGGAAAAATAGATAAAACGAAGAGCGTCATGTAAAGAGACAGAAAGAGATATATATATATATAGAGAGAGGAAGATACATATATAAATATAGAAAAATTAGGAAGAGCTTCATGTAAAGAGACAGAAAGAGATATATATATATATATAGAGAGAGGAAATAGAGATAGATACATATATAAATATAGAAAAATTTTGAGTAAGTGTATCAATGATGCATTTATTTATTTATTTATTTATTTATTTATTTAGCTCAAGTATTAAGGTAAGGGAGATATATAGAGAGATATAGAGAGATATAGAGAGAGAAAAAATTTAAAAATAGCCAGACATATTCGAGGCGTAGAAAACCCTATGTTTTAATGTATTAGTATTTATAAAACTTACACTATATTGTAAATATCAGTATTCCTGAATGAAACAAGTATTCACAATGCGTGAAAATTCATTATCTTATGTTTAGTTTTTTAAAAATTCATATGTCTATGTGACAGCTACAAACATCAATGTGAATTCAACTGATTCACTCCGCAAATTCTAAGTTACCGGAAAACATTCTCAATGTGGTATAAAAATTTGAGCGTATTATTATTCTTGCGATTACTCTACAAGATTATCTATCAAGCAGAAATAGAGAGCAGATTTCAATATACTAATCGAAAATATATATTATATTATAAGCAAAGATAACAATAATAATGATAATAAGTAAAAATATATAAAAATATAGAATAGAAAACTAAAAAAAGAATATTACGAAAGAATATTACATAATAAAAATATTGCATATTAAAAATACTACGTATTAAAAATATTACGTATTAAAACTTTACATATAAAAATATTAAAAATAAAAATTTACATATAAAAATATTAAAAATAAAAATAAAATAAAATAAAATAAAAAATAAAAAATAAAAATATTATAGAACACTACAATACTAAAAGAATAAAAATAAAAATAAAAATAAAAATAAAAATAAAAATAAAAATAAAAATAAAAATAAAAATAAAAAATAAAAAATAAAAAATAAAAAATAAAAAATAAAAAATAAAAAATAAAAAATAAAAAATAAAAATGAAAATAAAAATAAACCACAAAGAACAACCCTTCAAAGTTAATTGACAATATATTGCCAAGTTCACTACAAGACAAAGCCAAAAATTATCTATCAAATCACATCTAGCAAGGAATATCGCAAAAAAGATTATGATGTCCAATAATGTCTACATATGTGTCTATATTTAATATATAAGTTTATCAAGTGTAAGGTTAATTCAGAAAATTTGGAGCATCGGCTTTTAGGGTAGCTTAATTTTTCATGAGGAATGTTTAGATAAAAATAAAAATAAATAAAATAAAATAAACAATAAAAAGAGTAAAAAGAGGGAATCAAAGATTTAGGAATCAAAAGATTTATCGGCTAGTTCTCATATAAATATAAATCAAACTAAATTTTAAATTTAAATTTATATTTAAACGTTGAGTTTAATCTATGTTTGCAACAACTGAATAAATTTGTCCGTAGGTTAAGGGAATTTTTAGATTTTAGTATAAAGAATATCTCCTCTGCGCAGAGGTCACATGTCTCAGAGGATGAATTAAAAGGAATCCCTCTTGAGACTATATTCCAAGCCGTCGAATATCTAACGTTATCTAGCTTAAGTTGCCAGAGTACCCCTGATAGTGCCGTTGAAGATTTTTTATTTGGATCTGTGAAAGAATTCTTGTGGTTATTATAGCGAAGTTTAAATTCCGTCGATGTGGAACCGACGTAGTTAAAAGAATTAGAGTCAGTATTAACATTACAATTGTATACTATATTTTTAACTAAGCAGTTGTTATTTAACGGACATTTAGATCTATCTCTACAGTTACATTTGTTAACTTGTATATTATTTATGCTATTATCAGTAGGTTTTAAGTTCCTATTATTTATTCTATTAATATTTTGTGCTAAATTTTTGGTGGATGAGTAGGTTAATTTAAT
The DNA here is from genome assembly GCA_964016885.1 of Eledone cirrhosa. Taxonomy (NCBI): domain Eukaryota; kingdom Metazoa; phylum Mollusca; class Cephalopoda; order Octopoda; family Eledonidae; genus Eledone; species Eledone cirrhosa. Next base: position 224,827,133 of record OZ024740.1, read on the forward strand.
TGTATGCCTATTGAAGATTGAGTGGTACCTATGTGTTCTAGGGAAGCGATTATCAAGAGCTTTGAAAAATAATTTAGCGATGTGGGTTTTAATGTTTAGTGAGAAAGGGGGGGGGGGGGGCAAACCAAATTATGTTCCTAGTTCTATTTCTTTTTTGTCCTTTGGAATTATTGTAATGCTTTCTATTATAGTTGTTAATGTTGTTGCCGTAATTAAAAAAGTTGTTACTTTGTTTAGTTTGTTTATCATTATCTATGTACACAATCTTATCAGCATACCCTGCCCTAGCTAGTGCATCGTTATAGTATTGGGCCTTTTCGTCAAAAATCTTTCTATTCGACGAGATCCTAGAGATACGTTTTTGGACTGAGTTTACTATAGTGTTTTTGACAGATCTGGGGTGGTTAGAGTTAAAATTGACATAGTTTAAGTTCTCATTCAACTTGTGAAAAGGATAGTGGAGACATGTGTTGAGATTTAATGTTATATCTAGGAAATTGACTATTCTATGGTTGTTCTCAATTTCTATTTTAAGGTTAAAGTAATTAAAAAATTTTGTAATTTGTTTACATTTTCTATTTAGTTCAGGGTTATTATTATTAATAAGTAAAAGCATGTCATCCCTATATAAACCTCCGGTAGTACCAGGTATTTTCCTATGTAGTGAATTGATTAAAAATAAGCCCACAAGGTCAGTTACCTGAGCTGAGTCGGAAGATCCCATAGTTATGTCAAAATTGCTATCTCTATCTGCTCTGGTCCATAATTTGTCATCAAATTCTATCAAAGTTTTCCTAGCCGATAATATAATATGCATTTCTTTGCTAGTTAGGTCCGTATGCTTGAATGCGTAATTTAGTGCCTTATTTAATAGACTAGGGGTAATAGAAGAATAATAGTTAGCTATATCAAGTTGAATAAACCTATTATTATTGTCATATTTAATTTGCCTAAACCACTCAACAACCTCTCCAGTTCCCTTCCACAAGCTCAGGTTAGATACACAATCCAAGTTCTTAATTTGCAGTATCACCCTGTCAAGAATGTTTTTGCTTAATTTGCCCAGGTCCGATTTTGAAGGTGCGATCAATCTAACTGGCAGGTCAATCTCAAAATTCCTCTTGTGGTCCTTCATATTGATCTTCGGTTTCCTGGGCACGAAAGGTTGTGTTCTGTTCTCAATTTCCAACTCATGCATTATACAAGATGCTTCAACATTCATTTTCTCAAGTTCGGCCTTATCTGCTACCTTGTATTTTTTCCTCAGCTCTTTCAGTATGAGGCCATTATACATGTCTTTCCGCACTCCATAGAGGTTGTTGGTCTTGTCAGATTTCACCAAGATCTTCTCAGTTTTCTCTAAGCTCTCAATGTTATCCTTAATGCCTTTCAGATATTCCTGGCCTTTAAAGTTTCTCTTGAATTTGACCCCTTGTATGATAGAAAATATATCGTTTTCATATATTAAATATAGACACATATGTAGACATTATTGGACATCATAATCTTTTTTGCGATATTCCTTGCTAGATGTGATTTGATAGATAATTTTTGGCTTTGTCTTGTAGTGAACTTGGCAATATATTGTCAATTAACTTTGAAGGGTTGTTCTTTGTGGTTTATTTTTATTTTCATTTTTATTTTTTATTTTTTATTTTTTATTTTTTATTTTTTATTTTTATTTTTATTTTTATTTTTATTTTTATTTTTATTTTTATTTTTATTTTTATTTTTATTCTTTTAGTATTGTAGTATTCTATAATATTTTTATTTTTTATTTTTTATTTTATTTTATTTTATTTTTATTTTTAATATTTTTATATGTAAATTTTTATTTTTAATATTTTTATATGTAAAGTTTTAATACGTAATATTTTTAATACGTAGTATTTTTAATATGCAATATTTTTATTATGTAATATTCTTTCGTAATATTCTTTTTTTAGTTTTCTATTCTATATTTTTATATATTTTTACTTATTATCATTATTATTGTTATCTTTGCTTATAATATAATATATACTTTCGATTAGTATATTGAAATCTGCTCTCTATTTCTGCTTGATAGATAATCTTGTAGAGTAATCGCAAGAATAATAATACGCTCAAATTTTTATACCACATTGAGAATGTTTTCCGGTAACTTAGAATTTGCGGAGTGAATCAGTTGGATTCACATTGATGTTTGTAGCTGTCACATAGACATATGAATTTTTTAAAAACTAAACATAAGATAATGAATTTTCACGCATTGTGAATACTTGTTTCATTCAGGAATACTGATATTTACAATATAGTGTAAGTTTTATAAATACTAATACATTAAAACATAGGGTTTTCTACGCCTCGAATATGTCTGGCTATTTTTAAATTTTTTCTCTCTCTATATCTCTCTATATATCTCCCTTACCTTAATACTTGAGCTAAATAAATAAATAAATAAATAAATAAATAAATGCATCATTGATACACTTACTCAAAATTTTTCTATATTTATATATGTATCTATCTCTATTTCCTCTCTCTCTCTATATATATATCTCTTTCTGTCTCTTTACATGAAGCTCTTCCTAATTTTTCTATATTTATATATGTATCTTCCTCTCTCTCTCTATATATATATATATATCTTTCTGTCTCTTTACATGAAGCTCTTCGTTTTATCTATTTTTCCATCTCTCTATTTTGTCCCATGCATTTCTTCTTTTTCTTTTTCTTCTTTTTCTTCCTTTTCTTCGTTTTGTCTTTCTTTCTTTCTTATTTCCCTCTTTTCTCTCTCTCTTCCTTTCTCTCTGTATTTTCACTGCTAGAGTAAACCTCTTCAAATGAAGTTGATGTCTATTACGGTATGTCGAATATATTTATCTATAAAACTGTTTATATTGTATTTTGTCTGATGAAGGCATAGCATATTGTTAATATGATATCCCCGAAATATATATAATGAAATAAATATGGTTTTATAAATATAGTTTTCCATTTATTTAATATTTAATATTGTAAGATTTTACATATATATAAGTTTAGGTAAAATAAACATGAGAGATGATGGAATGATGAATGTGAAAGATCTGTAAAGTTAGATATCTGAAGGAAATACAGAATAAGACAGATTAGTAAACAAAGGAAAAAAGTGTTAATTGGGTAAAAAATAAAATAGTATGCAAAATAATTAAGTGAGCAAGAGAAAGTGAGATTTGAAGACATAATTTTGAAAACAACTAAATACCACTAATAAAAAATATACATAATTTTATAGGCATAAAGAAAAACGGTGTTTCTTTGTAGATTTAACTGATTCTATTCCACAACTCATTTGTTTTGTATTATTAGACTAGTTTTACTCCTAAATCATGACTTCATTTGCTCGAAGTGTGTTATGCAATTTAAAGAAAATAGACTTCTATATTTTGCACAACGAAAAATTATAAACATCTTCGTAGAGATATCAAAAAAAAGGTTGGTGTTAGAAGTCAAATATATTATCCACTTGGCCATTCTATTTTCAAAGCACTTTTGATATTTTGGATTGTACATGTGTGGCCTATACCACTCTTTAAAACAGTGATTGTCAAACATTATTTTAGGGTTATATAATGAGAGAGATCAATTTCAACCTAGTTGGCTGCCACCAGCTTCAATCCAATTAGAGCAGTGGTTTCCAGATTTATTTTGTCATGGAACCCTTATACAATGTTCAAAATAATCCCAAAGCCCATAACTATATAGTACAGTTTTATTCTTCTTCTTCTTCAATTTTAGGATTCATGGGAGCTACCTTGTGGAACACTGCTCTAAAGTATCTTGGGGGAGGGGTGAATGATAATATAATTTGGAGAAAACCTAATAAGACTAAAAGACACCAAAATGATTACTATTTAAGTAATTTTTATACCTACTTATGTTCTAAACAATGTGATTTCTCAGCACATTTTCCATTAATCCATATGCTGTCATGAAATCATCATGTAGATCAGTAATGAATATCTGAGGTGATGAAGATGTGTGGGTTAATTTTATGTAGTGAGGAGGATTATTGAATGAAACAGATATTAACAAGATTCTTCAGCACAGATTCTTCTATTTCAAACAGTAGATGAAGTATCATTAAGCTAACTACATTCATTGTAACATTAAATCTTTGAACCCTGACACTCTGCCATCTGAATGGTTCCTAATACTGGGTATCTGCATGAAAACTTGATATTCATTAATTTCACCTGAACAAGATAATAAATCTAGAAGAACCTTGATAAAATTCATGGTAATGTCTTATTGAAGAACCTAGGCTAATGCAACAATGAAAAATAATAGCTGATCCATGTAGAAAGTGATGTAAGTAACAGTCATAAACAGATGTGTATGACAACAAAATACAGGAAGTGCAGAATATCAGTCCTATTTCGTAGATAGAAATCCTTCGGTTATTTGGACTTTCTGTCACTAGCTATCAAATCCTCATCTGTTATACAGTGACTTTATTGCCTACGGCTATCAATGCATTTTGATATTACCCATTAGTAGCCTAATAGACTCAGCTATAGAGATTTGTATTGTTTGCATTTAAGAAACTACAGTTATCAGTTTATTAACCACATTGACATATATATTTAAATAACTTTCTAATTAATCAAAATGTTGTGGCAGCCCACTCCTGTCCTCCTATTTATAATAAATACAATTACTTATTGCTAGGAACCTCACATACATAATGCACAAAAATATATGATCAAAAGGAGAGAAAATAAAAAGGAAAAAAACAGAAACATCAATTCACCTTTAAGTGTGACAATCGGCTGCACATCACAAAAGTCAATGGAAAATTTTAAGGCAAACCAACACACTTGCTGCATTATCGTGGTTTATGGCAAGGCTAAGTTACTGAAACAACCATGCACACTCATGGGCATCACCTGACACCTTGGTAGGGCAAGACACCAAAGATGACAAGGACTTCATTGTCAGCAGTCCAGCTCCAACTAATATCTTGAATGCCACAGGCTGGAAAAGATACTTCTTTTGTAGCCAGAATTAGTCGTTTAGTAAATGATTGTTCTCATTTCTAAAAGTGTACATTTTAATTAATTAAAATCTCTTGCCATATTACATCAAATATGCTAGAGCCCACTTTATTAAGTTTTCATGCAGATAGCATTCTAGGGTATTTTTCTCCAATCATTCTTACAATTTAGCTGTCAGGTCTAATAAATAAATAATACTGTGAATGTGTTAATATCCCCACTCACAATAGTATTCTATAGTTGATTAATTTAAATTTAATTTGTTTACACACTATAACAAGATGGTTCATTGGCAAAACCATTTGAGCACACAAAAAATGCATTGTGGTATGTGTTCCAGCTCTCTGAGTTCAAATCCTGCTGAGGTCATCTTTGCCTTTCACACTTTCTTTAAAATATATACTAGCTCAGATTTGTGAATTTGTGAAATTATTAAAGTATCAGACAAGATGCATTGTGTTATATGTTTCAGCTATGTTTGTTCTGAATGCAGATCTTACTGTAACCTACTAAGATGGCAGACATAAGTTGCCCCTTAGTCTAACACCATTGCCAAACTTTTGGGAGCCTTTAACGGAGTCCACTCTGTTGTAAGCATTTACACTTGGTCTCCAGTTTAAACTTATTTTCCTCCCATCTTCCCATCAATTTAAGAAACCCTCAAAAGCACCATGGACAATGTGCAGATCTTCCTCACAAAATTTGTAAAATGATTTAACAATAGATATATTAGTACCCATATGCTTAATATATTTCTCTCTAGTTTGTACTTAACTATATATGTAAACACATCTTACATTTGGTAAAACTATTGTACAAAATTATTTCTTATCAGTAAAACGATATTATCAAAAGCAATAGCATTTTGTTATTAAAAACATTGTGTCCTCTACTTTACCTAAGCTTTCCTTTATTCCATTAAAAAGAAAAACAAAAGAAAAAAATATAGAAAGAATTTTGAATGAGAGCATTTCTAGAATTTCTGTGTATGTGCATCATGTGGTAACTTGTTACTTGTAAAGATTTCCGTTTACTCATATAGTTAATAAAGGTAATGCCTGAGGAAATATCTATTTGTGAGTTAAAATGAGATAAATTCCTCCCACATTTTTCAATATCCGTAATTGATGAAGCAATAAAAAAAAACCTGGACTTGCAAGCCTGCAGCTACTTGATATGCTTATGCTATATATATATATATATATATATATATATATATATGTGTGTGTGTGTGTGTGTGTGTGTGTGTGTGTATGTCTGTGTGTGCGCGTGTGTGTGCATGTTTGTGTGTGTATGTGAATAATAATAGTAATAATAATAGTTTTTTAAAGATTTTTCTGGAATAAATCAAAAACCTTGAAAAAATATTTAATGCACAACACGTGAAAATTCTCTATCAAAGGTATTTGAATTCGCTTTTCTTTCTTTTTTTGCTTAAATCCGTTTATTCGTAATGATGATAGAATTCAATTAGTTAAAAACTATTCTGTTCTTCTTTTGAAGCACTTATTACTCCATCCTATTCCTTTGTCCTTTAACTACAATACCTCTTCAAATATCTTTCACATGAATATTCAAATGTTCCACTAAGATAACGAACTAAATACACATTATTAAATGTAAGAATGTTAGCTTTCAATTCATAAGTTTATATTTCTAATACCATTGTCTGTTCCTGCTAACTAGACAAATTTGCTGAAGCATTAGAGCATTAGATAACATACCAATTAATATTAATTCTAGCGAATTGACCTCTGAGTTAAAATCCGAATGAATTCTACTATGCCTTTTATTGTTCCAGTGTTGATACCTATAGTGTCAATTTAGGACTGTGCAGTGGTAGAATCATTCACGTATCAGACAGGATGCCTTCTATTTGTTCCAATTCTTTCAAATCAAATCTTGCTATTGCTTACTTAAGGAGCAGGCAATAGACTTAATCCATTGCTTAATTTTTCACCACCACCCAACCGTTATGTGTGTACAGGGGTGTCCATTCAATTGCAAGTGGTCAAATCAAGTCCATATTTTAAAACACCCTTAACCCTTCTCCCACTTCCAAGAATCAAAGAGATCCTGAAAAGGGACATGGATATTTCCCTCTTATCTGGCTAACCAATAAACATAAATGTAATACAATATCTCATGACACAAGACCAAAAATCTGTGAGATGATATTTTATAATATTATATTAGCCCAGAAAAAGGCGATGGATTGGCAGTATCGGGAGAGGGTCGGACATCATGCTTTGATGCATAGAGTTACGGCCCTTGCCATTCTGAGTTCAAATCCTGCCGCGGTTAACTTTGTCTTTTATCCTTACGGGGTCGATAAAATAAAGTAGCGGTAATTCACTGGATAATTGCTGGCCTTGTGCCAAAAGTAGAAACAATTATATTAGCACCGAAAAGTTTTAAAGCAGCAAGATTTGAAGACGAGGAAAACTTATATAAGTAAATGTTGCTTTACTGATTTGGCTACACACCACCCTTGATAAATCATTTGAATCAAAACATGTTTTCATCCATTGATTCACAGGGGAAGTTCATTGTTCATTTTTAATGGGCTACATTTAAAATAAGATATTTGTAAATCACAGACATTTCTTAGTAACTTGCACACAAATTTAGCTACCAAATAAACATTTTTCATATGTCTGGTGAATCTATTTGAGGCAAATATTAGATGCTTTATGTTTCTCTGATTTTTTGTGATGAGGGGATAAATAAAGTACACATTATTAAACTACCATATATATTCATGAATAAATAACAACAGTAGATCTGTTGCAACTCTATTTTACACGCAACATTCTTGGTACTGTGTTTAAGTCCAGTAGATAAGTTTCATGCTGGTTTTTCATAGAAAAATGTATGATTTATACATGAATACATATAGTAATTTTCGGTGAGAGTCATTATTGCTTTATGTTTTTATATGATTTAGTTTGCTAGAATTACATCTACACAGAAATGGTTGTCTTCTTTTTTAAAGCCACCACAAACAATTTGTTTTTATATGATACAATTTTGATTAGTAAATATTGAAAATGGTGAAAAATATATATTTCTTTTTACCCAGCTAATAGCATTTATGAGAGTAAGTTGCACAGAGGAAAGTTGGGTTCAAAAGTCAACCATGCATAACCCATAATAGGACTCATGTCTCCTATCATTCAAATGTCACTTGCACCTACACTTTCTCCAGCTGCAACCTGGTGCAGTCTGCAACTAACCCAGGGTCTGCTGCATGTTGGGCTGAGGAAGCCAAACTCTTCAAATACCGGTCGCTCTCCAACAGGTTTGCGGTTGTACACTTCGCAGTGGAGAATTCTGGTGTCCTCAGCCCTAGGGCTACCTCCTTACTCACCACCATAGGTGCTGAGCTGGCCAGCCGCAGGTGTGAACCCCACGAGTTGGAATGGCTTTTCCAGCGCATCTCCCTTGCCGTCCTCCAGGGAAACGCCTTCTCTATCCTGTTCTGCCACTAATATGATTGTCTGACATGTCATTTTATCAGTCAGATGTTATTAAAATACCTAAGAAACCGCTTATGATATGCAACCTCGTAGGAAACTAGTCTACACAGATTAGCTCACTCATTGGTTACCCACTCATTGGAAGTTTTGGTGCATTGATTGGAATTACCAGAATGTCTAAAGTCATTGGCTCAAAGTATTCAAATTTTGCTAAGGAGGTTAGATTGTTTCTGAAGAAATGCGTAGGATAATTATTCCTTTGTTTTATATATATAAAAGCTGGACACAACTAGGATCAGATTTTAACCTTGGGGGCGTGGGCAGTTCAGGTTTGGTGGGTCCTTCATATAGCCCCCCCCCCCATCACAGAGATATATCATCATCATCCTCATACGTCCACTGTTCCAGGCTTACAAGTGTGGGATGGGACCTCTTCAACACAACCTCTCTCCATTTGTCCTAGTCCTTCATCATCTCCTCTGTGAGCTTCAGTGATGTGAGGTCTGCTCTCACTACCTCCACCCATATTTTTCGTGGTTTTCCTCTACTGTGTCTTCCTTCCACTGGGATTACTTGGCACTTCTTCACTCACCTGTCATCTTCCAGGACCATCGCATGTCCATACCAACATACCAATGCAGTCTTCTCTCTTGCACACTACAGTTTATTCCTCTTATACACAGTTTCACTCTCAACTCATCCATGCTTGGTCGTTCATACATTGACATTGCACATCATAAATATATACACATGCATAAGCAGGGATAGAGAGAGAGGAAAAGATTTTAATTTTTTCAAATACCTCAGCGGCATGAATTACATTTATAGCGAAGATACTGGGTTGTATGAATGTAACACGGAGACATTGTTTGTGTGTATAATATTTAATTAACAATCATGGATATATATAGAACAGTATAGTTGACATGTCAAAGAAATAGATGATAGAATGAAGCAAAGTTAGTAGTTACCGTTTTGATTGCCAGGCAAACGCGAGACGCCTGGCGAAGGCTAGGCGCCGGAAGGGCAAATGAGAGGGAGAGAGCCGAAGGCTATTCGTTTTATAGGGCTCTGCCGGAAGTTACAGAAAGGGTTCTACTTCCCGTCTACATGTTGTTAATCTATTGGGGTTGTGAGTCACAACAAGGGAGACAACCGCTACATAACCTCCCGCCAGAATTTTAGAATATAAAAATCGAATGAAATATGTTGCAAGTTGGCGAGAATGTTGTAACAGGCATGAAAATTACGACAAAAGAATGTTTGCAAAAATCAATGATAGATATCAAGGTAGCCAACCGCTCTTGGACAGAGAACGACTGGACATCTATCTATCCATCACCCAAAGATACATACAATGTAATAAGATAAGAGAAGAGCTCAAAGTTCAAATGTACAAAATATAGTTCACAGGTGTGCAATCACATGACAGCAGGAAAGAAAGTGTGTTCCAGAAAATGAATGCAGGTGGTTTCTGTTCTGCGGTATATCGTGAAATTTCCAACCTCCGAATGGATTTTCTCACAGGAAGAGTGCTGCAAAAATAAATTCTCTGGCTTGTTCTGCTGGTTTTGGTTGTTGGTGAAGCTGTGTTGCTGTGGATGTTGTCTCGCGGAGTGAGCGTATTCGGTGTTTAAATTCACAGTAAAAAAAATTTTTTTCAGAAAAAATGAGTTGCGCAAAGTGCTAGAAATAACAGCCGAAGTTGATGGTCGATGTTGAGAATGCGTTGGCCCGGAAGGGTCAAGAGGCCAGCGACCAAAGAAATAAGCATTCTGAATAAATGCGCAGTTTTCAACGGCAAATTTACGTGGTAAATTTTTAAACCGGCAAATAGGAGAATATAGCTTAAGGCTGAAGAATCCTTGGCGAGAAACGTTATCTCTGGCGTGCGGCTATCTCTGTGAGTCGAGAATTTGTGCTGCCTACACGTGCCAATACAAGGTTAAATTAGGTTGAAAAAATAATATTTCTAACGCGCGAGAAAATGATAGTGCAAGTGTGAAAGTGACAATGATGAAAAAGAAAGGCTTCACTCAGCATAATTATTGGTGTGAACTTTGGTAAAAAAAAAAAAAAAAAAAAACTTGAACGATGAAGAAAACGATGAAAAAAAAAGGGCAATGGTTCATCGAAAATAAATGTTCCTGTTGAAATGTTTAAAAAAAAAAAAAAAATATCAAATTTCTTTTTTGTTTTGTTTTGAAACTGTTCGTTGTAAGAAACGAGAAACATATATATATATATCGTGAAATGCGACAGTTAGTTGATGCGTGAGAGAAAAAGTCTGTCTGTGCGAAAATTTCACATGTGCGTGGTGTGTTCGTTTCTTTGATTGAGTATTTTCATAGTTTGTCCATAAATTTGCTGTGTATTCGTAATGTTACTCACACAACACCAGATCTGCTATTTTTTTCTTTTTTCGGGGTGACCACTTATAGCGATGAACGGCTGCGTGTTCGTATCACGTCAGGGTTACCAATATAGCGAGGATACTGGGTTGTATGAACGTAACAAGGAGACATGGTTTGTGTGTATAATATTTAATTAACAATCATGGATATATATAGAACAGTATAGTTGACATGTCAAAGTAATAGATGATAGAATGAAGCAAAGTTAGTAGTTACCGTTTTGATTGCCAGGCAAACGCGAGACGCCTGGCGAAGGCCAGGCGCCGGAAGGCAAATGAGAGGGAGAGTGCCGAAGGCTATTCGTTTTATAGGGCTCTGCCGGAAGTTACAGAAAGGGTTCTACTTCCTGTCTAGATGTTGTTAATCTATTGGGGTTGTGAGTCACAACAAGGGAGACAACCGCTACACATTTTAAAAATTTATGTTTATGATCAAGTTCTATTATCAAAGGTAGGAGATCTGTATGAAGGAGGCCCCTACTCAAAGAAAGAGCCGTGTTTGGAGAGGGTGGTGACATGTTTGATGAGAGAAGCCGAGAGCACTCACCCCACCCCCAATAATCCTGGACAAAATGGCTTTAAAGAGACAGCATTAATCTAAAGGAGTGGCTCACAAAGTTGGCTTTGCAAAAGATTTCTTGGATTCCATGGGATAAGGTGTTTTTAATAGAATTTAATAAAGAAAATTGACACATGTTTTTTAATATTAGCTTTAAAAGACACCTTATACCATGGAATCCAAGAAATCTTTTCGAGAACCCAGTTTCTGAGTTACTACTTTAGATTAATGCTGTTTTTTTTAGAACCATTGTATCCAGGGTTAGATTTATTGGGGTGTCATGAGAGTGAATGCTCTCGGCCCCTTTCATCAAACTGGCTAGATCTCTCTCTAAAGAGATCTTTCTTCAAGCAGGACCCACACCTCAAACAGAACATCTGCTATCTTTTTAAGAATGAGTCCTGACCATAAACAATTTTTTTTGTTTTATTTTATTTATCTTAGAATAAAATTGGTGGGGAAGAGTATGTATAAGATATAGTTATGCCTTGCACAATTTCTTTTAAATGTATAAGGGTTTATGATAAAACAAGTTCAGAAACCATTCATTTAGAGTGCCATTCTTCAACATATTCAGGATGGTAGGTTGGCAGAGTCATTGATGCATCATACAAGATACGATGTGACATTTTTATTAGTGCTTTTAAGTTTACACAATATTGTCATGAATCATGGATAATGATCAACAGAATATGATTGTGAATACAAGTGGCTGGAATAGGATTCCTCCGAAGAGTATTTGAAGAAACGTTACTCAATAGTGTGTGTAGCTTGAAGATTAGGGAGTTGCTCCAGGTAGAGCTACTACTTCTTCAAATTAAGAGATAACAGCTCCAATACGATGGGCATGTGGTTAGAATGTCTCAAGGAAGAATCACTGGACAGATTTTATGGGCAAAACTAACAGGCCAGAAACCCAGAGATAGACCCCAAGCAAGATGTTTGGATAACATCCATGAACTCAGCTGGTAACGCTTGGGGATCTAGCTGGATCAGTTGGAAACAGCTCTTCTGACAGGACCTGCTGGAAGGAATGTTTGAAGATCCTGCCTCCATGATCCTCTCATGAATAAGTGAGTGAAGTGGAAGAAGAAGCATTGCACTTTAAGTTTAAAACATTTTGATGTTGATTTTGCCTTTTATCCTTCCACAGTTGATAAAATATCTAAACCCACTTTCCAAACATCTGGCTTTATACGTATATTAGAATCTATTTTTCACCATACCGTCACACATTACTCAGAATACGACTCTGGTGTTATAAAGGCACAAATGTGAGTGCAAGCAAAGTATTAATTTATGACCTGTGTTAAATTAAATAAATTCCCATTGAACAACATCTAGTGAGAATGTTTGTTTGCTTTTTATCCCTTTGCATCACATTCAATTTAATGGCACAAAAATAATAGACAGACAAGGCATCAGATTTATTACTCCTTCATGGTAGAGAAAAGAATTTAGTAAAACCATTATTTCTGAAATATTTACAATTTTTGTTGTTGTTTTGATTCTGAATGCAGAGTTAAATATTTCAAATGAAGACGGATATGATTGCTGAAAGGGAACACAAGAATACATGTTAACAAATTTATAAATTATTACCAATAAAAGCAAAAAGAGATGACATTTTGGTATAATGTGTTTTATCATGCATAATTAATATATGCTCTTTTTGAATATAGCGATAGACCTACAGATCAATCAGTGCCCTAAACAATGACTACATTACTGTAAAATTGATTAGTTTTTATTCAATTTGTCAGTAAATAGGATCTCTAACATATTTTCTCCCCACATTCTGAACCATTTAAAAGAAAATATCTGAAACAGATTCTTTACTTTACAGTCATCCTTCAGTTAGAATTGGCAGAGTCGTTAGAGTGTCAGATATAATCATTTGCAGTATTTGTTCTTGTTCTTTGCTCTCTAAATTCGATTTATACCAAGGTCAACTTTGCCTTTCAACCTTTCAAGGTTGATAAAAAAGTACCAGTCTAGTACTGGGGTCCATTCTTCACCTTTATCTCCTTCTAACTTTCTCTGTATAACTTTCTATACTTCTCTGGAAGATATCTGCTGTGTTCAAACCTGGAGATGGATGGGCTTTGCTTGATGCTCAAGAAATGGTATATACCACTATGGCGCCCCTATGATGCCATCAGGAGTAATGAGACTATGCATACATGCATGCATTAAGTTAGAAAGTAGAAACAATTAAGTTAGAAAACGTAATCTTTGCCTATTTTTAATTTGTTCTTATGTCTTACATCAATTCAGTAAGCATTCTTAGTTGCCAAATACCATTATTTATCCATTAAATTTCTGGGTTCCTGAAAACTACCTCAATATCAGGCTCTGAAAAGTAGGTTGCTGCTGTCACTATAGCCACATGTCAGCCCATATTGATCAGACCTATGACCAAATGCTTTGACCATCTAACTTTTTACATATCTAGGATGACATTGTCTAATGTATACTTGCTTGTTTCAGATGGTTGGATGATAATTTTAGCCACCATGACCATTCCAACGTTTTGCATGATTATATTGTCAAATGTGCCATTGTATTTTTTAAGACACTAGAGTATCATATGAAGGGGATTTGACTGAGATTTAAAATATATCAAGTGAGCATGTAGGGATTCCCTTATTCGTTAGTACAACTAGTGTTTGTGCCATGATAAAATGCACCTAATACACTCTGTAAAGTGGTAGGTATTAGGAAAAGCTGTAGAAAACATGCCAAATCGGAGTGTATGAATAGGATGTGATCTTCAAACCCAGGTAGGTAAGCATTAACTCTAGATAAGTGCTGACTCAGACTGTAACAACCCATCCAATTCAAACCAGCTTGGAAAGCAGACATAAAATGATGATGATGACCACATGGCATATTATTATCACCTCTGTTACTTCTACCATCTTTAACACTATCATTCATATGATCATGATAATCATGAAGAATTCTGTATACACACACACTAGCATATAGTAGTCAACATTTGGTCATGGTGGTCATGTTAAGTATGATGGTGATAATAATGAGTGAGGTAACAATAATCATAGTTTTTGTTAATGATTTAAAAAAAAATGTTAATGCTTTAATCAGAAGAGGAAAGGTAACCCACCCACACTGACCATATTTTTAGAAGTTTTCCACAAACTGGGGGCCTAGTGTAAGTGTAGAATCTGATAATGGCATTCAGGAGGCCAGGTAGAGGTGTTAAACTTAGTGACAGATTAAGTCTATAACTCATTGGTGATGAGTTCAAAACTTGCCTTAGCTGTGTTATTGATCAAATCTGTCACACATTAATTGCTGGTGATTAAATAAACAATAAAAGTTCAATAGATGATAATGATGATGATGAAAACAGCTATGCTAGATTATATAATGATAGAATTATATCTCTCTTTAAGGCAGCAGATTCGCTGACATCTTAAGACTTGAGATAAAGTACTTTGGGGGCATTTAATTGAGTATCTTTGCACTCAGGCCAAATCCTTCTGCTTTCTTTTTTTTCTGACAACAATAAAATAAGTACCATTTAAGTACTCGGGTTAGATTTGCCAAACAATGGGACTTAACCCATTTAAGTACAGGGAGCAGATTTGAAGTTTTGTGTCTATGTTGCTTATGTTATAAATATCTATACTTACCTTGGTAATTGATTGGCATAATTGCTAGAACACTAGAGAAAATACTTTGTCATATTTACAAGGGTCAGCTGAAAATATAATAGGCTGTCTATAACTACATTATCTTTCCAGAGACTATGTGGAAAATTAACCTCATTTGGTCAATCCATGAGAGTATCTTGGTCAGCCTATGAGCGTTTCGGCCTAGGAACATTTCAGTGGACTCTCTTAGTTATGGCTCTTTATGATCGGAGCTCAAATCTTATCAAGGTCAACTTTGCTCTTCATCCTTCCAGTGTTGATAAAATAAATTGACAGTATCAGTAGAGCATTGGACACCCTGCTTTGCAGCAGAGAGTTATGGCCTTTTACTTTCTGAGTTCAAATCCAGCTGAAGTTAGCTTTACCTTTCATCCTTAAAGGATCAATAAAATAAAGCACCAGTAATGCACAGGTCGATTTAGTCTATGTCCCCTCACCTTCAAATCACTGGCCTTGTGTGTAAGGTAGAAAAAATAATTATTATTATCATCATTTAACACCCAGATCAGGTATGATTAAAAATACCTATGGTCAGGAACTATCCTGTTCTTTTAGGGTTACGTAGAACCACATTATCCAATATGTCTGTCCCTTTTCCAAAATAATGTTGGAATGTTGCTGCTGTTTCTAACAGTATGAGCATCCCCATAGATGTTTCCTTGGTGTCTTTACTAAAACTATTGAACAGCAATGATGTATGAATATGAAAAAAGAAGTAATACTAATTACACTGTTGGTTTATGTATTGTCTTACTACAAACTAACACTTACCTAAGCATTACATGAGCCAATAAAGGAAAGTATATGGCTATAAGATCTGTTAAATATAACTGTTATAATCTATCAAATCATGCCTTCAGGAAGGACACATGTTGTCTTAGATATCATGTATGAAAACAAATGGAATGACCATCGCTGGTTCAGAACTAAACAGCAGCAACAACAATAACAGCAATAACATTATGAGCCAAGGAGCAATTATGACAGCACTCGACTTGGCAGAAATAGCAGCCATCTTCACTCACTTTAAAACAGGAAGAACTGGCTGGAAAATGGCTTCCTAGATATTAAAAACAGATTATTTGATAAAGGTTTTCCTGTGCAATTGAATCTAACCTAGAGCTAAATACCAATAACAGTAATTACAAGTAAAATAACTTTACTGTTTATTAATGGTCTATGAAGAGTTAAATTTAAATCTTTCATTAATTTATTTTCAAGAGAACTTTGAAGGGAATGTTTAGAATATATATTCTGTTTAATGTATTAAAATTTTGTATAAAATATAATAGATAAATCTATCTGAACACCAGAAATGCTATTACTGTTACTCTTTAGTCCTAATTCAGCTCTGATCAACTAAACTTAGGTTCAGCAGTACTCTAGCTATGATTATTTGTTTTTCCCAGACATAATGCATCAAAACTACATTTTCCATTGTCCTTTAGGATCTGATTTGAGAAAAGTTTGGCTGGTATTTCTAGCAAGTTGAGTGGCTTCAGAAAAATGTTTTCATTCCCAAAGGCAGAGGTGTGTGAAAGGAAATCAAGTCTTCAAGCTAAAAGAAACTCTATAAAGTAATCTTTGTAATCCATGAAAAGTAAATGTAGATGGAGAAAAAAGAGATATGTATAATGTAGCATTTGATAGTGATGATTGCAATAATAATTTGATAATGGTGATGATGGTGGTGACTACAATACTAATGCTTCTAAGAATTGCTAACATTTTTTCCACATTTTTAAAATTCTATTTTCATTTTGATTTATTTATAACTGCAATGCATTTAACAGTTGTCTATTGCTTTCTTTCTTTTTTTTTTGTCTTGCTTAGAGTCTTTCTTCCCTTTTTTCCTACTCAATTTCTCTTCATTATTTTGAGATGCAACAATTTGAACAGAATTGCTATCAGATTTGCTGTGACACTCCATCTTTCAATAATATGTTTTCTTTTTCTCCTTTTCTGCAACAGTAGAGTTTTCTAAAGAAATGTGTAAAGAAATAGATGCTACCTAATCCATACAGGATTGGTTGGAAATTCCGGAAGCTTTATCATGACAGCATTAAAATGGCAACGTCCAATATTGCAAATGCAATCATAGATTTTATCAGTCATTCATTTTGGAAGAACATCAAAGTAAGGCAGAAAGAAAAAAAGATAACAAAATAAAATCCCATAAAACGAACATGTTTAACATTATCACAAAATTTACTCTAAAATTGATAGCAACCATCATTCTTTGGTTGTATTTCATGTTCAGTTATATATACTCTAAAAGAAATCGTTTCACATAAAAAAGGAAAGAAAAATATGAAAGATTTTAGAGATTTTCTGTCCTTTTTTTTAATTAATTACAATAAAAAAAGTATAGATGTGAAGACAGTTTGCTGTGAACATCAATTATAGAGTAGACGAAATATTTATGTATTATATATATTTTTATCTGAGGTTTTCACGAGAGTTTTTTAATGAAACAGAAAGTCAAAACAGGTTGTTCACCCAGCAATATAGAAATATTGTTGCAACAAATATTTACTGGTACCAAATTATTCAGGATTAGAGCTTGTGTTGTGATTATCTAGTCCAAATCTTGTTTAGGATATGAATAATATCTTAATATTTTATGCTATAGGAAATAAATGTAGGCATGACTGTGTGGTTAAGAAGTTTGCTGTACATATGATCTTGTTTTCAATCTAACTGGTTAGAATTTTGAGTTACCCAACACCTGTTAGTGAATTTGATAAATGGAAACTGTAAAGAAACCAATAATGTGTGTGTTGTGTGTGTGTGTATATATACATACGTGCTTGTGTCTGTTTTATTTGTCTCTTTTATATGCATTTGACTACAGAAGCACAGATATTTGTTTACACTTCATGTAAACAAAGATGTAGAAAGATCTGTACCCCATTTAAAATTCAAAAAGTTTCATTCAACCTATGCCAGCATGGAAAAGCAGACATAAAACTAATGTAGCTGATGATGATAATTAATGATGATGAATAAAGTACTAGTAATGTAATTGGGTTGATGCGATTGACAGTTTCCTTCACCAAAACTTTGAGATATTGTAGAGTCCTCAACCCCTCCTTCCAGTGGGTCCTGTCAGAAATAACCATCTCCAACTGATCTGGCTGGATCCCCAAGCAAGATCAGCCAAGCTCATGTATGTTATCAAACCATCTAGATCAGGGTCTACCCCTGGGTCTCCTGTCGGTTGGTTTTGCCCCTAAAATCTTTCCTGGGACATTTTAATCACATGTCCTTAGTGTCGAAGCTGTGATCTCTCAATTCGGAGAGGTAGCAGCTCTACCTGGAGTGACTCTCTGATATTTGAGCCATGCACTTTATTGAATAACATTACTCCAAAACCCTTTGCAAGAACCCCATTTTGGCCACTTGCATTCGTCATCATATTCTTTCAGTCATTACTCAAGATACATGACCATATGTAAGGGTTTGCTTGAATACCAAATTGAAGATGTCGTGTTTAGCATTTCCACCTACCTCTCTTCTGATTACTGAATGTGGAAGCTGGTACATTACTGCACCAGCTTCTGCAATTCTTGTGCTTAATTCAGCCTCTTGCCTTCCATCACTTGTGAACATGGCTCTAAGATAATTGAACTTCTCAACCTGCTTCAGTGGAACTCCATTCACATGTAGAGTGCACTCTGTAGGCTTCCTTGAGAGGACAAGTGTCTAAGGTTTTGCAGCACTAATTTTACACCTGCCAGTCATGATACTACTTTCAACCCGGATGGGCATGTCAATTATGTTCATGAAAATAATTGTTTCTACTTTAGGCACAAGGCCAGCAATTACCCAGTGCATTACTGGTACTTTATTTTATCGGCCCCGTAAGGATGAAAGGCAAAGTCAACCTCGGCGGGATTTGAACTCAGATCGTAAAGGGACGTAACTATGCTGGAAAGCATGGCGTCCGACCCTCTACTGATACTGCCAATCCATAATGAACAGAAGAGGGGACAGTACACACCATTGGCGGGGTCTGATTCCCTCATTGAATGGTTTCATAATTGACAATCTAAATTTAAACCTATTTAATAGACATTGATTGGTTAGAGCATTGGCCTTGCAATCGAAAGGTTGTGAGTTCAATTCTCAGACCGGGTGATGTCTTGTTTCCTTGAGCAAGACACTTTATTTCACATTGCTCCAGTTTACTCAGCTGTAGAAATGAGATGATAGGGACTGGGGTCCATATCATTCCACTGCAAAGTGGTCGTGGAGGTGCCATCGCAAAAAAGCACCCAGCACTCACTGTAAATGAGGTTGGTGTTAGGAAGGGCATCCAACTGTAGAAATCAAGCCAGAATCAGTTCCTGTCCCACCCTTGCAAGCAGGGAAAAGCAGACGTAAAATGATGATGATGATGTCCAAACTGCATATGGCCAGCATAGACAGGTAGGCTTAAAACTAACATAGTTACTGTGATTTCATCTTGCAGTAGATAAAAAAATGGCTAGGTTAAGAGAGAAGAAATAACACTGTGTATAACAGATTTATAATTCAGCTACATATCTTTGTTGCCAGAATCTCTATATAGGTTTCAAGCATCCAGAGGAATAATTGATTTTCTGTGTAACGCAGCTGCAGGGAAAATGTTTTCTCTGATCTTGAAAAACAACTGTGGATACTGTATGTTGCACAGCTATGTGAATGGTGCTGAGATAATGTGTTTGTTATGATTGTTTTGTGACACTCAATCTAGGCATTCAAGGCAAGGTGGAACAAGTTACAAGTCTAAACAACACATCAGAAGATTTTTCGACTACCAAAGGCTTAAAAGAAGTATAAGTACTTGCTCCAACCTTGTTCTCCCTATACCTTGCAGCCATTCTTCACAAAATTACACTTCCCAACTCTGATGTAGGGATCCTATTCTGCTTTGATGGTGAAGTCTACAATCAGTCCAGACTCCAATTACAAAGACATTTTCCTACTTTTCAATGTTCTCTTCTATGTTGATACCTCTTGTGTTTCCTCAAAGTATTCTGGAACAATCATGATAATATGATGCCACAGGATTCATATAATTGAACTGCAATGTGCTGACAACAATATCTCACCAGTTCATTCACCAAAAAACTACAGGAATCAGTTATCAAATTCAAAAATGTATATGATCATTTCTGTCTGACAAATCAACATCCTGAAGACCAAAATACTTGTACATTCTGCTCCATACCAAACTTTTCCAAACAAAAACATCACCATCTCCAATACACCACTGGAACAAATAAACCAGTTCCAATAACATGAAGCATCCTCTCTACACAATGCAACACTGAGAAAGGTGCTGTGAACAGGATCCAAGCTGGTCATTGATGCATTTGGGAAACTTTTCCATTGTGTTTTGGAAACAAAATCCTGAAATTACCTTCTAGGCTGATGGTTTATAGAGCTGTGGTTATTTCCACCTTACTCAATAGTTGTGGAACATGGATATTGTATTGTCTGGATATCCAAAAGCTTGAATGATTTCATCATAAAATTTTTTTAATCATTTATGAACATCAAATGGGAGGCCTATGTCAGCAACCTTGCAGTCCTTGAATGAGCAAGTGCCAACAGCATTGAGTCCCTCATCATCAAACATCACTTCAGATGAAGAGACATGTCTGTCACATGAGTAGTACCAGAGTGCCACATCAAATATTCTACAAGAAATTCAACACAAGCGTATAAAAATCCTACTGCCACCCAATACCGCACTTCAATGACCAAATGAAACAAATGATGATGGGTAACAACATTGAACCTAAGTCCCAGAATAGTATGCAGAAGATAGAACAGTGTAGCATCATATTATCTGGATTGGTGTAAAATACTTTAAGGATTCACCAACATCCAATACCTTTTTCAGGGCATTACTGGCGAGATTTAACTTAGCACATACAGAGCCAGAAAAGTTGCCACTAAGCATCTGTTGCTTTAACAATTCTATCAATCCACTACCACCACCATCTCTCAATTGATACTTCATCAAACCTGAAAGAACTAACATTTAATGACATATATATATGACCTTGCACAATTACACCTCCCCAAGATGATGACACAGGACCACGACCTCTGGCACTATGCAGCACTACAGAAGACCCACCCTCCCATATGCTTGAGCTGAGGCATATATCTAATAGGCAACACCTTCCTCTACCAATTCCCCTCCTATACACCTTTCTTTGCTGTAACCATCCCTCCCCTATTAACTACGTCCTCGATTTCCCCAAACTTTTCCTACCCTCCCTCATTCTCACCCCACACCATAAGCTTCTTCTCTCAAAAAACCATGAAGTGACTCCCCTGGAGCTACGACAAAAGTGCCCAGTCATTACTGTATAGTGGTCATGTATGTATGAGGACAAAAGCGCCCAGTCCACACTGTAAAGTGATTGTGCCAGCAACATGATAAAAATGCTCAGTCCACACTGTAAAGTGGTTGTGTAGGTGACACAACAAAAAGCACATAGCACATACTGTAAATGTGGTTGGCATTAGGAAAGGTATCTAGCTGTAGAAACCAAGCCAAATTCAGACTCAGATGAGCAAAATGCAGTCCACTTACCTGATTCTTTCCTAAGAGTCAGCACGTCCTAGCCATGCTAGTGTTGAAAATGGACATTAAATGATGATGATGATGGTACTGCATGAAACCACATTAGCAAACACTCTTGAATCGAAGAAAACAGCACTTTCACTACATCACATTAAATGTTATAGTTTTTACTTTAGCTTACTCTAAATGTCCACAACAATCTGTTCAATAGTAAAGATACTATAACTATTTGAATTAACAAACCAATTACTAACATATTTTCTACTAAATAAATACAGGGTATTAAGAATTAAAGGTGAAGTTGACCTTGGTAGAATCTGAATTCAGTGCACACAGAGCATTTAGTCTGCTACTGTAATATCGCCACCAATTTACCACCTTCATGAATAACACAGCAATTCAAGAATGAATTTGAATTCAGGTGAGTTTTGCAAGTGGTTATAAACAAATTACACAATAATATAAATGAGAAAGAAAATCAAAAATCGATTCAATATTCAAAATCTGTTGCTGAACAATATCTAGAACACAATAATAACCACCTACCTAAGAAGTATGAAATAAATGGAAATAGCTATAGAAAAAAAAGATAAATAGAACAACAAAAAAAAAGAGATTTTTCAATGACAACATTTATTGACTGTTGAGTTGCATAACCCTTGAATACTAATACAGAGGTCAAGAGTTCAAATCATTCATTCTTAGTCATTTCTGTTTAAAATGAAGATACAAAGTTATTGCAGATCACCTTATATCTAAGGGTCAAAGATTGAATTTTATTTTTTCAAGTTTCTTGGAATTTTCTTTCAAGGATGAAAGATCATTTTTTTAATAATAAAAAAAAAATGTATAAATATGTTATTAATTTATTATGCTGAGGTCCTCCATCACTTGAGATGATGAGCATTCAGTTATTCAGTCAAATGGGTATCTGACCCATGATTTAAGATGTAAATATTTCAAAATTTCACTGAACCATGTACCCTTCATCCTTTCAATTCCAACTTGACCAAAACTGCATCAGATTTTATAAATCAAAACAACCTATTTAAAGGGTTCTTATCTAAATTAAAGGTAGGTGCCTTCTTGGTTAGAGAATTGGATTCAAAATTGTGAGGTTGCTAGTTTGATTCTGGGACATTTTATTTCATGCTGCTCCTTCTGCCAGGCATTGTTACTGTCAGCAATGGAAAAATCAATAGAAACATTGTTTCCTTGATCAGTTCGACACCACTCTGTAAAGGAATGAAATCTGGGATCTTCTCAATTGATTCCTTTATTTTTATCTAAATCAAAACCTACCAACATAATTATATATCAAATCTCATGTTAATAATGAAATAATTAATAATTTTAGTAATTGCTTCCAAATTCTTCATTAATTAATTGAAATGTACTGTATGTCATGAGAAAGTGTTGGTCACAAAAGAGCTAACATATTTCTCGTCAAAACCAGTGTGACAGAATGTGTTACAAATCTGGACTTCTGGATTAGGCTTACAGTCCTTCTGATGGGCATCCATCTAGTTTCCATCTACTAAAATTCCTAAATTAATTTTTTTTTTTAAATGGAACAAGGGTTGACATAAATCTGTGGCAAAGACACTTACTTAAGATGACATACTGTGCGATCAAACCTGTGAAATTATGATTGTCAAGCAAACATCTTAACCATTAAGCCAAGTCTGTAACCACATTGATTTGACATCTAGATTAATGTAAATATTATTCTTGTGTTACTAAAAAATCATTGGTAATTTTGGATTTCAGACTCTATTATTCTCTATCAATGTGTAAGCTCACAGACTAGGTTAGGAATTGTAAGACTATATCCATCATTAGTATATGTTAGCTATGTTCACACCTGCTGTTTACAGAACTCTGTAGATAAAATTAATTATCAAAACACTTTTAAGAGAAAAAAAAGAATTGAAAGTGAAGATCAAAGGAAAATATTCCTACATGCACAAGCGATAGCTTTCAATATGTGAAATATAAGCTAACTTATCAGACTTTAATATGTACCTACATTGAAAAAAAGCAGGAAAATTTATTATTATTATCATTATTATTATTGCTTTTACTACTACTACTGCTCCTACTAGTTTTTCTACTACTACTTTACATGTTAAATTATGTAGGCAGAGGTATGTCTATGCAGTTAAGAGATTTGCTTCACATCCATGTGGCTCTAGGGTTGACCCTACCATATGGCACACTGGGCAGAGTGTCATCTGCTATAGCCGTGGATTGATAAATACCTTGTGAGTGGAATTTGGTAGACAAAATCTGTGCAGAAGCCCATCATATCATCATCATCATGTTTTTACATCTGTTCTACATGTTGACATGGGATGGGCAGTCATTACTGCTTGAATCAGCTCTTATTCAGAGATATGCATTCCATGACAGGTCAGAAATATATATAATCATCAACATTATCACTGTTTAACAACCTTTTTTCCATGTTAACATGGGTTAGATAAATTGTCACGTTGTGAGGCAAGTCAGATCAGATGAATGTGTTGCTCACACACAACCATTTCTTGTTTGATTTCTATAGCTGGATGCCTTTTCTAATGGCAACCACATTTACAGTGTCTTTTATCATGGGACCAAAATGACCACTTTAAAATGTGTACTGGAAAAATGTGTAAAATGTGTACTGGAAAATTTTACTGTGACACCAACATGAACACTTTACAGCGTGGGCCGGGTGCTTTTTTTTGTGGCACCAAAACAATAACTTTACAGTGTTGATCCCTATACAGTTTTGTATATATACATATGGGGTGGAGAGAGCTCCTGAGTCCAGTAAGACAACCTCTCTAGAGCTCATGGCATGAATAAAAGCACCCAGTCGATGCTGTAAAGTAGTGCTGGTGTTAGGAAGGGCATCCAACCAGTGTATTAATGCCAAAATAATTATGAGCAGAACAACAAATATATATCGCAACAACTGCTTGAACAGCTTTAACACTGACCATGTTAGGGCTGTGCACGGTAGTGGGGTGGCTAGTGCGACCATGATCGAGAACCCCCCAACCGTCATCAAGCAATCACACAACATGAAGATGGTTATAAACCATTTTTCTTTGCAGAAAAGGAAGAAACTTCAATGAAAGACATCGCATCTCAGGGTTGCCACACTTAATGTTGGCACCCTGACAGGTAGATCTGGTAAGATAGTGGAGAGGCTAGAGAGAAGGCATGTGGATATGTGCTGCATGGAAGAGGTGAGATGGAGAGGTGCCCCAGCAAGACTAATCGCAGGCAAACATCTTAGCTATAAGCCTTTCTGGGTAGGTAATGATGATGGGTTAGGTGGGGTAGGCATTTTACTGGCTGAGAGGTGGATCAATAGGACAATAGTGGTAGTAAGAGTCAGTAACAGAATGATTAAGATTAGATTAGTTGTAGGCAAGAGATTGCTGACAATTATCTCTACTTATGCTCGCCAGGCGGGCCTAGGTAAAGAAGAGAAGGGTTGCTTTTATGAGCAACTTCTAGAAACAACCACAATGAGAGGACAGAGACCTAGTTATACTAGCAGAGGGCTTCAATGGTCATGTTGGACTGCTCCAGGATGGATACACTGGGGTACATAGTTGTCATGGTTATGCCTCAAGAAACGAAGAAGGAGTGAGACCTTTTTGATTTTGGGGATGCAGGTGAAATAACCATTTGCAACACTAACTTGAAGAAGCCTACCAACCACCTAATAATCTACCAATCAGGCGAGCACAAAAGCCAGATTGACTTCTTGCTAGTTAGGCAACAAGACAGATAGATGGTGTCAAATACTAAGGCATACCCCGAGGAAGAATGTACTCCTCAGCATAGTTTAGTCGTTAGTGACAGCTCAATAAGCAAGAGAAAAATGAGATACAGGAAGGAGTGGAAAAGGATGGTCTGGAAGCTAAAAGATCTTTCACTAAAATATAAATTTCAGAAAGCCCTTCAAGGTGTGTATGATGAAAAAGTAAACAAGTTAGAATCGTATGACATAGATGCTAACTGGAATTTCTTATGTGACAACTTACTGCAGGCTACTGAAGGAACTTGTGGCTGGAGCAGAGCATGACTAGCATGAAAGGCTTGGGAATATGGTCGGAGTAGAGACCAATACACATCCACTAAAAGAGAAGCTAGACTTCAGGTGTACTTAGCACTCAGGCAAGCTGAGAGTAGGAGGTTTGCCAATGTTCTGTGATAAGAAGATCAGAGATGTGCGGTGTTCTGCATTGCAAGGCAGTTTGTCAGTGTAAATCAGGATGTTGTTGGAGATAAGTGTGTCCAAAATAATGCGGGTGTACTTAGTGTCACTGATGCTCAGAAAAAAGAGGCCTGGAAATGTCATTATGAGAGACTGATGAATGTTGAGGATGAATGGAAGAAAAAAGAAAGAGAAACTACCTCCAATAGACCCAACAGAGGGGCCAGCTATTGAGATTGATGACTATAGAGTCAAAGAGGCAATTAAGGAAATGAAAAGAGATAAGGCCGCTGGACTGTTGGGTATAGTCGCTGAGATGCTGAAGGCATCAGAAGTAGGAACTTAACTGGTTGCACGCATCGTCAACCAAGCTATATATGGTGGAGTCATACCCAAAGACTGGTGCAGCAGTATTCTTATAATTGCTGCAAAGGTAAAGGGGATGCTCTGGAGAGGAGCAATTATAGGGGCATAAAACTGATGGATCAGGTTATGAAAGTGGCAGAAAGAATACTAACACAACTAATTAGAGAAAGGGTCAAATTAGATGAGATGCAGTTTGGTTTTGTGCTTGGGAAAAGTACAACAGATGCCCTCTTCTAAGAGAGGTCCTTAGAGAATAATATACTTTGCTTTAGTTGACCTAGAGAAGGCTTTCAATAGAGTAGCCCAATCTGTCACCTGGTGGTCCCTAAGGAATCTACGTGTAGAGGAATGGCTTGTGAAGACAGTGCAAGCTATGTACAAGGGTGCTGTCAGTAAAGTGAGAGTAGGAATGGATTTTAGTGAGGAATTCCAGATACAAGTAGGAGTACATCAGAGTTCAGTCCTCAGCCCGCTCTTGTTCATTATAGTCCTCCAAGCAATAACAAAGGAGTTTAAGAAAGGCTGTCCATGGGAACTTCTTTATGCTGACCATCTGGTATACCTATAGCAGAATCAGTAGAGGAGCTAGAGAATAAATTCTGGCTATGGAAACAGCAGTTGGAATCAAGAGAACTGAGAGTGAATCTAGCTAATACTAAAGTGTTGATAAGAAGGAAAGAGGACAACACTCTGATTCCATCAGGGAAATGGCCATGTTCGATATGTAGGAAAGGAGTTGGCATACATTCTATAAAATGTACACAATGCAGTTCTTGGGTACACAAGTGATGTAGTGGGATAGCAGGCAAACTAACAGGTAGGGAAAACTACATATGCAGTAGATGTTCAGGGAAATTTGACAGTAGAATACGCAGTGATAGGCACATTTTTCAAATACAGGTAAGATCTATAGAAGTGGTTGATAGCTTCCAATACCCAGGTGATCAAATTAGTAAGGGAAGAGGGTGCTCTGATGCCATAGTATCTAGAATAAGGACAAGTTGGAAGAAGTTTAGGCAGCTTCTTCCTCTGTTGACAAAGAAGGGTTTCTCCCTACAAACAAAAGACCGGTTATTTGATGCCTGTGTGAGATGCGTGATGCTGCAAGGTAGTGGGCATCAACTGTGAAGGATATACGACAGCTGGCGAGAAATCAAGCAAGCATGCTCCATTGGATGTGCAATGTCAATGTGCATGAAATCCCAGTAGAGGGAAGACACAGTTGAGGAAGACAATGAAAAATATGGGCGGACGG
Source organism: Eledone cirrhosa (assembly GCA_964016885.1). NCBI lineage: Eukaryota > Metazoa > Mollusca > Cephalopoda > Octopoda > Eledonidae > Eledone > Eledone cirrhosa. The sequence continues at coordinate 224,854,708 of OZ024740.1, forward strand.
GGTGAGAGCAAACCTCAGATCGCTGAAGTTCATGGAGGAGATGACACGGGACCATGACGAATGGAAAGAAGCCATGCTGAATAGGACCCATCCCACCCTTGCAAGCAGGGAAAACTGGACGTAAAATGATGTTGATGATAATGACATATATATATGACAAAGTTCAGTGATTAATGAATTCATTAATTGACAATTGTTTCAGAGGGAAATAAACAGAATGTTTCCAGTATATTGACTAATTGATAACAGTTGTATAATTCCATAATATTAGCCTCAACTAAATGCATCCATTCTGCTGTCCATCCTCAAAAATAGGCTGTGTTGTCAAATGGAATGGGTATGTTTTAGAGAGTATATAACGAATATAAGGAAGGAGTGTTGATAAAGAAAAAAAAGAAAGAAAATGCTATGGGGTGGGGACAAAGGAAAGTGGAAAAGAAAAAAATGAGGGGAAAAAGAGAAAAAAAAGAAACAGGGTAAGAAGTGGGAAAAGATTGTAAAAATCTAGAATAAATGCTTAAGATAGTGCTGATGAATGACAGCACAGAAGCACTAACTATCTGCCAGTCATCCATCAACTTCTGAAGGTTAGAACAGACAACAATATGTAACTAAAGGTCTAACACCTATTACTGTAACCTAGCTAGACAAACAAAACTGTCCAGTATTTATAATTAATATACTTTTTTCTTTGTGCAAGAATTTCGATAGCCTATAAAATTTTGAATGAATAACATTCATTTTTAGCCTCACCATATTGTTACTAGGATGTTTCTCTCGAAAACCATACATTTAAATATAAAGGAATAAAAAGCCTTAGCTGCCAAAGAAAACTTTTATTGTGGCCACTTGACACTAGACTCACCCTAACTGGGCAAATTAATTACAATAATTGCATGTGAGTGAAATGAGAGAAATAAAAAGACATTAGGTGTTTTGTATTTGTGCATAATGTGTGCATATTGTGTATGAGAGAGGTTTGGGTGGTTGCTGTGTATAGTGGTGGGGATGGTGGTGGTTTGTTGTGTGTGGTGGGTCAGATTTTATGTTATTACAGTTACTTCTGAGACACTAACTAAACTGAGATATTAGAGAACTATCATCAAAATTCTACTACTGATTTAAATGTTATATGATTTAAAGGCACTGAAAAAATATTTCTATTTTTGTAAAAATATTCTAATGAAATTTCTGGAAAGTTTTAATTCATTTTTGTTAATTTTATTTCTAGTGAAATTCTCATTAGAATTGTTGAACTTGGAAAGAATATAAAATGACTGAAAATATCTGCTGAATTTGGTAAAAGTTATTTAAACAAAAAAGTAAAAAGAAAACTAATAAAAATTAAATAAAGCACTTTCGTGAAATACTAATGACTGAATGCCATCTTAAAAGATTAGTTTTCATTTTCTTTTTGTAGGAAATATAAATGAGCAGAATAATGAGGAAATTCTTCATGTGTAATGGACAGAAATAATTAAAATAACTACAATTTATGCAGAGTACATAGTCTTCAAAAGTAGTATTATTACTCAAATACTGCTTTTGCTAACTGAGGCTGAAAGTTTTGAAAATTCTATCTATTTATCTGACTATCTGTCTGTGTCCCTCTGTCTTTCTGTCTCTCTATATATCTATTACTTACTTACATACCTAGCTACCTACTTGCCTATCTATCTGTCTATCTATATGTCTATATGTCAGCTCATACTCACAGCTTCCCCCTGCCACTGTCACAGCAGCAGATGCCAAAGGCAGAGGTCAGAGAGAGGAAGAATTGTCTTCACCTGTTGACCGACCACTAGATGTAGCCACAACTACACAAGAATTTGAAAACAACAACAACAGCAACAACAACGACAACAACAGCAACAATAAAGACAACAAAAACAACAACAACACAAACGTCACAAGTATCCACACACGAAACGAGAAAGACAACAACAACAACAAAGATGAAAACAACTCAAACGACGAGAAACAAAACAATACTAATATCCAAAACGAAAACAAAATATCTTTTGCACAAACGGCTAAATTATCAGTCGCGTATGTGCTGGAAGATATTTCAAAAGCAAAAGAAATGCTGGAAAAAGCCAAGAAATATGTGTCTTTTGGCGAAAACGGTTCGTTTTCTATACATTCACCTCCGGAGCTAAAAAGACAGACGGAATTACGAACTGTCGTATTCCGAACAATTTTAAATAAAACAAAGAAACCAGCGCAACCATCTCAAGCGGAAACTCAGTTAGTCTTGAAAGACGCGATGAGAGACATCACTTTCATACAAAAGGATAAACTCTATGGGAGTTTATCCATATTGATGAAAGACGAATTGGCGGCAAAAAAATACTCTGTGTCGCCAATTCGGTCCACACACTACACCTTCTTCCCCACCTACATGGGTAAAAAAACCCAGAGGATATGGATAACCACCATCACCCCAAACATAAACTACTGGTGGTTACTAACCGGTTTCCTCAATTTAGACGAGGACAACCTCATCTCAATAGGGAAGGCATCCGGCGACGCGTTCAGTGGAACGAGCCTCGAAGTTCTGACCCAAATAAGGCCAGAACGCATCGCCCAAATCCCTGAGCGCGTCATGCTGGATGACCGTACCCACCTCAACATTATTGTGGAGGGTAGGCGTCCCTCCTGTTACCTCTGTGGCAATAGAGGTCACCTGAGGGCTGCCTGTCCCCAGCTCACACAGAAAAAAACACTGCTACCAACACCAACACCACCCCAACTACAACAACAAAAACAACCACAACAACAACAAAAACCAACAACCCCACCACCACCACCACAACAACAACAACAACAAACACGTGAAAAAATAACACAGAATACTGTCCCACCCAATCCCTCCCCACCCAAAACAAATATAAAAACACGCACACCGCAAACACTACCAGAAAACATACCCCTCCCACCCAACAAGGAAGACGAACCTCTTTCGTCGCAAGACGAAAAAGATCCCTTCCAACAAGTAAAAAGAAAGAAGAGGAGACGCACCACAGACACACATGTTAACTTTAATCCCCCCCAAGAGAACACAAACTACACACAAACCACCCCTCCCTGTCACACAACACTAACTGCTACACAAAAAAAGACATTACAATACACATACATGAACACAGACAACAAAGAATTACGGAAAACAATTTCAGCAAACCCTTCGGTCCAAACTGAAGGGCCAAACTTTATAACTGCTGTGGGACTACCTCATTTGAAAATGATAAAAGTCCCAGTGCACTTGTACAAAACACTGAAAATAAATTTCACGGAGGACGTGGGCCCCCCCTGCGCCAAACCAATCAACCGCGTCCTCCTAAAAAATTTCACCCCCCCACCCCACCCAGACACCCACTCAACGACAAACACCCCAACCCCACAACACACCGATGCCCCTTCACTTCCACAAACCACAACCCCACCCAACAACCCATCCCCAACCAGCATGGAAATTGAGCGGCCCGTTTCCCGGGACGCAGAGAGGTAAGTGCCTTTTCTCTTTACCACCAACATGGCTGTGCTAAGAGTAGGGTGTCTAAATGCGCGTGGTCTGGGCTCGTCTTGGAAGCAAGCAATGCTTCTAAATGACCTCAGGTCACAATCTATAAATGTGATGGTTATCTGCGAGGCCCGGATCAGCAGCATGCGACAGCTAGCCCCCACCTTTGACGACTTTGAGATGCACGCATCTCTCTGTCAGCCCGGAGGTGGGGGTGGGGTTGTTGTTCTGCTGCAAAAACATATGGGCCTTGCAACACAGATAGTTCACTTGGACCCAGGGGGTCGACTGGTGGTGCTGGACCTTGGCAGTGGTGAAGGTAGAGCCTTTAGGCTGATAGCCGCATATGCCCCTTTTGGGACAGAGCGGCCCGACTTTTTCCAGCGTCTGGAGTCTTTTCTAGGGACGTCCCGTTCCCTGCTTTTAGTGGGGGATTGGAATGGTATCCTGGATGCACGTTGGGACTATGCAGGGGCATGTCCCGATAGAGAGGGGTGCAACAGCCTCAAGGGGTTACTCGGCCGATTTGACCTGGCCGATAGATTTCGACTAGATTTTCCGACGGTGCCAACCTGGTCTTGGTCAAATCGCAGCGGATCATCTAGATCGTACCTAGATAGATTTTTAGCTAGAAATAAGGACAGGGACTTTTTAAGTTGTCCAGAAATGCTCATGGTTGGCTATTCAGACCACAAGTTGGTGACCTGCATGGTCAACCTTGATAGAACGCATAGACAGGGCCCCAGTTACTGGAAGCTCAACTTGTCCTTGCCGGCAAGTAGAGCCTACAGGAATCGGATTAGTACGTTAGTTAAGGAACGGTTGACTGGAGCGATCGTCAACAGCAGGTGGTGGGTATCTCTAAAGAGAGAGATTAGAGTAGTCTCGATTGAATTTAGTAAGGTTCTAGCTGCGGATAGGAATAGGAAGGAAAGGGAGCTAATAGATAGAGTAGAAGAGGCAATTAGAAGCGGCGACGTGGCCAGAGTGCTAGCGTCGAGAACGGCTTTGAGCCAGTTTTTCGACGCGAAGCACGAAGGCTGCGTTGTCCGAAGTAAAATACGTGCTCTAGGGAACGAGGGGGCCAAAGCTGTTAGCTGGGCCCGCGTGACAGAGGCCAACAGTGGAACTAAATCCACCATCCGGTCTTTGCGAGACCTGGATGGACGGGCGATTCTTGAGCCTAAGCAGATGTGTGAGGCCTTTCAAAGGCACTTTGCCCGACTGTTCGGGAGGGGCGGGGAGCCGGTTGGGAACGTGGACTTCGGTCCATACCTCGACGGCCTGCCGCGCCTCTCGGACAGGGAGGCGAAGTCCTGCGAGGAGCCGATTTCGGCCGCTGAGATAGAGGACGTGCTGAGCCAATGCGGCAAACGCAAATCCCCGGGTCTCGATGGTCTTCCTTACGAATTATATCTAGCTATGCCGGACTTGTTCCCCGATCTCCTCGAGGCGGTCTACTGCAACTGGCAACAGAACGGGAGAATTCCCTGTACTGTGACCAAGGGCGTAGTCACGCTAGTGAGGAAGGACGAGAACAAGGGGGACGAAATAAGTAACTTCAGGCCCATAACTCTGCTAAATACAGAGTTACAGATTTTGGCCAAGGTGCTAGCAAAGAGGTTGGCGCTTGTCGTGGGCAACCTGGTGGGAGATGCGCAGACATGCGCTATCCCGTCCAGGTCCATCCATGACAACCTCCACCTCATGCGATACATCATAGAGAGGGTTGGGAACGAACCCGGCTTTGGTGGGGCTCTGATCAACTTGGATCAATCTAAGGCGTTCGATAGGGTCGACCATGGTTACCTGGATGCGGTGCTAGCGGCGGCAGGCTTCGGACCCGTTTTCAGGGGCTGGATCACTGCTATGCACAGCAGCCGCATCTGCTCTAGGGTCAAGGTGAACGGCTACCTCTCGGAGCCGTTCAAAATCGCGCGGTCCATCCGACAAGGGTGCCCTCTCTCCTCCCTTCTGTATGTGTTGACTCTCGAGCCACTACTGCGGAAGTTGGAGTTGTTGCAGGGCATCCCTTTGGAACCGGGATTGCGGAAAGCGGTGTCAGCCTACGCCGATGATGTGACAGTAATGGTGTCGACGGCCTCCGAAATCGAGGCGGTCGGCACCTTACTGGAGGAGTACGAAAAGTTCACAGGGGCTAAGCTGAACCGGGACAAGTCGATCGGTTTGCAACTCGGCACGTGGAGGGGCAGACCGATGCCCTCTGATGGCGTCGTCGGACGCTGGACGGAGGGCCCGGTGAAGTTGCTCGGGGTCTGGTTCGGACCGGACCTCCAGGTGGAGAAAAACTGGGCGGAGGTTACGAACAGGGTGTTTGCACTGACCCAGAAGTGGGCCAGTTGCAAACTATCCCTGAAATGTCGGGCGGAGGTGGCGAACACTTGTATAGCGTCCGTCATCTACTACCGCCTGACCGTAGTGCCCTGCCCAAGGGAAACCCTCACCAAGATGGAGCGCGCGCTCTTCCAATTCCTTTGGAAGAGGCGGGCTCCTATGGTGAGGAGATCCATCTGCTGTCAACACCCTTCGAAAGGAGGGCTGGGGATGCCGTGGCTAATGATGCGTAAACACGCATTAAGGCTACGGCACCTCTACGTATTCCTCACCGGACAACCGGTGTGGGCCTCGTTTGTGAGACGAACCTTTCCCAGACTCGTCTCACTCACCGAGCTGCAATCCTGGGTCAAGCAAAGACCGAGAAAACTGGGCGCCTGGCACACTGAGTGTGCCCAGGCGCTCACCGCCCTCTGGCAGGCTGATCCGGTTATCAGTGGAGACTCCACCGCAACATTCTATAGAGGGCTGGTACGCAGCAGGTGCGACGACGCCCTCGGAGAAGCCCTAGACATGGAGGAGGACGAACTGGCCAGCCTGTTCGGTAGGACATTCAGCCCGGGACCTATGGACAACTTCCAGAAGTCCCTGGCCTGGCAGTGCTACCGAGGGGCTTTACCCGTTCGAGAAAGGCTCTACAGACACGGGCGCCCGGGTAGGGACCCCGCCAAAAAGATCTGTCCCAGATGCATGTGCGACGAGGAAACCGTTGCACACGCATTGGTACACTGCTCGGGTGTAGCCGATCTGTGGGGCTATGTCGAACAACTGCTGTCAAGGGTGGGACCGATCCGGTTGACCACCGAGTCTATTGTAATGATCAAGCCGCCTCCCCCCTTCAAAGATGAAGCAGAGGCGGTGTTTCTGTGCGTAATAGCCATGGCGAAAGAGGTTGTATGGTGGACGCGTCTGAAAGGACTGAGGTCAGGCACCTTTCTCTCTGGCCAACAACTGGTCCGTTTCTTCCGATTTCATTTCGGAAGAAGGATCAGGATGGAGAGAGAGGTGCTGCACCCCAGTCGTTTTTATGAAAGGTGGGTGAAAGTGGCGAGAATGGCCCGTGTGAATGGGCCTTCTCTTTACATAAGCCTGTAGGTGGAAAAGAGGAAGGAACGAGGGAGCACCCCCTCTCTGTGCTCCTGAGGAAAAGGGTTGCACACTTTTTTCGGGGGTGTGTGCGACCCCCCAAGGCGCCTCCTCTCTATTGAGGATTTTGTTAAAAATTTTATTTTTTGTTATATCTTATTTTATTTTTATATTTTGTTATTGCCTCCTCCTTATTGAGGACGCCTTTTTGTGTAAACTCCCCCCTTTGTACTTGTCCCACTTTTGATGCCCTAGTGGCAAATAAAAGAAACTTATCTATATGTCTATATGTCGCCACCCTCCTTCAAAAATGAAGGAGAGGCAGTTTTCCTTTGTGTGATAGCTATGGCAAAAGAGGTTGTATGGTGGACAAGGTTGAAAGGGCTGAGGTCAGACACCTTTCTCTCCGGCCAACAACTGATTCTTTTTTTTCAAATACCACTTTGGAAGAAGAATCAGGATGGAGAGAGAGGTGCTGTACCCCAGAAAGTTTTATGAAAGGTGGGTGAAAGTGACGAGAATGGCCCGAGTGAATGGGCCTTCTCTCTATATCAGCCTGTAGGTTGAGGAAAAGGAGGAGGAGAGGAAAGGAGTACAAACTCTTCGTACGCCTGGAGATGAGGGTTGCACATTTTTTCGGGGGTATGTGTTACCCATATAAACTGTCTCCCCCTATTGGGGAAAATCGACTAATTTTTGAAATTGCATTTGTGATAATATTTTACACGTTTTTATTGTATGTAAACTCCTCTTTTGTATTTGTCCCCTTCTTTTGTGCCCCTGTGGCTAATAAAGAAACATATCTATATGTCTATATGTCTGTCTGTCTCTCTCTTTCTGTCTATCTGTCTGTTTATTTGTTTATCTATCTTTCTGTCTATATGTATGTGTGTCTGTCTGTCTTCTTATCTATCTATTACCTACTTACATACCTAGCTACCTACGTACCTATCTCTATCTATCTATCTCTCTGTTCACCTATCTATCTCTCTGTTCACCTATCTATCTGTCTGTTTAATGTTTTTAGTAATACTCACAAAATTTACATACTTTTCCAAACAGTTTATAAATCCTTCATTTGGTGTAAATTTAGTGTGTTCATCACACAAACCCAAAACAGAAAAATTTGGCTGGTTATCTATAAATCTATGTCTTCTTCCAATCATTCACACCCCACTTTTTCTATCTCTTAGCTAACTAGATAATAACATTTGTACATTTACTTAATGATTCCCTCATCACTATTTTGAGAAGGGTGCTCAAGTTAATCACTGATGAAGTCAGAATAAGACTGAAACATGTCTTGGAGTTAACTCCCTGTATTTGCCAGAAAAATAGAAAATATTATTAGTTACTATACTTTTGGATAATTATTTCTAGCTAAGTGTTTTAATGCTCTACACATTAAATATGTATACATTAACTTACATAACAAGATAATTGTGTATTTAGTTGCCTAGCCACCACCTGTCTCTGATACAAATTAGTGCACAACATGCAACAGAAGATGACTACTGATGAAATAGGAAGAAGTAGTTATGCATGATCAAATGGTGCTCACATGTTTAATGATTTCAATATAGGGAAATACTGAGAGAGCCATTCAACTTATGCAAGCATGAAAAAGGTTGATTTTGGTGATAACAATGATGAAGACAATGATAGTGATGATGATGAAATTCATAATGACGATATTGGTGATGATGATATTGATATTACATCATGCTCTGTTCAACTGTTTAATAATATATTAACCTAGTTACAAACCTTGTTCATAGTAATAAGTTCTATAAATTATTAAAGTAATGAGAAAGGTAAGGAAGGATGTAATAAAATAAAAGAGAGATATGAATGAAAACTCTTTTAATTGGCAGAGAACTATAAATTATAAAGTAAGAGAGCAGGCATGGGCGTGAGCTTTACAACTATGGGATATCTGGTTCCATCCCACTACAGGGAACATGGAGTAGTTTCTTCTCAAAAAGTATTAAGCTAACCACTACCTTATGATTGAATTAATGTGCATGAACAACAAGGATGATTTGAGATAAAAAATAGGTAAAAGAGGAATCAAATATAATGTGCAAGATAGCAGACTACACTGGTATGGACATGTAATGCACATGGATTATCAAAGAAGTGCCAAGAAATCCCAGTGGAGATAAGCTGCAGTAGATGACCAAGAAAGACTTGGACAAAGATGATGACAGCTAATTTTAAATTACTGAAGCTCTCAGAGAAGATGGCAAAGGAAGATGACGAGTGTAGAGATGCTGTACTTAAAAAGATCTGTCCCACCTATGCGAGCATTCTTGATGTGTTTTTCATCATGGACAAGTCTTTTTACCATAGTTTAGGGGCCAATGAAGGTTGTGAGAAAAATTGGGCAAATGTAATGTGTGGAAGCCCATTGAAGGGCTTTTACCAGTCATTCAAAGAGCCAGCCACGTTACATATTGTGGCATGTTGATTCTGGTTAAGAATTACATTAAGGATGCATGTGGCCTTAAAATATACATCCTCTTGTCTGTGTCTGGTTGGCCACCAATGCAACAATTAACATACAATCCAATACAATATGTTTCATGGTCAGTCGATAAAATAAAGTACCAGTAATACACTGGGTTAATTGCTGGCTTTGTGCCAAATGTAGAAACAATTATATTAATATAATTGTTTCTACTTTTGGCACAAGGCCAGCAATTACCCAGTGCATTACTGGTACTTTATTTTATCGACCCCATAAGGATGAAAAGCAAAGTTAACCTCGGTGAGTTCAAATCCCGCAGACGTTAACTTTGCCTTTCACCCTTACAGGGTCGATAAAATAAAGTACCAGTAATACACTGGGATAATTGCTGGCCTTGTGCCAAAAATAGAAACAATTATATTAGCAACCTTGTATTGGCAGTATTATTAGAGTATCAGACACCATGTTTTGCAGCATAGAGTATGGTCCTTTACGTTCTAAGTTCAAATCCTGCTGAGGTTAACTTTGCCTTTCATCCTTATGGGTTTGGCAAAATAAAGCACCAGTATTACACTGGGGTAATTGCTGGCCTTGCACCAAAAAGTAGAAACAATTATATTAACAATTAGACCAGCAAACCCATCAAGTCTATTTGGTCAGTAAGGCAGTTTTTGGATGCCATGTGGGATGTGAAACAAACCATATCAAAGAGAAAAGAACTCATGTATTTGTCTCTGTATCTTCACTTAGCATTGTATATCACAATTACAGACAATGAGTTTTGTTTATATCTGGCATATACAGATGTCCCACAGCTCAATGCTTATATGGGCAGTTCTGTATTTTACTTTATAAAGAAACAAAGATTCATGTCAGGAATATCATCTGCTTCACAAAATCTTGTCCAAACAATGGAAAAATGGATGTTAAATTGATGATGATGATTATGATGATGATAAAATAATCATGGTGCATGGGCATGACCATGTAGGTAAGAAGATCACAGCAATACAGTTCTGGGTTAAATCCCATTGTACAACTTCTTGAACAATTGTCTTTTACTGTTGCCTTAGGTTAACTAATGTTCTAGGAGGATTACTTGTTAGATAGAAATGGTGTGGAAACTGGTGTATGTGATTGTCTATTTATTTCCTGTGTTTATGTTCACCTGTTTAAACCAATATATTAAGTTGCATCCTTGTATTTCAAAGCATAACCTAGTGATATGATAAATTCAGACTGATAAAATAAGCATCAGGCTGAATAAGAAATGGTGTTAATATAGCTGAATGAAACCCTTAAAAGCAGTGTTCCTACCTTACCACAGACCTTAGTATGTTGGTATGCAAGAGTCGGCTGAAAAGTTCTTAGGCTGACAAAGATACTCTCACGGAATGACCAATTGAGGTTAAATTTTCAACATATTTCCTGGAAAGAAACAATGCAGTTATTGATAAAAAGTTGAAATTAATGCATGCAAGACTTCACAGCTCTAGCATCAATCCTTCATAGTCAGCCTATGAGCATTTCAGCTGACCCTCATATGTATATATATATATATGTTTGTGTATATATATATGTGTGTGTATATCTATGCTGATATAAAATTATATGAATGCTGTTATAGTTGTTACATTTGTTTTGCCCTAGATCAGCCTTGATTGTGCAAACATGAGCAAAAGCATTCCAATCATGACCATACCATCTCTGACTAGAAATATATTACTTAATGTCCTTCCTTCTTTAAGATGATACTGTGGGATTTGAAGTACATTTTTTTGTTATTTTCATTAAGTCAAATGTCTACATATACACACCTTCATTAGCTCAAAGTGGGTGTGGCAGTTGACATGAGTGTTAGGGTATGTGCATGTGTGTGTGCTGCTATCAATATATATGTTTGTGAGATGATTAGTCGAATTTTAAGAAATTTGTGTATATGTGGTGTTTTTCTTAGTTTCTGTATTGTTCTTTGTTTTCTCCTTATTTCTCTGTCATTGCCATCATCATCATCACCTAGCATATTTTGTTTTTATGCTGGCATGTGTTAGACCAGTCATCACAGCTTTTGCCTGTACTTAATAAAGAGCTACACTAATCCAAAACTAATCAGGGTGCCAATCGTACATACATTTCAGTTTCTACATCTAGATGTCCTTCCAACCAATTTGCTGAGTGTATTTTGATACCTTTGTCAACTAAAATGCTTCTGTTAACACTGTAGAAGCTCTGTGTATCTGTGGATGTTTGTGTGTTTTAATGGTTTTATATATGCCATTCGATTGTTAACTTACTATTCGTATTTCTTGCTATTTAGCTAATTAATTTTCAATTATTCATTTGATAATGTGTCAAGTTCAGTAAGTATAGCAAAGATACAGATTTTTACAGTATTTTACAGTTTGCACGAATTCACCTAATTCAAAACAGAAATTAAGCAAACAGTAATAAAAGACAATGCTATGATAGTTAAAATAGAATTCTAAAAAACATTCACTTTACAATAGAGCCAGAAATGTATGTATGTATCTGGTGTAGAATAAGTACACCAAATTCTTTACATTCTGTCATGATTAAATGATTGTCACTAGAAAGGGCATCCAGCTGTAAAATATTGCCTCAAATAGCAATCAATCAACAAGATCTCAGATCTTATTCACTTACCAAGTGGGGTGGAACTTGTCAATTCAGATCTAGGAAACAATATTTCCACTACCAGTCACAACTCCTGGTAGAAAAAGCAGTGTGAAATAGTATCTTGCACAAGGACATAACACATCGCCCATTCCAGGAAACAAACTCACAATCTCATGATTAGGAATCCAATTCCCTAACCACTAAGCCACTCACCTTCAATTTGCTTCAAAAAGGAACACAAGATGATTCTGAAATCTATCATGTGACCTGCTTTAGCAGGGAAAATGTTCTGAAATTGCTGGTTGCTGTAATAGAGCGAGAAATGACAGTTACACAGCATCCTCACCATTTCATGTTCTATCTCTAGTCTGGTCCAATTCAGTTCTTATTCAAAGATTCTACTTTCCTAGATGGGACAGAGAGATGCATGATTTGTCAAACTCATGTAACATGACCAGAACAGAATACTTTAGTTAAAATACCATATTTTGACTATGAATGTTATATCAGCAGTTGCATTGTGAGAGAGTCATTTCAGTCATTCAAAAACACAAAAACTGTTAAATTCACTTTCCATTTAGCTAACCTGGCTCTTCTTCAATGTAGCTGCTTTAGTTGTAACACACAATCACAGATCAAGAGATTTCTGAAGCAAAAACAACTCTGAATTTTATATCTATTGTTTTTTAAATATCTATTTAACAGATCGGTCAGATTAACAGTGAACAATATCCTTTCTCTTCTATCTGTCATACAGCCTTTAAGCATTCCTTTACTCTGCAGATCATGCAGAATATAATGAAATTATTTGTCAATGCAGCAGAATGCATGGGGTAAGAATAAAATTCATGAACCATCATCCAGAGGGCAATCACCCCATCTGCTTGAAAATGGTTCTCTAAAATCCTACCACCAAACTTTAAATTGCAGCTGATATTGATAAGATTCTATTTCAAGCTGTGCTTTGCTTCTGGTAAAATGAGTTGCCTCCAATGATGCATTCCCCTTAACAGGTGTTAGTAGGTAATAGAGGAATCTTTACCGTTATAAACAATGGAAGAAGAAGAAGAAGAAGAAGAAGAAGAAGAAGAAGAAGAAGAAGAAGAAGAAGAAGAAGAAGAAAAAAAAGAAGAAGAAGAAGAAGAAGAAGAAGAAGAGTGTTTATTATCCAAGATTGAAAGCATAATTCAATGTTAGGTTGGAGAGAATCCTAATAACTACATGGTAAAATCTTTTCTTGGATGAACTTATATACTCTCCTCTACAAACAAAGCATTTGATAAAGAAATCTGCAAAAAAAAAAACAAATATTAGTCAACAAGAGGTTCCACAACAAATCAATAGATAAAGCCATAGAAAAATATTAGCACAAATGCAAAACAAAAGTTAATCAGGCACCACACTTATTAAAATACACAGCAGCACACAAAGTGTATTAGATGAATCAAATGTATGTTATGGAATATATGAACACAATGTCAAATAATCATATAAAACAGTACACAAAAATCATGACACCAAAAGATAAATTAGCATTAATAATATACTACATTATGATTATAATATACAACATTATGGTTAAAAACATGTATACACTAAAGATCCACAAGCATGTGATCCAGTAAACAAGCTACTAATGAGCAATGTGATTTATAAACCTGATTGCTAATGTGAAGGTTATAGACCTCATAGTTCTAAATATTATAATGCAGTAGTACATTGTTTCCTTGCTGGCTCCCCATGCACTCACAACAAAGAGCCCTTTTCATTCACCACACAACATTACAAAACTAGATAGCCTAATATCTCTGTACTCTACAAAATTCCCTACAGAAATAAACGATTTATAATGGAATCAATACACATCACACAGCTCAAAGCTAAAATAAACACTCAATCAAACAATGATAGACACTTGATTGATGATGTATAATAGTTGAAATTCAAATTCCAGTGTTAATATTAGCTCTGCTTACTATAAAGATGCAGTAGTAAATGTCATCATTTTATCATGAAGATGACCAGAGATGCTTTCACATTAAACAACTGACCGTATGCCTTGTGATCACACAAATCTATGGCATCATGAGTTTCAAAACAGTATCCCTCTATCCAGTTTCACTTGCGTCAACCTGAGGCTAAGGTGAAAGACTTTTGACAAAGATGTCACATAGTGGAATCAAATATGGAATCACATTATTAATAAGCAAACCTCAGACCTCTTTAAAATTCTACCATGCATCTGTCTATGAGGAATAAGTTAAAATTAGAATAATGAGAATGAAAAAGAAAATTCAGTCCAAGTAATTGGGAATCTTTGTTAATACTGACAACGTGTTGAATAAATTGAGATTTATGTAAGACCCAAGAAACACCAACTGAAATATATTCCATTGACCCTTACTGCCACAAATATCAAGACTATTATGATTGATTGTAAAACTATAATGAATATGGATGTGTGAATATAAATTATTAATTATTAGACTCAAGTCTAAAATCTGCCTTGGGTGACAATGTGGCAATCTGTTAGTGTCAATTTTAAATGCTGAAACTTAATTCAAACCAGCTCCATGCATTCATTTCATTATATATAAGACCAGCAATTATCCCAGTGTATTAATGAAGTACCAGTAATACACTGGGATAATTGCTTGTCTTGTGCCAAATGTAGAAACAATTATATATCGTAGTTAAATACCCAGCTAAGTATTAGGGTCGGCTGAAAAATTTATAGGCTGACCAAGATACTCTTATGGAATGATCAAATGAAGTGTATTTCTCAACATAGTTGCTGAATGGAAACAATGCAGTTATTAGTAGCAAGAGTTGAAATCAATGCATGCAAGAGTTTACAGCTTTATTGTCATTATATGAATTTTCAGTCAACCCTTCTATAGTCACTTTACAAGGAAGCATACATAGATTATTAGATTTATGAGGTTGCTTCAAGGGTGTGATGAAATGTTCACTAAGCAATAGGTTAGCAGCATATGATGTATGGTATCTATCTTTGTTGTAATTCCAAGAGAACGTCCTTGCAAATATATCAGTTTAAATGTATAAATGTATGCACTATATATTTATCTATTATACTGAGCATTCTTGCAAATGTATCAGTATTAAATTACACATTACACATCTTGAAAATGTATCAGTTACACAAATTCATTTTGTGTATATATCAACTAAAGCTTATTAAGGGAACAGTTTTGATGTGAAATATTACATTTATATTGAATAGATTTTTCAATATTTTTCAATAAATATAAATTTGCCTGGAACAAAGAATATTAGTATTGTTCTAAATTATGGTGAAAGAAAAAAGTAGATTTAAAACGTATACAATTTTAATAAAGTAGTTATTTTGTACATTTTAAGAATTACAAATATACTCTCGCTTTCAGTGGTTATCTAAACAATTACAAATTTTTATATCAATAGATACATTTTAGAAATATTTCATTATTGAAATTGAGAATGTTAAAGAAAAATATAAAAATAAACATAATTCATTCCAGAATAGATATTTAAAATATATTGCTATAATTTGTTTATTGATAGATATATAAACTATTTTATTTTAAAACAAATATCTGAAAATTTAGAAATACTCATTGGTAAACAGACAAAGTAAAATTATAATTTTTATCATTATTTCTTTTTATAATTCTCCTGTTTGATTTTCAATTTATATATAACTGAAATTTCTGCAAATTCCGTCATTTATTTTAATCTCAATACTTTGCAAGTTTGCCTGAATTTAATAGATACTTTTCTCATTTAATTCTAAAGTTGCCTTTGAACTTGAAAATAGATTGTAGAAACAATCTGGGTTTCAGTTCTTATGTTTTGATCTGCAACAAGAAATTCATATTGGCAGCAACTGTTTGTCTAGGTATCTTTAAAAATACAAGATGTGTTTTCCTCTATCAATAAACACAGCACCATAGGTTATTGACATTTGTTTCTGATCTTGCAACACTCAGTTAGCATAAGAATTGATGTTATAATCTCTGGTTTGGCGTTATCGGTTAAGGGTCGGACAATATGCTTTGCAAGCACAGAGTTATGCCCCTTTCTGATCTGAGTTCAAATCCCGCCGAGGTTAACTTTGCCTTTCATCCTTACAGGGTCGATAAAATAAAGTACCATTAATGCAATGGAATAATTGCTGGCCTTGTGCTAAAAGTAGAAACAATTATATACAGAAATGTTCCAATGGAATTTTTATACTTACAAGGAACAGACAAGATAAAAAAAACATTATATATAATTCAATCCAATAGGATAGATTTATTCATATGTTTTGTGTGTATACTATTAATCATAGAGATTTAAGTTAGACCAATGAGTGTATGTATTTAATAAATATACAAGGTCAGTGATCGAACCACACTGATCAAACCACATGATTTTCTTTGTAACTAGTTTCATCATTTTTACTGCTTCATCAGATGTCAGTTACCTATTTCTGACAAAATAGTAGTATATTTATTATATAAAAAACACAGAACTGAACCGGTTTGATCTAATTTGCAGGTTATTACTAATATTAAGCAATTAAGCAGATAATTGTTTCTGATTTATGCACGTGGCCAACAATTTCAGGGGCAAGGAAAGTCAATTAAATCGATCCCAGTGCATTACTGGTACTTTATTTTATCAACCCTGTAAGGATGAATAACAAAGCTAACCTCAGTGGGATTTGAACTCAGAAGAACTACATGCCACAAAGCATAATGCCCTACACTCAACCAATAATGTCAATCCACGACCTACATATATGAAGTAATTAATAAAAATGCTACACAGTATATTATTTTAAATAGAAATGTACAAGTGTATGTTTTCATTAAACACACATCTGGAAGCTTTGGTGTAAAAATCGTATCTCTTTAACAAAACAATCACTGTAGTGATTCTATAAAGTAATTAAAATATGTTTTCAGTATTTGTATTGCTTTGCAAATTAATGCTGACCATTTCAGTACTGTCTGAGTTTGAATATGTTTTAAATAACTACAGGCTGCTGTTCTCTCTGTAGTCAGAAAATTTATTGAGCAACATATAACTGAGTGGTACGAAATGTTGAAGCTAGTGTGACAAATCTCGTTTTTCTGGTTATGGATCACAGTATCTAATTTTCACAATGAAACTAAAAATGTGCCTAATAGTACTTGCCCCTCCCCCCCCCCTTTCCTCTCATTTACAGCATATATAGTCCATTCCAATGCTGCTTTCGTTTTCTCTATGTTTGACTAATTTATAGTTTATATGAACAATAGATTTATCTCATTTTAAAAAATGTGTTTATTACTAACACATCGCGTAGTGTGTGTTTATATTCCTACAATAACTGTAGCTCTTTGAACTCTGACACCAAGCCATGCCTATAGTCCCCACCGCTGGGCATGTGCATGCAAATTACTGAAAAAAATATTTGTCAAACCTGAAAAGACATTGCACAAACATGATAAAAATCACTGCAATGCATTACCGAAGAACTAGGACTAAAGCAACAACGTAACATGTTGAGTGGTGTGTGGATAAGAATAGTAAATAGAAGTATGCAGTAGAAGAGAATCCCAGATTTAGCAGGATATAGGCAAATGTAATTGGAATTGAAATAAAGAATGGGCATGTTCAAATAGCTGTATCACCTCTCTTGTGGCAACCTGGTGAATTCAAATACCAATCTAAGCTCACTTCTCACCAGGCTGAAGATGGCACACTGTCCAAGTATAAGCCACTCTCTGATTGGTTTGTGGAAATTTCCAGTGTTCTTGGCCCCTAGACCACATCCCTGCTCTCAGCTATTAGAGCAGAGTTGGCAGCCCCCACAGGTGGAGTGGTTCTTCCAGCGTGTCTCCATTGCTGCCACCTGGGGCAATGTATTCTACATTCTGATGGCTGGGACCAAGTAGCTGAGGGTAAGATACTTTGAGGTGAAGGATACTCATTCAGATGTCACATAGAAACATACAAAATTGTCAATTTTATATTTATTAATAGGTGTAAAATACAATGTGCTTCATGCTACTTGACTTTAAACGAGTATTATTTGTAATTCATGGTTGAATAATTAATTGATCCACCTGAAAACAACTATATGTGAAATTAAGAATTTATAAACAAATGCTCATGTGGAAAATATAGGTAAACATTTTTCTCACACACTATGTTGAAAATGATTGGGAAGGAATGGGATTAAATAATACAGGAATACTGCCTTCCAGTTTACCTTCTCCTTCCTTGCACTGCGTTTGTGTATGCATACACATACACAAACATAATGCATCTAAACACTATCACATAGGAACTGCACTAAAACTATTTTCATTTGAATTTATGAGAGCAATATTGTAGAAACATGTTTATATTCTTTTAATATAAATGGCCATCAGAATTTGAATGAACATGAAACACAAAAGTGATTTGTCCTAGCAATCACATAGAGGTACTGTATATAAAGATATAATAGATGGTTTAATATACTTTGTAGTAGGTTAACCACCAGATTGCAAATAAATTCTCAGATCAACAGTAAAATGAGATCTCAACACACTTGAGTGTGAAAATTAATTGCTCACATTTAATGCTTGGCTGGCTGGCTGGTGTAATTCCTGATGCTGCTTTTTTATGGACTTAATTCTTTGTCCAGTTTAACATCACCACTTGATCTTTGGGTGATTTTAGTGAAATTTGTTTTTATAGGAGTAAAACATTTTTTTTTTTATTTACAGTTGTATAAATTTACAGTTGAATAACATTACAAATTGCTCGCAATTCGTTCTGAAGAATATTACAAATACAATATCTAAACCGTGTATGAAATATAATAATATAATTCATTGAACAATAATGATAAAGGAAAGAAAAAAAGAGGGGGAGGGGTAATTCACTACCAAGTGCGACAGTCGACCGCACCTCACAACTTAGGGGTTTCACTCTATTGCAAGCATTTCAGCCTAGGTCCCATTTAAAGATACCTCCCATTAGTCTTGGAGGCCCATCAGTACAATCATAAGTACAACCTCCTCTCCCTGACTAAATTGTAATAATAAGCCTCTCTACCTATCTTTTGTCTCACATTTTATTTTTTATTTCTTCTATGTGTGCTCTCAACATCATTTTACATCTTTCTCCTTTATTCTGTCTTTTAAATATATTCACATTGCTTGGATATATATAATATATAATTATGTATAAGTCACATCTTCATTTTACATACATTTGCACTGTACCATTATCATGAATTGAGGTTTTGTAGGTCCAGTAGATAAGTTGCATACTGATGTTACATATTGTATTATTGAGGAAAAGATTATACACAATTCCACCATTCATACACACATGACCACACACACAAATACAATACACACATACACTCACATACACAAAATATGAAAATATTTTTCAGACAACAAACTTGTTAACAATTCCACCAGTGTAACCCTTCCACCAGCCCTACCTACTGTTCTTATTTCAATTCACTTTAGTTCCTCGTTAATGAATGGTGGCTGTTAGTGACAAAAAAACTAGAGACAGTGACACCAGCTCTGGGTAAAAAGAAAAATGTTCACACACACACATACATACACAAATAAATAACATAAAAAAACACCCACAAAAAAAAAACGCGAAAAACACATCAAAACCAATAAAAGATCAAGACACCTACACATGAATTTTGAGGTCAAACTACTGATTATTTTTATATTGACTTTCTGATTTTGTGAAATATAATTCCTTTGAAGGATAATTTAGTGAACTTCAAATATGAGGAATGAAATTTCAGCATTGCTTGCTTCAACAGTCAATGGCTGATCAACAATGTATTGTGAAAGAGTAATATGCAAGTGTTGCCAGTATGTTGCGGAAATATGCAAGAGCTTTCACTAAATAGTAGAATTAGCTAATGATATTCTTTGTGCAATGAACTGTCTAACTGTCTAACTGTTAAGCCTATTAACAGTGAAACTGCTTACTCTTACAAACAGTGCTGCCAGCACCATCACCACCACCACAGCAAACACTCCCACTATCTCTCACCACCACAACCACTGTTGCTGCTGTTCTAGCCACCACCACCACCCCCTTTTCATCCTATTATAAATCAATTATATATAATTTTTTTAATATTTTCCTGTTACAAATAATATCTTGCAGCCATCATCAAAATGGTTACCTAGGCTGGCTTAGTTATGTAGTGTGCATGCTTTTAAACAGTTGCAGATTTGTGTTATGGAGTGAACGTATTCATTCACGCATATATTTATACATGTGCATACATAAACACACATACACACATACATTAGCATAGACAAGCATATTCTTTCTGTATTTCTCTATCACTCTTTCTTTCTTTCTAATTTTCTGCTACTTTCATTGAATTTCTATAGCTCACTTATTTCTCTCTCATAAATTAAATTATACATTGTGTGTGTATATATATATATATATATATATATATATATATATATATAATATAATATAAATGGAAGTGTAGGAGCAGACATGGTAGTGAGGTGCTGATATGGCTATGTGGTTGAGGGTATCTCTTTACAACACTGGACAAGTGCTTCCTACTGTAATCTCAAGCCAACATTGAGAATGAATTTGGTAGATGGAATCTGTGAGGATATATATATATATATCAAAGGCGATGGCACAGGACCGAGACCTCTGGCGTTAAACAGTAATACAGAAGATCCAATTTCCCATGGGTGCAAGCCGAAGCTGAATCATATAGACAATATGCCTGCACCCCTCCCACTGCAAAGTGATCATGTAGGTGCCACGGTAAAAAAAAGCACCCAGTATTCACTCTAAATGAGGTTGGTGTTAGGAAGGGCATCCAGCTGTAGAAATCAAGCCAAAATCAGTTCCCATATGAGCAAGACAAAGTCACCCAACCTGGCATTGCCCACAACAGAACAACCCATCTAACCCATGCAAGCATGGAAGAATGGACATAAAACAATGATGATATATATATATATATCATTGGGAGCATATAATGGGTTCAAATTAGCACCATTTATCCGAACACAAATACTTGGTCATTCATATAGAGTCATCAGGGTAACAAGAAGCTGACCATTGATCCCATACTCCTGCAGAATCTTCTAGAGCAGGTCTCAAGGAATGCAGTGATATGCCTTTTTGAGGTCTACAAAACATGAATATACTTCTTGGAAATACTCCCATGGTTTCTCGAAGACCTGCTGCAGTGTGAATATTTGGTATGCTGTGCTGCATCCAGGGCAAAAACTGCACTGTTTATCAGTTATATTCGGCTCAATAATCGCCCTACTTCACTTTGCCAGACACAGCATAGAATTTACAGGTGAGGCTTAACAAGGAGATCCCTCTGTAATAATCTCTCTTGTCTCCCTTTTCAAAAATTGGGATTATCACTCCCAATTGCCATTGCTTATGTACCAGAGATCCAGGCCACCCAGCACACACGAGTCAACAAGAGAATACCTTCTCTATTTAAGGCTTTTAACATCTCAGACCAGATTTCATCTTCCCAAGGGGCCTTGTTGCATTTGAGCTCTTTAACTGTTCTTGTGACTTTAGTCTCTGAGAGATTAGTCACTGCTCCCAGATGCTCTTCCTATACATCAGAATATGCTGTTGCGATCTCGTTTAGGAGATCAGAAAATTATTCTCTCCACCTCTGAAAGACGCATCTCTCTGGAGAGAGGAGAACCTCAAGGTATTCCTGATAGCATGTGTGGAAGAGGAATACTTATTACAAAGTCGGTAGATGGTCTGTCAGAACACTTTATTTGTTGATCTGAAGTCAGATTCCAGCTTAACCCCAAAATCTTCCTATGTCTTAACTTTGGATGCCTATACAATCTCTGCTGTGACTATTCAAGCCTGCCTGTACTGCCAATGCAAGAAGGAAATCTTTCCAATACAAGATTTGTAGGCTTCCTTCTTGGCTTAGATGTCATCTTTGACCCCTCGATTGAAACAAGGAGTTCTGTTGCTATCTGGCACCACACCAAGTCTCTTTCGCAAGCAACATTTAAACATTCACTGTGGGAGTTGGACTCTGCCAAGGGTGCATAGTCTCACCTGCCCTGTTCATTATTTTCATGAACAGGATTGACATGCACACTCGGGTTGGGAGTGGTATCACAACTGGCAGGTGTAAAATCAGACAGCTGGAATTTGCAGATGACACTGTGTTAGTTAACTCATCAGAAGGTGATCTCCGATTTGCACTTGATAGGTTTGATGCTGAACACAACATGGCTGGAATGAAAATCAGTGCTGCAAAAACTGAGACACTCACCCTCTCAAGAAAGCCTGCAAAGTGCACTCTATAGGTGAATGGAGTTCCACTGAAGCAGATGGAGAAGCTCAAGTATTTAGGGGCTATGTTCACAAGTGATGGAAGGCAGGAGCCTGAATTAAGTGCAAAAATTGCAGAAGCTGTTGCGATAATGGTCATAAATCTTAGGTAATGAGTGAAAGAATACGATTGCAAATACAAGTAGCTGAAATGGGATTCCTCTGAAAAGAATATTGCATAATGTTAGTGATAGAGTGCCTAGCTCGGAGATCAGAGACTCATTCCAGATAGAGCCACTACTTCTCTGAATTGAGAAATCACAGTTCTGATACTATGAGTATGTGTTTAGAAAGCCTCGAAAAAGAATAGCTGAACTGATTTTCCTGGAAAAACAAACTGACAGGAGACCCAGGGGTTGACCACGTGTAAGATGGTTTGATAACATACATGAGTTTAGCTGGTCTTGCTTGGAGATTATTGCTTCTGACAGGACCCACTGGAAAGAGCATTTGGGGCCTCTGCCTCAATAACCCACTCAGGAATAAGTGGGCAAAGAAGAAGTATAATTTTCTGTTTGTAATCTAAACTGGCATGGGTTGGACTCAGGTTGCATCTTAAAATGCATAATATACTCTATAAATTTATGTGTGTTAGGAAGCCCATCCAGTCATAGAAATCATGACAAAATTTAACATATGAGTTTGATGTGTTGCTTAGACCCATCTAAGAACAGAATAACTGTAAAGAAGGTCTACTGTAGACTAGGACGACTCATCCGTCTTGTGTGAGGAACAAAAGTGCGAGTAAAATGAAGATAAAGATAATGAAGGTGATGATGATATTTATGATAATAATGAGTGTATCTTTACTTAAGATGGTGGAGTGTAATTTGAAGAATATTTGGCAATTACTTTTAGCCTTTGGATGTCTATATAGACATGTAAAGGCTTCCTTTTTTGTCTCAGCTCCAACATATTTTATTTTGTTGATAATGTTCTGAGTCTGATACTGTTGAAAATCAGATCCTTGACATTTATCATAATCACTGTTTATTAGAAGGACATGTGTAAAATCCCATTGTATAAATGTTCTTATTTCTATTTTGATGTGTTTCATTACATTAAAGATTTTAAATATGTCTTGGATTATCTTCCATAGTTTAGTTTATTGAAAGCTTAACACACATGCTCCTCATTTAAGTCTGTTAAAACATAGCACTCAAACATAACCTTGTGATAAACAGACTAATAATTTAGATGTGCATGAATAGTAAATTAGAAAAGTCAGTAAAACATTGGCCTTTCATTATTCTGTAATATCTCTTTATAATCTGAGTTGAAATCCTATTGAGATCAACTTTAGCTTTCATCCATTGAGGTTTGATAAAATAAAGAATTAATCAACTATTGAGGTTGATTTGATAGACTATCCTTATCAACTCAAATTGATAGTCATGTGTCTATGCACACTAAGACTATCTAATAACATTTTGAATAGATTTTCCATGCTGTTTTTCTTAACCTTCAAAATCTGGGTAGTTTTCTTTGGCTCCATTCTGTATAAATAATATGAAATGTTGTCATTATCCCCATCATCTTTATCTTAATCATTATCCTTGTTATGTACTGCAAACCATTCTTCCACACTCCACTATTATTATTATTATTGGCAGTATCGGTATATCATTGGATACAATGTTTTGGGGCATAGAGTTACAGCCCTTTATGTTCTGAGTTCAAATCTTGCCGAGGTCAGCTTTGCCTTCCACCCTTATGGGGTCGATAAAATAAAGTACCAGTAACATACTAGGTCAATGTAATCGATTTTCCCATCCCCTAAAAATCGTTGGCCTTGTGCCTAAATCAGAAAACATTAATTGGCAGTATCGGTAGAGGGTCAGACGCCATGCTTTCTAGCATAGTTACGTCCCTTTACAGTCTGAGTTCAAACCCCGCCGAGGTTAACTTTGCCTTTCATCCTTACGGGGTCGACAAAATAAAGTACCAGTAATGTACTGGGTAATTGCTGGCCTTGTGCCTAAAGTAGAAACAATTATTATTATTGTTGTTGTTGTTATTTGATTCTGACCTCTTCAGATGTGCCTAAACTTACACCAAGAAGGAAATAATGTTCATACCAGATGTTAGTTTACACACAGTTTTCTTTGACATGATATCCAGCAGTAACCAAGCGATTGTCAGTGCTGTATGCACAATTAGTTCTGTTCATTGTATTTGTGACTATCATGATTTTGGCATAGATTTAATCGATAGATGCTCTTCCTATCACCAAACACTTTACACAATTGACTGGATGTATTTCATATGCTATCAACAGTAGCATAGTTGTCTATTAGGGCAAAATGATCCCTCAACAGTGTTGTCAGTTTTTAATCAGAGTTACTGTTCTCCAAGACAAGTTGCCTTCACAGCACTGTGTAGAGTCTATACCTTCTCTGTGCAGAATTGCATTCAGGACAACTGTTCTTCCTGTTGGATCATCTTCAATATGACTGAAGTGCCATGCCTCAAAGCACTCTAGTTAGGAACACATAAGTAATCATGTAGAAGTTTCCTTGCTCTTATGCATTTTCAGGATAATTGGAGTAATTGGAGAACTGGTGACTAATCATACTTGGCAAGATAATTTGAGTAACTAGTGTAATGGCAGCTGGTCATACATTTCAAGGAAGATGGGGTAGAGTGGGAGCCATCACTAAGCAGCTGAGCAGATGTGTTTGTTAGTTGGAGTAGCGTGTCTAATTTAAACAGATAAATAAATCATTATTGCCTTAATTTAATTTCGTGTCCCTGTGATGCTATCCATATATTTATGTGGTATCAAAATGAAGATTGTATATACAAACACATTTTAACTGACCTAGCAACCATATTGGCCAAATATGTATTTCATATCTCAGGGGATTTTGTGAAGCATATAGAAGAGAAAAATCTAGAGGAGGAATAGAAATAGCTAAAAAGCTAAGAGATAAGAAAGTGGCTATGAAAGAAAGAGTAAGTTAGTTAAATAGTTAAAGAGATAACAAAGTCTAGTTTAAATAGATAAATGCATAAATAATTACTGTCCTTAACTTAATTTAATTTCATATCTCAGTGATCCTATCTGTAAATAATTATGATGTCATCAATTATCACAGTGAACATTGTAGATACATTATATGATAATTATACATTACAATTTTAGAAGACAATGATCAGGAGTTACATATGGTTCCACATTCTACCGAGTAGATTGTATCATGACACCAGCACTAGATAGGTTGTCATAACTTTGAAATAATTAAAGGGTACTCTCAGCCCTTTTCTGGCAAGATTTCTATGGCTAGATGAATTTCATATCACCAATCACATGTACTGGATGTGTTTATTGTGTGGATCCAAACCTAGAGAGGTTCTTATGTTGTTATGTTCTTGACACATTTACTATGTGATAATTGTATGCTACTGTTTGAAAAGGGAATTTTGTGTTTATTCAATCACAGGGGATAATTTGAACCTTAATATTCATGTATCACTGACTTTCATGGATTACATTTACTTTCCTTCTTTTCACATTATATTTTTTATCAGAATATTTCCAGAATATTTTCTCATATATACTTCAATGTTTTTCTGCTATTACTATTTCTGCTCTTGTTGTTTGGCCCCAAGTCAACTCAAACTGAGTTAACTAATGCTAAAAGGCATTTAAGACATTACGATGCAATCTTCAGTTTTTAGTAATTATGTACTACAGACGACTTTATCCAATTTTTCCTTTCTTGTGGCAGTAATAATATTTCTAGGAGGTTGAACATTCCTGTAGAAAATGTTTCAGCAAATTTTCTTACTTTCATACTTATTGCTTTAAATTCCAGCTTAACATGTTTTATCTATTCTTCATTGTTTTTATAATGAGACTAGCGCCACCTTTGACCGGGGAACAAAACTAATTGAAGTTACTTCTGCATGGCCCGAATATAAGGAAGCATTCTGGCGCCTTTCTCTCTCTTGCAGCTTGACCATGCTAAAGTAAACACCACTTCTTCTTTTGCTCCACAAGCACAAACAATATGTAACAACAAAACATTAGTACGGGCCTGGCAGGCCTGGCCAACGCCTCAGCCAGTCGACCGTACCTTCTCTTGCAATCTTAATTGGTTTATTTAATTTATTTGGCATGCCAGCTTAATCCACCTCAAAACCTTTGTTAATAAATAATATAAAAACATGCTAAAGTCTTGGTGATATATCTATTATATCTTATTGCTAAAATGGTGACTATACATTATTGCTAAAGTAGTATTGGATGATATAGTAGTGCTGCATTTTATTCTACTAAATTCATAGAATGTTTTGTATTCAGCAGTGCAAACTAAGAAAAGAAATACACTATTTTATCATATGCTACTCTGATATATAATGGCAGGTGTCTGTATCAATCCATCATACATATTTAAAGTTAGGTGGACCAAACTATGAAGAGTTATATATCTAAGCCATAAACATGCTGCAACATCACTAACACTGCAGTCCAATCAACACCATATTGATTGTAGCACATGCAATTTGTGTGACTTGTATTAATGATCACAAAAGTTTTGAGGCAACAGTGTCAATCGGTCAGATCAATAAAGTAGGATATAAATTTTTTTCCTGAGATGTAATGAGCGCAGTTTAAATATGAAGGTAGTTCTTGAAATATTTATATATTATAATGAATATGCATTTGCAAATAGGTTTTGTAACATTTTCTCTGGTGCCAAACTTATCACTTCAGCTTATTACACAGTGTGGCCACCCTCAATACAAAGGAGGAATACAAATGATCAAATATCAAGCAGATTCCTTTTTGCACTAGTTGTTAAAACATCCAGGGTTACTGGTCTCTGGACAGCTGTTTTCCTCAGTCAAATCAGGATGGAAGCATTGCACCTGAGGAGGTGGAATGGCTAATGAAGAACATATAAATTTACTTGTCTGTTGGGTGTTGAGTACCCAACACTGTTTCATAATCTATATTTTTTAAATATTACTTTTGTGTTTTATGAATTCTAAATAGAGATTTTTTCATGCTTTTTAAAGTGACTTGTTGTTTGCACACAGTCAAATTATTGATATGCATTATATGGATTTGGTTGTATTTTGTAATAATGTTGTTGTCAATCGCAGTGGCCGTTTTAGATATCCTGCTGATTTCAAGTGTATTTTGAAACAATAACTTCCTTGTTAATTATGCAGTTTAGATTACTGTTTAAAGCTGGCCTTTTTTTTAGCTTTCATGAAGTATAATATCTATATTAGAGAGGTTTGTTTGTAAATTCAGATAACTTAGAAAGATACCTCTCAATATTTCAAAACATTTTTATTACCATATGTCTAATGAAGACACTGCCTATGGTTTATAAATCATTTTAAAGATAATCAAGAATTTGGTGGGACTTGGTAATATTACTAAGTTGCCCATTATGAAGCTGATTTTGAGAACATCTGAAAGGTTTTTGCATAGAATTATGATAGAAAGTTTCTAGATAGATATAAACATTTTAAAATTAATTGTTTTCTTCGATAAAACAAAGGGCAGTTTCAAACAGTTTGGTATTAAAAGTGTTAAGATGTTCTAAGATTTTTTTTAGGCATCATGAAATTTAATGGCTATTGGAGTATTTTATTTATAAAGTCAGATAACTGAGAATGAAACCTTTCAATATTTTAAGCCATTTTATAGATTTATTCTATAGATTTTCATAGATTTTGTGATAGAATTTAAATATGTCGCAATTAAATCGCTATACCAACAGAAGTGTTGGCAGTACTCACTTTATCTCTATTAGCTAAATTTTGTTTTGTTATTGTTGTGTTGGTGTACTTGTCAACCATAGCAGTTATAGTTCTAACAAAATTCCACTTGGCTAACAGAATTGTAATTTATTTTCTTTCGATATTCCCAGGTTGTGTGAAAGGCTTTTTGCATTTATCAATAAAACTAGTCAGCTACTGTAGAGGAATGACAAGGTAATTGGGGCAAGGCAATTATAGGGGGAAATATTGATTAAGTTTTGATGAATAATCTCTCCTAGGCTTGTGCATGTGCTGTTAATAGTGTCATGATTTTATAAGCACATACATTTGTATGTCTAGATTCTAGTGCATCCACATATACCGTTGTTAGATTATATCAAAATGGAGTTTCAGTTTATTCAAATATCTATGTATGGACAGTTTATTAATGATACTGCCTATTGTATATTTTACTCCATCTGTTTTCTAGTTTATTTGTTTCATACTTTTTACTGTTTAGTCAAGGAGGGGTGGGCAGTTTCCATGACCCTTTGGAGCGGGGCTCTGAACCTGGTGAGAAAGGGAAATGTATCCTCAAACAGTAGATATGACTATAATGAGGAAAGGAAGAAACTATTCTCAGATTAGAAACCTTGTCTGAAAGCTTACAACAGAGTAGACTCTGCTTCATGTACCCAAAGTGAAATGGTGGTAGCAAAACTGGATAAGGAATTAAATTTCCCATCTAAGTGGATGGTGAACTTTAAAATTAGATTACAAAGAGCCAGAACGTATACTGTAAAGCATTTTGTCTGATATTCCATTAAATCCTCCAGTTCATATAAAACTTTTAATGACTGAGTAACTACTGTATTGGACTACCTCCTCCTAGGGCAGGGATCCAAACCCACTGATGGTGTTTTTATGATATTACTGTGGGTGTAATTTATTTTAGATTTCCTCAATTCAGTGTTACTGATAAGGAAAGGGGCTGTGTTGATTGATAAGGAGCTGAACAAATTACTATGTTTCCTAAAATTCATGAATGCTATTTTAATATTCTTATTTTATATAACTCAATTTTGTCATTTCACTAATAAAGAGGGGATGGATTAAATATCACAAATATTTGGTATTTGCTAGTCTATGAATACCTGCCACAGTTGATCTAGCAGCTGAATATTTAGAATTGTTCAGCCTCAAGCTAGAGTTAATTAACTGTCCTGGTTTGCTTTACTTTCCATTAGATTTAGATAGTTCTAGTTAAGAGCTATGTGTGATAGCTGATGTGAAACAGAATAGTTCATGTTAAACACATCCTACATAGGGCATCCCCCACCTTGTGGATATTTTACATGGCCATATAATAATGATATACCTCATTATTATTCATGATTACCATCATCTATAGTATTAATGTCTAACATTAGTGCAATGTTACACATTTTTAGGGAGATCATATTCAGTGTAGATGGCCTAATGAGTAAGCAGACAATTGTAACTTCATTTCCCAGACTGAGTAGCGTTTTGTGTCCCTCAAACCATTTAAATGAAAATGTGTACCATGAGTAATTGAAGGTTGACCTTGCAACAAACTGGTGTTCCACTCAAAGAAGAATAGAATTATGAAAGATTTAACATCACATGAACTGAAATAGGTCCCAGTCTAATGAGCTTCTAGCCTAAAAAATACTTTAGCATTAGTCTTTTAATATATTTTGTACCATTAGTTTACTCAGCTGTAGAAATGAGTTGCAATGTCACTGACGCCAAGTTGTATCAACCATTGCCTTTCCCTTGGATAACACTGGTGGTGGAGAGAGTGGAGGCTGGTATGCATGGGTGACTACTGCTTTTCCACAAATAACCTTGTATTGGAGGGGAAATTTCTAGGTGCATATCTCATGGTGCAAATCCTATGACCGAAGGTGGTCTTTACCCAAGTCCTTATTTTAAAAGATTCAGTAACCAATCAGATGCATTTTTGTTTATGATTTACTTGAAATATCTGTAGGAAGAAGCAGTAACAATGGCCTTCAAGAAGTAGGCACCATGGTTAGTATAGTGCATGGAAGGTTAGACCAAACATGGGTGATGAAAGGAAGAAAGGCAAGTGAGTAGAGTGTGCCTGAATGAGGGTGGCATGAGTCCAATAAACTCCCAAGAAGAGATTCCATTGTAGTAATGGCAGAAGAGATTGAAAGAAGCAACAGCATGTCTGTGGAATACAGATTAGATGGTTTTAGCTGAATGGATTATTTTTTTCAGGAAAAGGTATGTGATATTGTTGTGAGCAACAACATCACTGCCCCAGATGTGGGTCACACTTCGTACTCGAAACAATGTCAAAAGCTGAAGTAAGTTTATCAACATTTTACAATAAACATGAAACTTTTCTGCTATAAACCTGTATGTGTATATACTGAGCTCTCATATAACTGTATTTCATCAAACATCATTCTACAGTTAGTACTTAACTTATCAATATAAGACAATTATAGATTATTCAATACTAGATTTTTCGACCCTGGGTTGATGGAAGGCTAGGTTGACCTTGGAATATGGCCATTAACATCTACAATATTGTTAAAGTAAACTGGTAGCAAAACAATATTGATAGCTTGGTTTTGATTCGTTGTCCGATCAATTTTACTCACTTTGCAAATGCCTGGTGGAAAAGCATATAAATGTCAGAACTTTTTATTTAACTATACATCTAATGTTCCTCTTAATGACCTTACAGCTTGGGAGAGAGCATAAATGTCACAACTTTTTATATTCTGCTTCTCATAACTCTACAGTTAAGAAATAGATTTTACAATGGCTAGCATTGGTCACAGAGAATATATGTAGGTTTTCAATAGAATATTATTTGATTCATAGATTCATATATGAAACCACTTGTTCTCTCAATGTCTCAATTTCTAATTGTTCTTCCATGCTTGTATGGATTGGATAAAGGTTGGAATGAGATTATTCAATTTCCTGAGGTACAAGACACACCCCTGCATGTGACACCAGTCCATCCCTAGGCTAACGTCCAGCTGCTGTTGTTACACATTTTAAGTTGATTAAAGTAGGGCAACATGAAATGAGCTGCTTCACAACATGTTACCCCATCTTAGAATTGATCCCATGAACACAAATGATGAAGATAATCCCTTAACAATTTGCCCTGCATCTTCACCCTCATTTCTTAAATAACAACATTCCTGTAATTCCTAATTCTTCAGTCACGTCAATTCTCCCTGATGGCTGTGTGGCAATAAAATGTACCCAGTTAAGATTGTGAAATGGTTTACACAAGAAAGGGCATCTAGTCATAAAAACCATGCCAAATTAGAATAAAGAAGACACAACATCCTCTCTTAGTTTGGTGGTCACATGATAAAATGCAGCCAGTATACATTATAAAGTTGTTGACATTAGGAAGTGCATCAAGTTGTAGATATCTTACCAAAATAGGATATATTGAGCATGGCATAGTCCACTAACCTATCTAGGAGAACAGTAACTCCTATTAAGTACTGACAAATTCAACTCATACCAACATAGAAACACAGATGTAAAATATGATGATGATGATGATGATAATGATGTTGATGATATATTGAAAAAGTTTTATTTTGCCACAAAAACAATTAGCATCAATAAAATATTTATGCATCGAGTAATTGATTATTTGCTTAAATATGTTCTAGGACTGACTGAAATACATACTTTGTTGTTAATATGGTGTTAGCTATATAGCTATGGTAAAGGGTGTGTAGTTAACATAGTTCTGTGATGTGGTTTTTAGAATGTATATATGTCTGTAAGGTTTTATTGCAGTTATTATGGAAAAAGAAACAATACAGGTAGTAGTTAGAAAAAAAGTGGGGTTGGAGAGATAGCATTGATTTACAATGAGATGCAAATGGTATATAAACCTATTGAAAACATTGTAACAGTCAAAGAGTGCAAACAGTTGAATGAGGTAGAAGGGTCTGTACATTTATATTCTCAATCGATCAGATGTTTTTCTTATAAATTGTGTGAATATGTCAATTATCAAAGGAGATACAGCAGAAGTGTGTGATATCTAGAGGGAATAAAAAGTATCAGTGATTGAAAAAAAAAACATTTCATGAGTGTCAAAAATTAATCAAGGTTTTTCATTAAATTGTAATTTTTCAGAATTTTAACATCTTTAGAGTTGAAAATCTGATTTTAATATCTATATCTACACTTTCTCAGGTGGTAGGTATAATCCATTTCCTGGTTTAACACCATTACCTGACCCTTGGGCGTCTTCAGCAGACTTCAATCTAGAGTTTGAAAGTAGATCTTCCTCCAACCTTCCCACTAGTCTTTGAGTCACTGAAAAGGACTGTGCTCACTGTTTTTCCTTCCTTGATAAAACAGTAAAACATAAACATTACATATTGATCAATTTCATTTCCAATTGTATTCAGCTGCCCTATTGTATCAGGTGTAGATAGTAGCTGATGAGATTCCCAATGAGAACAATTATTTCCAAACTAAGTACACAGAACTCAATCTTATAATCTTATTATCAACTTATTTGAGCTATTTAATCATTTAATCAATATATTACATCATGCAGAAGAGAAAGTTAAATTTCCTTATGGAAATTTTGACAATTGTAAGGTCTCCAAGGAAGATTACACTTGATGGAAAATAGAGATGTGATGAATCCCTTCACTTTATAATATGTATAAGATTGTCCTTTTTTACAATGTTGATCATTACCAGATTTACATAACTTCATTGAATGATAAAATAAACGACCTAATTGAAAGTAAGTTTAAATGCCTCATAGAAACTGCTAATACAAGCAAAGTAGAATAGTGGATTAGAAAGAGTGTGTGTGTAAGATGTAGTTATCATCTTAGGATATGCAGATATGGAATGATAGTGAGATAAAAAAAACATGAGAATAAAGTGATTTAGAAGAAATGTCCAAACCATGCCAGTACAAAAACTTAAATATCAAAATCTCTATGGTTATTCATAGTGTGAAGATGAAAATGGTAATGGTAGCTCGAGTACATAGTTGTTCCAATCAGCTATAATATAATTATTATAAATCTATCTCTATGTTATTAGTTTCAATAAAATGCTTGTCCAAATGGTTACAACATCCTTTTCAAAATCATAAAGGTCAAGCTTTCATCCCACTTCATATCATCTTTAACAAATGCTCTCTTGCATAAGTCTTAGGACAACTCAAGTCTTCAGAATAAAACTGCATAGCTCAGAGACTGTGTGGTGTGTTAGAATGTATAAGGTGATAAATAAAAAAGGGGTAGGGTGTAACAAACTGGGTAGTAGATGGAGACTCAACAGGGGTATACTGAGCAAAATATCCCCATTGCCTTTTTACACAGGTGTGTCTCCTGAAGCACAGTCATCATAGGCTTTCTTCGATCATTAATGACCATGGTTTTGCACCTAGAAAGTTCTTCTCTGAGGCACAAGCCTAGAAAGGTGTGTTTATGTAAGACCTGCAGTTGCTCATGCATACCAGTCTCCCTTCTCCACACCACAGATGTTGTCCAAAGGAAAGGAAATTGCTGACATAGCTTCACACCAGTGATGTCAAAACTCATTTAAAAGCTGAGTGAACTGGTGTAACATGACATTAAGTGTCTTGCTCAAGGAAACAAGGCATCACCCAGTCCGGGAATCAAACTCACAACCTCACAATTGCAAGTCCAACGCTGTAACCACTAAGATATATGCTTTCACATGAACGCTAATAATTATGGTGCGTTGTTTTATTTGTATTTTAGATGCTGGAATGAGTTAGATGAGGTGTCACATTCTGTGATTTTACTGGTTAGATGACCGCTTCTGACTCATACATTTCATTTTGACATGGTTTCTACAGCTGAATGTCCATCCTAATGCCAACTGTCCTTCCTAACAATATATATATATATATGTGTGTGTGTGTGTGTGTGTGTGTGTGTGTGTGTGTGTGTGTGTGTGGGTGTGTGTGTGTGGGTGTGTGTTGTGCGTGTATGTGTGTATCCTTGGTTCAATTGGGGATAACCACAGTAAGTAAGTTACTCAATACATAGTAGAGTATAAACTAGATTCAATATAAAAATGGCTTCTACAAGACTAGAACTGTTTCATTCGAAGGAAATCACCAGGGAAGCCCTGTACTTTATAAAAGAAACAGTTGATAGTAAAGTATGTTTTACAGAAAGGTAATCATATAATATCAATTATTACTTCAATAAAATAAACAATAAAAAAACACATGTTAAAAGAAAATATGAGAGGGTGAAGGAGAGAGAGAAAAAGCTAGAGAGAGGGACAGGGAGGGGCAGAGATAAAAGAGATAAGAAGAAGAGAGTGGTGAGAAAGGAGATATAGAAAGGTAGGAGAGAGGAGAGTGATAGAGACTGCCAGACAGATTGATAGGCAGGACAGATGCATGGTCTCAATTTATAATGTCGTTAGATATTTATTTTCATTTATATTTTCAATAATTATATTTTCATATTTTCATACTTTCTATATTCATCATATCAGTTCAGAATCAGAATAGAAAATAGAGTGAAACATTAAGAAAGGAAATCAAGAAAAATTCAATGGTAAAATATGGAAAAAGAAAGAAGTGCAAGAAGTGCATAAATTTTAGTGTGCTTCTGAGTATTTAATTTCTTCCTGTTTTCACATCTTGAAAGGGATGTTTGCCTTTCATTCCACTTTAAAGGATAAAACATGCATCAGACATGTACTGGATGCAATTCAGTCAATTATATCCCCTACACTCACCTACTTTACTAATTTGTTGCTTTGTATCAATGTGTAGAAATCAATAAAATGATTGAAGCAGAGCAAGGAATTCTCTGATCAGAAAATTCCCACACAAGACAAGATTAGCAACATAGATTATATCAGCATTGAGAAATTGATATTGTGATTTCAAATCTTGCATCAGTGAAATATTATTTTCATCCTTCCAAGGTCAATAATCAAATTATTGGTTGAGTAGAGGAGTCAATTCTATCCATGTAGCCTTCTCTCAACTTTGAGGTCTGTTAAAAACATATTTGGAAAACAACTTAGTAGTATTGACACGTGTGTGTGTGTCAATGTATTTAACCTATTTTAATGCATTTTAATTACCAAGAATCTCATATGGAAAAGCATCACCATCAGTTTTCCAAGGAAGCTAAATCTATGTCCAAGTCCTTGGTGACTTCAATCATTTTGTATGTGTGTGAGAATTAGATTCTCACAGCTGACATGGAATGAAGAATCCAGTCATTTGAGCACAAGTACTTCAGAAGGTTGCTACACATCCCATACATGCAATACAAAACAGACTTGTCAGGCAGAAAGTTAACAAATATGCTACCAAACAGGGATCACTCCTTGCGATAATGTAAAATCAGAAGCTTGCCTGGTGTGGTCATATATCCCACCGCAACTACTTGTTTAAGACCATCATTCAGGGCACAATCGAGGGAGGGCAAAGAAGGGGCAGACAAAGAGAATCCTGGTCCAACAACAAAGACTGGACTGGTAACAACACCAAGACCCTTTTACACACACATGACAAAGAATAGAAACCAATAGCAAGGACTTACTTCAAAATCATCTAGTTTGGAACCCCAACTACTGGCTACATCAGTTGTGGGAACATGATAATGATGAACTACAAGGAACCCTGTTTATTTAAACGATTTGTACCATGGCCTCTGTTGCAACAATTACTCACTTCCCAGATTCTTATGCAACAAAAATGACAATTCAAAAATTGCAAAAGAGTAGATAACTAAATTCATGTGCATATAATGTTTTTAAAAATATACATGAAATTTCGATCTGAGCTCAGATACCCAGTACTATCGTTGTGAACATCAGACTGGAAACCTTTAATGTAAGACATTTTTTTTATATATATATCTAAATAAATATTATTGTTCAAGTGGAAGTTTGTCTGATATTCATTGCGAGTTTTTTGCTATTTCTTTTGTATAGAGAAATACATGAATATACACAAATATATACAAATAGCATATTCATCTCTAACAACAACAGTAAGAAATACAAGAACATTTCATTTCATTTTAATATGCACAAAGAATGATACACTCAGATTCTCATATATATATATATATATATATATATATATATATGAACAGACAGATGGACAAACAAAGAGAAAGGCAGATAAATTTATATCAGTGCAAGCTACATATATAAAATTAGTATTTATTTTTTCTTTCATTGATTTAAAATTAAAAATAATATTTTCTGCTTGTAGAAGAAATATATACTTTTATATGTATGCACATCCATTTCTACATAAACACATACAAAATAAATTTCATGCACAACACAGATGCATACACCCATATGAACACATATAATCAAACACACACACACACACATATTGTACAATTATATACACATATCCATAAATATGCATAGCGTTAGAAAGACAGTGTTCTGATCTGAATATTAAATCGTAGTTGTTATTGTCCAATAAAATTATTTGTTATTAAATTGAGGAAATAGAATGGAATTATTAATTATATATATATACATATACAGTTTTAGTCCTGTAGAATCCATTTCTATATTAAATTTGTTATATATACATAATTAAAGGGTCTGCTTATACACAGCTCCTGCATCACAATGTCAACATTTTAAGGACTTTGGGAGAGGGCTCCAACACTGATATAATCTACCTTGATTTCAGCAAGACATTTGACAGGGTTTATCACAACATTCTACTATAAAAAAACTATCGAACATTGGTGTTTCTAGAAAGTTACTGCAATGGATCAAGTGCTTCCTGACAAACAGAGCCCAACATGTTGTAGTGGAAGAAATAAAATCAAACCCAGCGAAAGTGAGTAGTGGAATTCCACAAGGCACTTCTTTTCATTATCTATATCAATGACATTGCAGATGTCATCAAGCATATAAGAATCTCTGCAGATGATTACAAGCTCCAGAAAGCCATCAATGGAGTGAGTTACTGGACATGCCTTCAATTAGATCTACTTGCTTTTCCAATGGGTGAAAAAAAGAAAATATACTGCTGAACGAGGATAAATTTTAATTTATCCATTTTGGAAAAAAGGATGCACTGAAACACACATATTCCCTTACTTTAGGTGAAACACGGCAGGCAAGAACATCAGAGCATTGTGAGTGATTGTTGAGAACAACATAAGCTGGGCCACTCATATAAACAGCAAAGTTGACATAGCCTGCAAAATGTGTTCCTGGATTTTCAGAATTTTTGAGTTAAGAGATATCCGCACTATTACATTACTCTTTTCCACATATGTCTAACACATCTTGAATAATGTTGTCCACTCTGGTCTCCCCACAAGAAACAAACTATCATGGAAATTGCAGCACCTCGAAGGTCAATCACAAAAAATATATATGACATGACACGCCTTGACTATTGGGGTCGTTAGAAAGGCTCAAACTTTATTCTCCCCAATACCACCATGAATGCTACATTATTTGCATGATGTAGAAAATATTCCCTCAGCATTGCCCAAAACATGTTGGCATCATCATTAAAGTAAACCTAAGGCTTGGCTCCCATGCTATCCACCCACAACAAAAATCAAACTCGCATATTATAACAGCATTATAGCACAATTATTTCACCTCAACTGGTCCAGCTCTCATTAACATTACACCAAAACAGAAATAGATCCCACAAAATAGAAATAGATCCCACAAAATTCAAACATTTTTTGGAGAAATTCCTAAAAAAATCACAGATAGACCTCCTACACCAGAGATGTCTCCGTAAGAAAATAACTCGCTACTGAAGTGGACCATATATCCAAATCCTGATTTCAAAGACTTCGTCAGGTGGTACTATTAAGTTAGATATGGCCTGGGCCTATATTGGCCAAAACCTATCAAAATTATATGTATATTATATATATATAAATTTGTATATATGTATATACACATACACACACACACACACACACACACACACATATATATATATATATATATATATACATACACACACACATATATATATATATATGTAAAAATATGTATACACACATCTATATGTTAATTTCAACAATGTCAGTATTCTGTGTGTCATAATTCTCGATGATCATTGGTTCATAGGCTTCAAACGACTCCGCCCACCTCAACGACACCAAACTTAAATTGATATGCATAATGCCAATGAGGGAGTGAGAGGGGAGAGAGAGGCAAAGTGAACGCTGTGTTTGGATACACTATGTATATGTGTCAGTGTAGAGACATGTGTGTATGTGATGTGTGTGGAAATAAGAGGGAAAGGAAAGCAATAACTATTAACATGTGTGCATGTGTATGTACGTGCGCGTATGTTTATGTGTGTGTACGTGTGTGCAGCATTCCACAGAAAGTAAAAACTGTCAACATGTGTGAGTGTGTGCGTGTGTGTAAGTTTGCGTGCGTGTGCGCGTTTCCATGTGTGTATGTGTGTGTATGTGCTCCATCCCACAATC
Organism: Eledone cirrhosa; assembly: GCA_964016885.1. Classification (NCBI taxonomy): domain Eukaryota; kingdom Metazoa; phylum Mollusca; class Cephalopoda; order Octopoda; family Eledonidae; genus Eledone; species Eledone cirrhosa. The sequence continues at coordinate 224,893,391 of OZ024740.1, forward strand.
GCCACGCAGTTTATCTATCTGTGTGCCTGTCTGTCAGTCTAACATACACAGAGTTGTGAAGGGAGTAATTAGGTCCTGTTTTACATTGACGGAAATCTTTTATATTAATTATCTATATCTACATATAATATAAAAGATTGGAACTTCCGTCATCCTTTTGAGAAACGTGGAACAACCACGTCTATGCATTGATACATGTTTTACAGTCAGGCAGAAGATGAACCATCTCCTGGAGGTCACTATTCAAGGTGGGAGCACCTAGAATTGTTCATATACTATGCACAAACGGTACAACGAAGAATCTGGTATATCTGGAAGATTTTTTTCTACTGTTTTTTTGTATCACACAAGCACCACGGACTCGCCTCATACTGTAACCAGACAAACATCCAATACAGTCATTTTCTCTTTTACCTGTCTTCTCTTAATGCCTGTTTACCCGGGCGAAGCTGGGTACGTCAGCTAGTATATATATAATACACACACACACACACACACACACATACACGCAAAAACATATATTATATATATATATACATATTATATATCTGCAGAAGCATACGTTTGTTGGTGATGGTATATATATATATATATATAAATATGATCTATTATAAATAAATGTTATGGGAAGAAAATTCAAGAACTTTACTCATAAATATGAGGTTTTTTCCATGTTATTAGAATTATTGAATTAAAAACAACATTGTGTCAGGAATTCAAATTCATGGGAGCTAAAACAAAAACATGCACAAACCTCAATCTATAAGAACATTTTGAATAATTATTCTGTCAAACTATATTCCAATATTCAAACGTATATAAATTTCTCAAACATAAGCCTACCCTGTCAATAAAAAAAGAAAAGACATTTCATCATAAACTAAAACTAAAATTCTTTATGTACACACACATATATATATATAACAAACAAACAGTTTATATATATATAAATATATGTATGTATGTATATATATATATATTTATATATATATATACAAATATGCATAAATATATATATATAAGTATAATGTATATATATGTATATATATGCGTATATATGTATATCATCATCATCATCATCGTCGTTTAACGTCTATCTTCCACGCTAGCATGGGTTTAGACGGGAATTGTCCCACGTGAGGCAAGATTGGTTGTCTTGCTCGTATAGGACTGTCTGGCAAGTTTTCTACGGCTGGATGCCCTTCCTAACACCAACCACGTTTACAGTGTGGACTTGGAGGTTTTTACCGTGTTACCTACACGGCCACATTACAGCGTGGACTGTGTGTTTTTTTGTCGTGACACCTACACGATCTTATTTATTTAGGACTGGATGTTGTGGCACCAACATAATTTTAGGTGTAGATGGGGTTGGGGGTAAGGTTCCTGGGATGGGGGGGGGGTAAGGAGGTGCCTACTAACTGTAGGTTTCGCTTTGTACTTAGGCAAGGAGGGTCTTCTGTATTACTGTGTAGCGCCAAAGATCTCGGTCCAGTGACATTGTCTTGGAGAGGTGTAAGTGTGTAAGGTCGGAATTTATCAAATTGTTCCAGGTTTTTATGGGTCTTCCTACTCCGTAGCTTCCGTCTATTTTAATCGCCCTGCACTTTTTTATACAGCTGTCGACTTTCATGAGCGTCATATGACCATACCAACGTAGTCTTCTCTCGAGTAAACAGCATCTGATCCCTCTTATTCCTAATTTCTCACTTAGTTCGTTTATGCTTTGCCGTTCACGTATCTTACTATTACACATCCAACGGAGCATGCAAGCTCGTTCCTCTCCAGTCTGCGCAGATCCTCTGCACACAATGCCCATGTCTCACTGCCATGTAACATTGCTGTTCGTATGCAGGCATCATACAGTCTGCCTTTCATTTTTAGGGAGAAAACTTTAGCGGCCAATAGTGGTATAAGCTCTCTGAACTTTTTCCATCCCGTTCTGACTCTAGCTATTGTACTTTCAGAGCACCCACCACCACTGCTTATTTTGTCACCCAGGTAACAGAAGGTGTCTACTATTTCTATAGAACCATCTGGACAGTAGAAAGAGCTAGTATCCTGTGGGCACTTGCTACTACATATTGCACCTGAGCACCGGCCACATATAAAATCTATGTTCTTGGTTAGTTTACCTGTGATCCCACTACATATTTTATGCACCCATACTTTGGATTTGGGACATCAAATGGAGTTTCTGCCTCCTCCTTTCCTACACACTGAGCATGGCCATTTCTCAGCGGGGACCAGTGCCCTATTTTCCTTCCTACATACTAGAACTTTAGTCTTAGCGAAGTTAATTTTAAGGCTTTTGATTCTAGGCTATGCTTCCAAGTTTGGAATTTCTTCTCTAGTTCAGCCATTGATTCAGCTATGAGCGTTAGATCATCTGCATATAAAAGTTTCCATGGGCAGCCGGTCTTGAACTCCTCTGTTATAGCCTGAAGGGCAATAATAAATAGGAGGGGGATAAGGACAGAGCCCTGATGAAAACCGACTTTTAGGCTAAATTCTTCACTATAATCTTTGTTAATTCTAACCTTGCTGACTGTTTCTTTATACATAGCTTGTATAGCTCTCACAAGCCAATCATCAATACCTAGTTTTCTAAGAGCCCACCAGATAATGGAGCGGGGGACTCTGTCAAAGGTTTTCTCCAAGCCAACAAAAGCTAAGTATAGGGGTTTACTTTTAGCTAGGTACTTCTCCTGTAGTTGTCGTACAAGGAAAAGAGCATCTGTGGTACCTTTACCTGACACAAACCTAAACTGCATTTCATCTAGATCAATTCGCTCTTAGATTAGTTGTGCTATAACTTTTTCTGTGACCTTCATGACCTGGTCAATTAATTTAATGCCTCTATAGTCTCCCCTGTCTAAAGCATCTCCTTTACCTTTGTAGCAGTTAATGATGCTGCTGCTACGGCAGTCATTTGGTATAACCCCATTCTGTATGACTTGGTTTACTATCCGGGAGATCATAGTGTGTACCACTTATCCAGATGCTTTCAGCATTTCAGCAACTATCTCCGAAGGCCCAGCTGCTTTGCCTATCTTCATATCTTTGTTTGCCTTACTTATTATACTACCTTCAACTTGCACTGCTGGTCCCTCTATTGGATCGATTTGGGGCAGACAATCTTTTTCCCACTTATTCTCCTCATTTAGTAGCCTCTCATAGTGACACTTCCAAGCTACCTTATTATCAGTATCAGTGATGGCAAATATGTATATATATATATATATAAATATATATATATAAACAATTCTTTATTAAACATTTTTTTATGAAGTATATAAAGTATATGAGAAAATTACCGGTTTCGATGTATTAAGATGTCAATTTGACAAGATGGATCTTAGTACATCAAAACCTGTAATTTTCTCATATAGTTTATATACCTCATAAAAAATTGTTTAAAAAAGAATTGTCCCTCTCGTTTTACAATAACATTATCTCTTTAATAACACTATCTTTTCAATAATGTCACTTTGACGAATCACAAACGAAAAACAGACCCTTAAATATATCTCCCGTGCTATTTCCAACTTCATCTTTTCTCTATATCCACTGTTTTGTATAGAACCTCACTTCCCTTTTCTAATATATATATATATATATATATAAGGAAAAAAGTTGAAATCGAAAATGCAATTTTTTAAAATTATATATTTATTTGGTTCCTTTACCGGTTTCGCAGTTCTTGTGCGTTTCAAGTGTAAAATTGAGATGGAGGGTTTGTGGTTTTTCTCACATCTGAGATGTGAAAAAACCCACAAACCCTCCAAATCAATTGTACTTTTGAAAAGCACAAGAACTGCGAAACCGGTAAAGGAACTAGATAAATATATTTAAAAAAAAAGACTCCAGTTGCATTTTCGATTTCATCTTATACTTTCACTCGTGTAGGGCACCTCGTTTTCTTTCCATTTTGTAAAAAAAGCTCACTTTCTAATATATATATATATATATATATATATATATATATATATATATATATATATACATACATATATATATTTATATATATATATATATATATATATATATAAATAAAAACAAATATAAATTATCGAGAATCGCATTTCGGCCTATGAAATAACGAAAAACAACCTCCGAGATGTGTGGCAAGTGCTCAATGATTCAGATGAACCAGAGCTATAACAAACGTTAAAGCCCAAACACACTGAGACGATGGTTAAACAATCATCTGCAAAGCCAAAAAAACGATCAAGTAATTCGGGTCAAACAAATAAAAATATATGTGATTGAAAATTTACCCGGACCCCTGGAAGGTTGGCAAAATCCAGCATTTGGGTTTCTGCGACTCCTAAATCAAGTACTGTCCGCTTACATAAATAATGTTAGGCTTCTGGTAAGATGATTGAACAAGGAAGCCACTTTTTCAACAGGTTTTAGTTCAATACTAATACAAGGAATGACTATTACTGACCCCACGCGGGGATCGGCAAGGGAGGCAACCCCTATATTAGTCGAATGAATTCAGTTGTGTATATTATTGCAAGAATGCAAAACATCACAAATCGAATAGAGTTCTCAACAGAAGGGTTAAAGTTATGTATATATATATATATATACATATATATAGAAATGTAATCTGAGTTTTTTGAATATTAATAATAACATTCGATTCATTTGCAATTAAACAAAGAAGCCTCTTTTTTCTTTTTCTTTTCATACATATATATATATCCGTATCTAAAGTCTGTCTTAAGCCAGAAGGCTCATTTGGCTTGTGCTTATCCCGGTTTCATGGCGTGAAGCGACTGAGAGAACAAGACTCCCCCCTGGACAGGACGCCAGTCCATCGCAGGTGAAATAAAGTGCCTTGCTCAAGGAAACAACACATCACCCGGCCCGAGAATTGAACTCACAACCTTTTGATTGCAAGCCTAATGCTCTAACCACTAAGCCATGAGCCTTCACATATACACGTATATACGTAGATATATATGCATACGTATATATTTATATGTATATATATATGCGTATATATGTATATATTTATATGTATATATATACGTATATATTTATATGTATATATACATATGTATATATTTATATGTACATATATATGTATATATATATATATGTATATATATGTATATATATATATGTATATATTTGTATGTATATATATGTGTATATATATATGTGTATATATTATATGTATACATATATACTTATATATATATATGTATATATTATATGTATGTATATAATCTATATATATATGAAGATATATATGTGTTTGTATGTAAAATGGAAAATATTGGGGAAAATATTTTAAGGAGAGCTGTTTAAGTTAGTATTTTCATTGTTGCTTATATATTTTTGGGCTTAAAAAAAAGGAAAGGAAAATTATATCATTGATAATTCAAATTGAAATTGTCAATTTTCCAAACTAAATACCATCTCTAAAAATATCTATATAAATGTTATAAAACAAACTCTGTCAAGTTCTTTACTGATTAAAGTGTTTAAAAGCAATAAAACATTTATTTCATTGTCATTGCTTCATGTCTTCTAAAAATTGTTTTAAAAATTTCTTCCCTAGTTTTAATTTATATAATATATTTCAAAATTTTACTTTTATATAATTTTTGCACTGAGCTTAATGTAGTTTAATTATACTAAAAGATTTATTTGGATGAAATAAAAATGAAATTTTAATTCATCATCTATCAGTTAATCTATAATGGAAAATATTTTATTCATTAGTTTAACTGATAACTAAGTTTGTATTAATATTTTTAAAATAGTGCATTCCACTATTTATCGTCATTTTTTAATTAGTGATTTTCAGTAAATTTACTATCATAATTGGACTTTTCTTTCAGTTATTTTCATTTTATCACTATGCTTAGTCTATAAGTGTTTTATTTACATGACCTATTTTCAGGACCTCTAAGATATTGATGGACATTATCATCTGACTAGAGACCTGATATTATTTAGTGCCTGTCAAATTGTTGCCGAGGAAGTTAAACTAGAAAGATAGTGATAGTACTCAATAACTTTCAGATAGAGGGCTTAGCATATATTCAGATATTTTTTACTCTTTAATCAAAGAAATATAAGCAGTGCCCATGATTCTGAAACCTGGTTTAAATGCTTGCAACATGGTAGACACCATTAAAGACACTGAAAGGCAATGTAATGGTGAGAAATTGCCTTTCATCCTTACAGGGTCGATAAAATAAAGTACCAGTAATACACTGGGATAATTGCTGGCCTTGTGCCGAAAGTAGAAACAATTATAATCTATATTACAAGTACTACAACTGACTTTAAAATATAAATTAATTTGGATGAAAAAGCATTTGAATTTATTATTTACAATTTTTTAAGAAATTAGCAAAATCTTCAGACAGAGTAATATTTGGGCCATACTTAACAAACATTGTTAATTCTTGTTAAACCTCTCCAATCTCATTGGAGTTCATGAAACTTTCAGAGACAACATTCTGTTCAATTCATGTGTATGTCACGGTTAAGCTAATACAAAATATGTTTATTCTATAAAGTGGTTAGCAATCAAGCAGAGATGGAATGGTTGAGGAAACCCTTTATTCCAGCTAAAGACAAAACAACCGCCCTGCTACACATAATACAAGGAATTGCATCCAGTACACTCAGTAAAATAGTTACTGTTATGAAGAGTGCCCACCTATAGAAAACATGACAACAAAAGAATATAAAATCAAAATGTGGTCCTGTAAACTATATAGAATGGCAATAACTCCTAATAAGAACTGGCTGAAACCAGGGCAACTTGTACCATTCATCCATTCATGTAAATTGATGATAATGGTTATGTGTTTCACAAAAGAATGTTCTGTAACCGAATAGCAAATGGGAATAGGCGTTTGTTAGTTAGTGATACATTAAGGAAGGGTTACTTTGATTCTTTAAAATAAGTAATAGCCAATGACAGAAGATGAAACTCAAGGTTGTTACATTGAGATTGTTTGTGGTTTGAATTTTCACACTCATTGGAAGATTTGATCAAAGGTATATTTTGCTAACAGGAAATTAATCATTTCTCATTTCTTATGGGGACTCAATAGTGAAGTTGAATCCGTTAAACATATTGAGTTTTAAGGGTCAAATAAACATGAAAACGAAAAGAAAAATCAGGCAAATTATCTGAACACAGCTAGGAATATCTGCTGCATCAGTTATTTTACTTGGTGGTTCAACTTCTTTAATCATGATACACTTATTTGGTGGATGAGGTCTGTACAGCAACTGACACAAAATGGAATCTGTTTGTTAATAACTGATAACAGAGTATCTGCGTGAGAGTGGAAAACCTACTTATTTATGAGTTGTTCACAATTCATTAAGAGTACATTGCTTTACAGGGGAACTATATATCCCTGTAAACAAATGAAGACACAAAGGTTTGATATCTCTAATTTTCTCCAGAAGCTAACCTAAGTTCTTCACACAAACTCTGCATGTGTTAATAGATATCAGCAGCAACATAAAATTCCCAATATGAACTGGAGAATGTTATTTGTTAAAAGTTGGATCAATAAGAGCAAAATGAGATTTAGTGCCAAAGGGGTTAAGCATTTCTACATTAAATACGACCTGAGTTTTTCCAGATCAGGAAATAAGACAAGGTGCCACGAGAATTCTTATCTGTAACAAAGAAATTGAAGATTTTGATTGCAAATCTCAATAGAAAGCTTATCTTTTACCCTAAATAGAACACACACACATAGATACTATCTTTTCCGACTGGGTGTGCATGTGTATGTATATATATGTATATATATATGATTTATATTTGGTTAAATATCTGTATTTGTTTGGACACACATATACACAGTATCAAGTATTCACATTTAAATGTGGATATATCATTTCTAGACATGATTAATATGCTGATGAAATGAGACACCTGAAACTTCAGTTATAGACACAGAATTTGGTACCCCCACATACACACATACATTGATATGTGTACATATACACAAACTGTATATATATATATTCATTTTATTAAGGCTAAATAATGTGTCTTGTTACTCTGGAGCTTTGCCTGATACATACTGTACATATATACATATGTGTGAATATATATACAAATATGTATATATATATATATATATGTAAAAATATATATATATATATGTTGCTCACTGTAAATGAGGTTGGTGTTAGGAAGGGCATCCAGCTGTAGAAATCAAGCCAGAATCAGTCCCCGTCCCACTCTTGCAAGCAGGGAAAAGCGGACATAAAATGATGATGGTGATGATGATGTTTATCTATACATATACCCAATGTTGATACTTTTTATTCACAGCCTGCTGTTCAAATCATAATTTTGTTTAATTTTTGTTTGATTTTACACAATATTTTCCTTTACTTGTTTATATTTTATTGATCTCTGAGTCCATAAACACGTTATATTTTATTGGTGTCAATTATTTTGACTTTATGAAAATTAATCTCTGTACTTTTGTAAATAAACAACAAACAACTGCTGCTCCTGTAGGAATTTGTTAAACTAAAATTTCTTGCAATAGGAAAACTATGTTTGTTTTAATTCCTAATTGACGTTTTTGTTTGCTTTTTTCATAATAGCATGAATTAGATAGTTTTTGCAAATTTTGATATTGTATTACAATATCTAAATTGTGATTCTTTTGAATGAAAACTTTTGATTCCAAACTGCTTGAATCTCCCTTTGGTTCTACATTACAAAATTATTTGTTTTAAAGTGTTTAAAATTATCAAAAGATTTCTATCATAATTTTCTCTAAGAATATTCATATTTCTACCACCAACATAATAAGAAAGTTATACAAATAAATCATATCAAATTTTTGATTATTTTCAAAATCATACACAGTGTCTTTCATTAGAAATATAATAAGAAAACAGTTAAGAGTGAAGCGAGAGAAGGACAGTGCTCACTACTCTCTTGAGGGTCCTCACTTACCTGAATGCTTGCAACTCTATGGGTCTACTAAAGGCCAACAATGGCCCGGTAGTAATATTCATGATCTTCAATTCAAATTCTGAGTTCAATTTTGCTTTCCAAACAAAGCAAAATTAGAGTACCAGCTAAGTACAGGGGCTCATATAATTAACTATATCCTCCTCTAAAATGTAAGAACTTCTGCTTATATTAGAAATCCATATTGAATCATCTTCATACAAATACTTCATCTGGAGAGTATGGGTATCAAGGTTCTATAAGCAAGTTTTCTATCAAGTAATAATAGTTTCTACTTTTGGCACAAGGCCAGCAATCACCCAGTACATTACTGGTACATTATTTTATCGAACTCGTAAGGATGAAAGGCAAAGTTAACCTCGGCGGGATTTGAACTCAGATCATAAAGGGATGTAACTATGCTGGAAAGCATGTCTGACCCTCTACCGATACTGCCAATTCACCGCCCTATCAAGTAATAATGGTTTCTGATTTAGGCACAGGGTCAACAATTTGGTGGCAGAGGAAAGTCAATTAAACCAATTCCAATGTGTTACTTGTACTTTATTTTGCACACCTCACCTCATCGGGATTTGAGCTCAGAATGTAAACAGACATAATTCTCTGCCTGCCAATACTGCAAATCCACTGACCTTCTATGAAGTGATAAATAATAATATGGTTGACTTCAGAAGCATTAAGAAAATTTGAAATATGTGCTCCCCAACACAAATGATTATAATAATAGTTGTCCACTCTAAAAAATAGTTGAGAAAATTAGATAAAGAATCCTTAGATATAGACAAAAGACCCTACAAAGAATCAAACCTTGCCTTGTACCAAAGAGAGGGAGGTTTCAATTTCTTAGTGGTGCTTCTGTCTACTTTTTCCCATCACTAGGGGTACATTCTTTGATGTTCTCAACTATTATGATGATTATTTGCATTTGGATGCACACATGATATTAATAACAACAACAACTACAACATTAAAAATTAATCTTAATCATGATTTTGCTCAATATTTGTCAATACAATAATCTAAGATTTGATGGAGTATTGTTGTAATCAAAGTGACTCCAACTATGTCCATTCTATTTCCTTTCCAACTCGGACTATATTACTCAATGTGTCCTTCCCTTATAAGGCAGTAAAGTTTGATTTGTTGGGTGTTTCTATCAGATTCAATAACTGCATAAATACTTCATCCTTGTCTCATTATTATTGAGAATGGCTAGGATCATCATCCTCATCATTACTGTTTAACGTCCATTTTTCCAAGCTAGCATGAGTTGACGAGTTTTCCCATTTTGAGACAAACCAGATCAGATGACCATGTCTTGCTCATACAGAACTGTTTCTGACTTGGTTTCTACAGCTGAATGCCCTTCCTAATGTCAACCACAATTACAGTGTGGACTGGATGCTTTTTGTCGTGTCATCTACATGAACATTTTACAGTGTGAACTGGACAATTTAGTTGTGACACTTCCACGATTACTTTAGAGTGTGGGCTTAGTACTTTTTGTCATGACACCTATACAACCTCTTTACAGTGTGGGCTGGGTGCTTTTTGTCATGACACCTACACAATCCTTCCAGACCCTCTTTGGGTCTCAGGATATGCAATATTTGTGTGTCCATCTCACACCTCCTAGGAAAGGTTGCAGGTCTATCGCAAGTATTTACACCATGAAATGGAGCCTGCAATATATTTTTTGAGCAAGTCCCTCTGACATGGAAAGGTTTGGCTGGAAGGAATGGTGACCCTGATCTGAATACAAATGGAGAGACTTTATTAGACTTCTGTCTAGCAATGGTATCTCTATTATTATCACCTTCTTCGAGCTCAGAGACATCATAAATATAAATGATATAAGGAGAATCAGGGACAGATCAATGATTAATTTTGTTATTGTCTCTGAACTCTTCAATTCTGTGCTGGATGTTTGTGTTAAGAGAGGGGCTGAGCTGTCAACTGATCATCATCTAGTTATCTGCAACTTGAAACTATCTAAAGCCAAAGAAGTCCACAAAACAGCAGGTCCAGGGCGACCTACAAGATACATTGGGAAGTGTTCTCTGAATTGAGAGATCACAGCTCTGATACTAGAACGTCTTAGGATAAAATTGCAGGAGAGATTTTATGGGCAAAACCGAATGGCAGGAGACCCAAGATTAGACCCCGAGCAAGATGGTTGAATAACATCCATGACCTTGGCTGGTCATGCTTGGGGATCCAGCTGGATCTGTTGGAGATGTTTGCTTCTGACAGAACCTGGAAGGAGTGTTTGAGGACTCAGCCCCCACGACCCTCTCAGGAATAAATGGGTAATAAAGAAGATTTACACGACCACTTTACAGTGTGGGTTCGGTGCGTTTTGTCCTGACACCTACATAAGGACACATCACAAGGTAGGTTTCAAAATATGATGTACCAACCTTTTAGCCGGTAGTCCAGCATGTAATAATTTCAGTTACCTTATAATGGTTTCTAGAGGCAGAGTCATCAAAAGAATTATTGCAAAGTATTATGTCTGATGTTTTAATGACTCTACCAATTCACTGCCTCTAGACATCATTACTAGGTAACTGAAATGATTACATGCTGGACTACCAGCTAAAGGATTGGTAAATCATCTTGAAACCAATGTTGTGATGTTTCCTCTGAAGGACACATCACAGCCCTGGTGTGATGTCAATTATCAAATAACCTAGCTTCCAATATATACATCATTGGACATCTCAGCAAGGTCATTTGAGTAAGCTGTTTGATAAATGCATAAGAAAATCTTACTCTGGCTTGATGCACTAAGTACAAATTCTTATATGGGTGGGAAAAGCAGTGAAAAGTCACCTTTCTGTGTATTCTCTAAAAATAACCTGAATTCAGTAGGATCAATGAAAGTTCGTCCTAGTAAATTCAATTATATAAATAAACAGTTTTAAAAGAAAGAAGACAAATAGAAGCTTATTGTAGATTGCAGGTATTAGGTTTCTTGTGGACAAGGTATAGATTAGTAAAAGGATAAGCATGGACAGAATCAGCAATAAGAGTTTAATGTTTAGGTTATTGATTAATATCCATATGCATAACAAAGTGTGGATTAAAGAGCCAAAGTAAATGCATAAGCTATGAAAAATTAGTGATGGAGATATATCATGGAAATTCTAGATAAACTAATTATCTGACTACTATTTCAAAATAGAAACCAATATTCTCTTGTGCTCCCAATATTTGGAGATGCAAATCTTAGCAAATTATTGCATTATTTATTTTCGATACACATTTTTATAAAAACATGCGATCTCCTTTATATTGTTGTAGATGTAAGTAAAGATATAAATATTCCTTATAAAATAATCTCTATGCATTAATCATCACTATTTCACAGTGTAAAAAAAAGCAAGATTTTAGGGATTGCATGTTGCTGTTCGTGTATTTGTATAAAATATTCTTTTTTTAATTTATTTCCTTCATAAGTGCATTCATATGTAGAGTAATGTGGTTTTGTAGATTACACATCTCATTGATAGCAGCAATTAATAATAATTAATACAAATGAATAATTCAGTTATTTATATATACAATAAAGAACAAACAAATTATAAAAAGAAAGGAAAGCATACATTTTGTATATTGGAAAAAAAAAAGACTAATGGTTAACTCAGTACACTTAATGTAGATTCTGAAAAAAAAAATCAATCAAACCTTATCAGATGAAATAATGGAAGGAATTTCATGAATGATAATCTAATAACTTAATAATTTTGTCAACTCCAATCTTGCAAATTAATATATTCATAGCAAATATTCATATTATAAATCGTTTCAAACTATTATATTTCTTAGAGTTCTGCAAAAACAGAAAACAGACAGCATTCTTTGTCAGACCTTCAAAAATTAAAGGCCACAGTCAACTGAACGAGATTGGTGCAATCAAAGTACATTTTGAATTGTAATTTGCTATTAGTAGGGAAAATGGACTCATGCAGATGGATTCAGAGAGATCTACATTTTTGAATGAATAGTAGACATCGTCATTATCATGATCGTCATTTTAATGTTTTCTTTACCTGGTAGCTAGCAAGGTTTGGACTGATCTACATAGACCAAGTCAGTACTAAAATAGATTTGCTGATCTCCCAGCATGTACTAGGTACATTTATCATGTAGATCCCCAACAGTACAGCATCGGCGTGTGCAAAATGCTGCCCTCGATTCAGACACGACTACCCACCAAACTTAAGCATATCACTAAGCGGAGGAAAAGATACCAACCGAGATTCCCTTAGTAATGGCGAGTGAACTGGGAGGAGCCCAACGCTGAATCTCGTCGTCTGCAAGCAGGTCGTCGAGAGCTGTGGTGCAAGGGTCGTACACGGTGGTTAATTTCGCCTGGCTAGGTTCAGAGTCCCCACAATTGGGGCTGCCCAAAGCGGGTGCCAGGCCCATTTGGAGCCATCTCAAAGTGGATGGTAAGCTCCACCCAAGGCTAGTGGCTGCATGAATTCTTAAAAGAAAGAAGCCAGAATATTGCAGCCAACGTTTCTCAAAGGAAACATCAATAACAAGTGGGGTGCCTCAGAGTGTCTTGAATCTACTGTTTCTGGTGGCTCTTTCAGACATGCCCTCTGTAGTTCATACAACATCCCTCACTAGCTATGCTGATGACACAAAGGGTAACACAAGCAATCAAGTATGCAGCTGATGCTACTCTTTTACAACAAGATCTGGATGTCATATACAAATAGGCTGAGGACAACAACGTGCAATTTAATGCTGGAAAATGTTAAGCGCTATGATATCACTGTGGGTTCATCTGGGACCTATGATAGCAGAGTATCAAGATGTTTCTTAAAAACATCCATGTCCACACAATGTAGATCTCTCAAGTTTCTTGGCAGCTTATAAAATAGTTGGGGGCTTTTGAACCCCAGGCTATTGCAATATCTGCTCCTTACTCTAGATGTGAAACATGAGACCTTTCACACTACACAGCACAGAATGAAAATAACCTAAGGGCAGCAGCAACGAACTCCCTCCTAAATCAATGGCCAGCCAATGCAGGCTGGGTATTGAAAGTGAAGCAACAAGGGTGGTGCCCAGCATGGCCTCAGCTGAATAGCTGGAACAGGTAAAATATAAAAGCATAAAAATATATGTATGTGTGTGCGTATTTATGTTTGTATGAATGTATGTGTGAATGAATGTTCTTCTGGTTTTATTATTTTATAAATTTTGACCAATAGAGAAAGACTCAGATTCTAATATAGAAACAAGATTCCTTCATTGGAATTTAGACAACATCAAATAGCTAGATACGTATGTATGTGTGTGGGTATGTATGTGTGCAGGTTTAGGTGTTATTGTATGTGTGGATCTGTATGTTTTGAGTTAAATGTGTACATGTAATTATGTTTCTGTATGTGTGTATATGCAGTTATTACAGGTTGAACTTCTGAAATGGTTTACATATATTTACAGGCCCATTAATGGACTGTGTTTGCAACACTCTGGTTCTGTAAAGCCCAGCTCCTCAAGATTTATGTTGAGGCTGTAGTTAACATATCCTATGCCCCAAATATCACTGGTAAAATCTAAAGGTTCTTCATTTTGCTTATCTTTAGCATTATATTAACTTGTGTTGGGTAGATTATTTCCACTACTCTGTATGCCTTCTTTTCTCTGTCATTTTAACATTATATCTGGTCTGATATCAAATCCCGCCGAGGTTAACTTTGCCTTTCATCCTTCCGGGGTCGATAGAATAAAGTACCAGTAATGCACTGGGTAATTGCTGGCCTTGTGCCAAAAGTAGAAACAATTATATCTGGTCAGATATATTTGCTTTTTATTGGGAATATTCTACTAGGACTCTTTCTTATGAATGTATATGCCCTCAATATCACTATACCTATTTATATAATTAATGCCTATTTTTATTTATTTGTGTAAATATACATATACGCAGTCGTGTATATGTGCATATTTGTTCCACATTATTAATCACAATTCCCACTGGATAACGAAAATCCTTTTTACAACTCACAACATTTTTAGAAGTCTATCAACCATAACAATTTATTCTTCATCTGACTAGTTTTCTCACCTCCATGTTATGGTTTCATTATGTATCCCTCTATCATTGGGTTGGCAGTATCGGTAGGGCATCAGACAACATACTTTGTGGCATATAGTTATGTCACTTTACATTCTGTATTCAAATCCCACCAAGGTTAGCTTTTCCTTTCATCCTGATACGGTTGATAAAATAAAGTTCCAGTAATGCACTGGGTCGATTTAATTGCATTTCCTCTCCCCTCCAAACCTGTTTGCTTTGTGTCTAACCCAGAAACTATTATGCATCTCTCTATCACAGTCTTTCAATCAAACTGATAATTTTCCATATTATATTTTCAAATAATTAATTTTTTTACTATATAAATTCTTTCAGATATTTAGATATATGCTATATAGATATATAGTGTATTCCTGTAGATTCCTATGTTCTCTAACAATAAGGTAATGATGCATTATACAACTAAACACATCTTTTCTTGCCCTCCTTTCTCAATGTCCAATTAACAGCCTATTAAGTGGACCCAGCATTATATATAAATATTTTTGCAGCATTTACTCAGAGAAAGTTATATATACTGTTGTAATTGATTTAGTATTCACTGCCATTCAAAGATGGGAAGCATGAAACTTGGAGTAGATGTTAATAAAGTACATAAGAAATATATATATATATATATATATATATATATGGTGGGTTGTCTAGATGTTGTAGTTGCATGTAGTTCCTGGTAGTGTTATCTAAGTGAGGATTGAGGAGAAAGCATAAAACGAAATGGTTGACAAGATCTTAGATCTCATTTACTTGCCAAGTGCAGTGGAACTCGTCAAATCAGACCCAGGGAAACAATGATTCCATTGGTCGTTCCATTGTTTTCTGCTGGTTGTAACTCCTGACAGAAAGGACAACATGGAATAAAGTGTCTTGCTCAAGGACATAACGTATTGCCCACTTCAGGAATCAAACTTGCAACCTCACAATTGTGAATCAAACTCTCTAACAATATATATATTTATATATATATAACACCAATCACATTACAATGTGTACTGGGGGCATTTTAACATGACTATTATGTTTCTCTATCTTACAAGGTGTACTGAGTGCTTTTTGTTATAGCACCAGCTTTACCCCTTTGAAGGAAGGACTAAGTGCTTTTCATTGTGGTACTGATGCTAGGGTGCTAGGTATCCTTGGTCTGACTGGGGAGGCATTTACTAACATCTCCCTGTGGGGAGAGTGTGCCTGAGCATCAGATCAGCATTGAAGAATGTGAATGCTGTGGGACATATTGTGGGATTATCCTAGCTTTACTTGCTTATCTGTGTTGGACATGGAAAGTGTATTGGCGGAAGAGGGCAAAGATTTGTTAGGTAAAGAGTTTGGTGAGGAAGTTGAATAAGTCAAGGTTAGTCCTAGCTTTCCATGCTAGCATGGGTTGTGCAAGGAAAGCATAAGTATATTAGTAGGCAATGACCTAATAGTTGTTCCACATCTTTCTTCTTAGAGTAAAAGGTGGGGCAAAGTGGGCAGGGGAAGGGAATCAAAAGCATTCTGGCAGTGGGGTGGGGGGAATCAAGAGTACACTGGCAGGTGGGGCTGAAGAAAACTTCAACATTGTTCCACCTCTCTGCTGGAGGTTAGTGCAGATGGAGTTATGTGAAGGACAGTGGGAGCATACTGACAGGTGATTGGCCATCCACCCTATGCTCGTTTCATCCTGCTTGCATAGGAAGGTGAGTCTTCTACAATACAACATGTCACCAGTTATCTTAATGCTGGTTCATCTCCTTGTTTTTATCTACAAATTTCAGCCATTGCTTAGCCTGAGGTTATAATAGAAAGCACTTTTTCTAAGATGTGGTATAGTGGGTTAAAACCCAAAATGTTGACATTACTAATCAAAATCCTTTACCATATAGCCTATATGACATTTAAAAATATCTTTCCAGCCCATATTTAAATAGCTGAAATGTAAGGGTGATGCAAATATTTATTTTGACTCTGTCTATATTTTCTCTCATATTTAATCTATCAAAAATCTAATGTAGATTCTATAAAATATGAGTAAAAATTCATACCTATAATTTAAAATGTGAGCCAGCATTCTTCTTTAGTCCCTATTTTTGTAACAAATACAAATCAGCCTTCTTGTTTTCAAATGTATTATAACAAAATATAATAATGGAAAGGCAAGGCACAGAGCATCCCTCCAAAAAGAAAAAAAGAAAAAATAATAATAATATTGAGAAATTTTTTCTTTTGTTTAGCTTCAATATATTTTGCATACTATGTTAGAATTTTGTTTAATAAAAGTGATTGATCTTGTCTGAAGTGAAACAGTTGCTTTCTGAAAGTATATAATGTATAAATTTGTGTTTTAGTTTATAAGTGTGTATATGTATTATGTGTGTAATTATATATATGTATGTATATATATGTATGTGTATATATATGTATATATATATGCCAGTAGCTTCAGATACACCATGACAGTGTTAGGTAAAAAAATATATACGTGTAGAAAAGGACATTTGAGAGAACACTGAAAGTGAAATATTTTATGTAAAAATGTACATAAAATAAAAACAAAAGAACATTATTTTCCTTTAACCCTTTTTTGTCAGTATAACCCTATCAAATTACAGCAATATATTTATATAAATATAAAATATAACTATGAATGCATACTTATAACTGTATGATTAAAATGTTTGCTTTCCAAATCCATCATCTTCGGTTCTCTTCGACTACGTGAATTCTTGAGTAAGTGTGTTCTGACTAGATTGGGGCTGGCCAATTCCTTGTGAGTGAAATCGGTAGCTAGGAACAATACAAACTTTATATATATATATATATATATATATATATATATATATATATATATATATATATATATATTTAAGACATGACAACCACCCTAGAGCTGGTGTCAAAATAAAAGGAACTTGGATGAACACAGGAATATAAATGAGTGTAGGCACATGGTTCATCTCAGAAGTCAGTAGCTCCACTTGAAATACTGACTTGGTCTGTGAAGACCCATCCAGCCCTATATGCTAACACAGTAGACAGATTTTAAATGATGATGATGAGGAATGTGAGGATGATTGTCTTGCTGATGATATACATAAATATGTATGTGTAGATGCTTGTGTGTGTATCTTTGTTTGGCACCATCTCTTGTCTTCTCACTGATATATGTTTATGTTCTACTTAGATATAAATCCCACAGACCAACACTTTAGACATACAGAAATATATAAAAGAAGAGAAAAAATAGGGAGGATTGCTGTCAGGTTATGCATCTATGCTGCTGAACTTTGCCTCATAAACATCTTGACTAACCCATGTTAATGTCGAAATACTAGTATAAAACTGTTGATGATGAAGATATGTACAAAATTTTCTAAATATTACATTCATTTCAGGATAGAGAGATTAATGTTAGAATGAACAAGGAAACAAAAATCGTAATTCAATTACATCATCGAAATCATAAGCTGTTTTCATGTTCTCATCCTTTTCTTCAGTATCATTAGCAACACTCTCATAACTACTTTAACCTCTTCAATACATCATTTCCAATGAAAGACATTGATTACGATTTTGAAAATAATCACAAATTGGGAAGGATTTAGTAATTTAGTAATATAACTAACTTCCTCATTCTTCAGATTGTGATTTAAGTATATTTTAACAATGAGCCTTACATAAAATTACAGCAGAAAGTTTTTAGATAAATATAAACACTTAAAACAATACAATTTATATTATAGACTCACAGCAATTTTAAGGAGGTTTAGTATCAAAATGGTTAACATCTTATTTTCTTTGCTAGGTCTGCGCTACCTCCAATCTCAGTTCCATGTCATTGTATCAATGAGGTCCAACATGCGATTTTATCTTATTTTTTCTACCCATGTTTTCTCAGCAATCCTCTACTTCCAATATCAGCCCACAGCATAGTATTCATCAACAGCCATACACTCAAAACAACACTGTCAATTTATCTTGCATATATCAGTTGATGCCTTTAACACTTTTGGTACCAAACTGCCTCTATGATACAAAGCTGTCTGTTTTAAAGTAATTGTATTTATCAAAAAAACCATCTATCATAATTTATTATAAGAATGATTTATATTTCAAATACCAGCTGAATAATAAGAAAGTTAGTTATATTACTATATTTTTACAGATTCTTGATCATTTTCAAATTTATTGAAAATCCTAGGCAATATATGGATGACATATAATGACAAGGTAATACTTAGCTGATTTTTTTGTTCCACATTCCTTCCACCTACTGTGCAGCTTAATTTTTTACATATTTGCTTATTTATGTTTAGTGTTTAATCAGAGAGATAAGAACAAAATTTATAACTCTTTTCAGGGCCTCCAGGTCTGGTGCGATTGAGAGAGGAAGTTATGTTAAAACCAAAGACCTAGCCTAAATGCTGGTAGATCTAATCATCATCCTTTTAAAATATTTTAATACTGGTATTGGTTGGATGAGACGTTTTGAAACACTCTTACTACAACCAGATAACCTTCCTGATGTCAACCCATGTTATATTTTTATGCATGGGATATACTTCAGATTTTTATTGAATTGCTAAGCCACAAGACAGAAATACCACCACATGCTTTAACAGCTTCCATTTAACAAATTCGGTTGATGTGATACATTGGGATTGAACCTAAAACATTGTGCTTGAAAGCAAACTTCCTGACCACAGGGCCATGTCTGTGTCTATATAGTACATTAAAAATGATAAATATGACAAAAAGTCTTTTCTAATATGTGTGTAATATATTTCTTTCTCATCTGTAAAAAAATCCCAATGATTTATAATGTTCAGCTTAAGCATGTTTTACCTGGAGGAATATTTATGTTCATTAAATGCCAAGAAAAAATTCGGATAGCACCATTAATACTGTTAGCTTGCCTATTTGATTTTTTTTTTGTTGTTGTCTTTTTAAAATTTTTATTTTCACTGTATCCAATATTATGTATTGCATATTTGATGACTTAGGTAATGATAATACACTCTTGCAACTATTTTTCATGTTTCCATATATATTTTTCACTTTCTTTATCAATAATTCTAATAGATTGCAATATAGAGAATAATCCTGAAATCTGTTATTATTCTCTTCTCTCCATATTTTTAAATATTTACTTGGAAATGATATATGACTAAAGAATACTGGCAACTTGGAACTGTAGATTGTGCAATCAAACTAGAAAAGTTATAACTAAGTTAACATAGGGATTAATTTAATAGAGTTAGACGAATAAAAAATATATACAGTAAAAAATATATCTTGTTAATAAACTATTTGCAATAAGAAATGTGCTTTCACACATTTTATCTGTGAAATTGCCAAAAAAAAAAAAAAAGTAGAAATTCACTTAAGTTGGAAAGGTGCATAGTTGTGAAGAACTAAGAAGGTAATGTGGTAAATTAAAAATTATCAGGTTTTAGGTGAATATTTCTTCTAAAGAGTCAAACCTTCAACTCACATAATCAATAACATCATCTCAGCTAGAATTTGAATTGGTTTACTGTTGATCTCATATTGATATGTTCCATGTACAATACATTTAAACTTTGTTAAGTAATATTTCAAAATGTTTTCCATTTTTTAAACTGTTTGGTTGCATGAAACTATCGAAAAATTGAAGAAATAACATAAAAGATAGTTTTAAAGTAGTATAGCTGCTGCCATAGATAACTTGTTAGATTGTGCTTATCAAAGGTATTAAAGAAATACTATATTTCAGTAGGAATATAGTACTTTAATACCCATTCTTATTTCTATACAATTCCTCCATTTGTCTGACTCCCTCTCTTTCTGTCTGCATATATATATATATATATATATATATATAAAAATTTTGGCCTAAAATTCTAGGATTTTATAAAATGGCCTTCCTGCTCCCTCCTAATCTTTACCCCCCCCCCTATACATCGTATACGCGCCTGCTGGTTCCCTCTTTCAATCCCTTCCTTCTCTCACCAAATATAAAATAAACCTGTTATGGGGTACGAAACTCAGAATGTGTCAACTCTTATTAATGGCCAGACTGCTCGCTCTCCTGTGAAATGTAAAGTACAATGCCATTTTTTTATCTTCTCTCCATCTTCCCCCGGTCCATTCATCTATCCGTATCATTGCCCAGAATCCAATCTTTGCTCTTTCTCAATGCTATTCTATAATTCTGTCTGGTAGTTCTAAATAATCTTCTTGTATTTTAAAATACCATAATTATTCGCTTATTACTGTTATATGGTTGTCCAATTATGCCCAAAATTCGAGGATTTTATTTAAACCTTCTCACTAACTAGCCCGTAAGGAGGTTGATGTTTGCTGTATCCAAGAGACCAGGTGGAGGGGTCGGTCTGCTAGATTCATTGTGGGTAAAAAATGATGCTATAAGCTTTTTGGGTGGGAAATGACAATGGGCTGGGTGGGGAGGGAATCATGTTAGCAGAAAAATGGGTAGATAAGATAATAGACGTAAATAGAGTGAACAACAGAATAATTAAAATAAGAATTGTCCTAAATAGAACTATTGTGACAGTAATATCTGCGTACGCACCCCAATCTGGACTGCCTGGTGTTATAAAAGACAGATTCTATGAGACATTGATGCTCACTACCTCTCAAATAACTGACAGTGACTACATAATTATTGCTGGCAACCTAAATGGTCACATTGGACAACATTGTGATGGCTTTGACGGAATCCATGGAGGCTATGGGTTTGGTACTAGAAATGAGGAAGGCTCCAGAATCCTGGAATTCTGTGACGCAAATAACCTAACTATCTGTAACACTAACTTCAAAACACGAGACAATCACTTGATCACCTATAGATCAGGGGAACACGCCAGTCAGATAGATTATATCCTTACCAGAAGACGTGATAGAGTGTCTGTTGTAAACACTAAATCCCTCCCCCATGAAGAATGCACCTCCCAACATAGACACATAGTCAACGACCTCATAGTCAGGGCAAGACGTACTCGACAACAGAGGAGGACTATTCTCAGGAGAAAAATATGGAAGCTAAAGGACCCCACAGCCAGTGATAAATTTAAAAGCATATTACTTGATGCTTTTGACAGTAAGGAAGAGCAATTAGAGTCGTACAATATAGAGGAACAGTGGGAATTCCTGAAAACTAACCTGCTGAAGGCGGCAGATGAAGTCTGTGGCCAGAGCAGGCCTTTAGGCAGGAGGAGAGCAATGTGGTGGTGGAACAGTAAGGTGGAGGAGTCAATCAAGGCCAAAAAGCAGGCTTGGAAAGTATGGCGGGATGGGGGAAGTAGAGAAGACTATGAAGTGGCTAGGAGGGAAGCTAGGAGACAGGTGTACTTCACAAGAAGGGAAGCAGAAGAAAGAAAGTTCAAGCATGTTCTACAACGCGAGGACAACAAACGTGAGGCGTTCAGGATTGCTAGGCAATGAGTCAAGGTAAACCGTGATATTGTCGGGGAGAAGTGTGTCCTTAATGATGGTGTACTTGCCAACACTGATACTGATAAGAAGGTAGCTTGGAAGTGTCACTACGAAAGGCTACTAAATGAGGAGAATAAATGGGAGAAAGACAGTCTCCCCCACATCGATCCAATAGAGGGACCAGCAGTGCAAGTTGAAGGTAGTATAATAAGTAAGGCAATCAAAGATATGAAGACTGGTAAGGTGGCTGGGCCTTCGGAAATAGTTGCTGAAATGCTGAAAGCATCTGGAACGGTGGGACACACTATGGTCACCCGGATAGTAAACCAAGTCATACAGAATGGGGTCGTTCCGAAGGACTGGCGTAGCAGCATCATCATTAACTGCTACAAGGGAAAAGGAGATGCCTTAGACAGGGGAGACTATAGAGGCATTAAATTAATTGACCAGGTCATGAAGGTCACAGAAAAAGTTATAGCGCAACTAATCAGAGAGGAAATTAATCTATATGAAATGCAGTTTGGGTTTGTGTCAAGTAAAGGTACCAGAGACACTCTTTTCCTTGTACGACAACTACAGGAGAAGTACCTAGCTAAAAGTAAACCCCTGTACTTAGCATTTGTTGGCTTGGAGAAAACCTTTGACAGAGTCCTCCGCTCCATTATCTGGTGGGCTCTTAGAAACTAGGTGTTGATAAATGGCTTGTGAGAGCTATACAAGCCATGTATAAAGAAACAGTCGGCAAGGTTGAATTAACAAAGAATATAGTGAAGAGTTTAGCGTAAAAGTTGATGTTCATCAGGGCTCCGTTCTTAGCCCCCTACTATTTATTATTGCCCTTCAGGCTATAACAGAGGAGTTCAAGATTGGCTCCCCATGGGAACTCCTATATGCAGATGATCTAACGCTCATAGCTGAATCAATGGCTGAACTAGAGAAGAAATTCCAAACATGAAAGCATGGTCTAGAATCAAAAGGCCTTAAAATTAACCTGTCTAAGACTAAAGTTCTAGCTTGGAGGAAGGAAAATAGGGCACTGGTCCCATCTGGGAAATGGCCATGCTCACTGTGTAGGAAAGGAGTAGGCAGAAACTCCATTTTATGTCCCAAATGCAAAGTATGGGTGCATAAAAGATGTAGTGTGATCACAGGTAAGCTAACTCAGTATATAGATTTTATATGTGGCCAGTGCTCAGGTGCAATAAGTAGCAGCAAGTGCCCACAGGATACTAGCTCATTCCATTGCACAGATGGTTCTATAGAAATAGTGGACACCTGTTACCTGGGTGACAAAATCAGCAGTGGTGAATGGTCCTCTGAATGTACAGTAGCTAGAGTCAGAACGGGATGGAAAAAGTTCAGAGATCTTATACCACTATTGGCCACTAAAGGTTTCTCTCTAAAAATGAAAGGCAGGCTGTATGATGCCTGCATACGAACAACAATGTTACATGGCAGTGAGACTTGGGCATTGTGTGCAGAGGATATACGCAGACTGGAGAGGAACGAAGCTTGCATGCTCCGCTGTATGTGTAATAGTAATATACGTGAACGGCAAAGCATAAACGAACTAAGGGAGAAATTAGGAATAAGAGGGATCAGATGTTTTTTACTCAAGAGAAGACTACGTTTGTACGGTCATATGATGCGCATGAAACACGACAGTTGTATAAAAAAAGTTGAGCGTGATAAAAATAGACGGTAGCCACAGAGTAGGCAGACCCAGAAAAACCTGGGACGACTTGATAAATTCCAACCTCACACACTTACATCTCTCCAAGACAATGTCACTGGACTGAGATCTTTGGCACTACACAGTAATACAGAAGACCCTCGTTGCCTAAGTACAAAGCGAAACCTACAGTTAGTAGGCACCTCTAACAAAAATACACCCCCGTCCCACTACCCTATCCACACCACACCTTTCAATGTAAAGTTATATTGGTACCACAACATCCAGTCCAAATAAATGAGGTCGTATAGGTGTCACAAAAAAAACACACACACACAGCCCACGCTGTAATGTGGCCATGTAGGTAACACGGTAAAAACCTCCCAGTCCACACTGTAAACGTGGTTGGTGTTAGGAAGGGCATCCAGCCGTAGAAAACCTGCCAGACAGTCCTATACGAGCAAGACAACCAATCTTGCCTCAAGTGGGAAAATTCCCATCCAAACCCATGCAAGTGTGGAAGATGGACGTTAAACGATGATGATGATGATGATGATGATATATATATATCATCATCATCATCATTATTATGTCCTATTTGCCACACTTGCATCGGTTGGATGGGTCATTTTCAGCATGGCAGCTCCCCACATGTCATGATCCTTTGTCATCTCCTCTATGAGTCTCAGTGATTTGAGTTCTGCTCAGTTTTTTCTTGGTCTACCTCTACCACAGCTTCCTTCCACTGACATTTCATGATATTTCTTCACCCAATGATCATTTTCCATGTGCATCACATGTCCAAACCCACACAGCCTTCTCTCCTGCATACCACCTCTTAAACCCAACTCATTCAAGTTCTGCCTTTCTTTCACACTAACATTTCACATCTAATGGAGCATGATTGCTTCCTTTCTTCTCAGTCTACACATGTCCTTTGCAGTCACAGCCCATGCAGCATCTTTCTTTGGCCACAAGTGTCTTACAGTCATCCTTTTTTACATAGGGAGAAATCTTTTGTGGTTAACAGTTGGAGTAGCTTCTAGAAATGTTTCCATCTCATACTTCTTCTAGCTATTATTGTCTCAGAACACCCTCCTCCATTGCTAATTACGTCACCTAGGTAGCAAAATCTATCAACCAATTTTATGGGTCCTTCCTATAACTGGCTATCTTCTCCCTGGTTACCCCCATGCATTTTCTACAAACAAAGTCTTCCTTTCCTGTTAGTTTACCTGATATCCCTCTACATCTCTTATATATCCAAGATTCACATTATATATATTGTATGAAGTTTATGCCTAATCTTTTTTTAGAAAGGCCACTTCCTTGAAGGAATCAGCGTCCTATCTTCTCTTCTATTCACTAGCACTGTAGTTTAGGCTAAGTTTACTCTCAGGCCATTTGATTCTATATTCTGTTTCTATAGTCGGAACTTATTATCTAAATCTTTAATGGATTTGGCTATAAGGTCCAGATCATCTGCATAGAGAAGTTCCCATGGTCTTAAACTCCTCTGTTATAGAATGGAGAACTATTAGGAATGGTAATGGGCTAAAAACCGAACTTTGATGAAATCCTACTTGTACCTTGAATTCCTCACTAAACTCGTTTCCTACTCTCACTTTGCTGATAGCTCCTCTGTACATAGCTTACACTGCCCTCACCATTCTTTTTTCTTTACATATATGTTATGTTATGTCAAGTTGCTCTTGAGCTCTACTAGTAATATGTAACTCAGTAAAACCTGCTGCAATTTCAGGTTGTCAGTGACTAAATTGTCAACTCCATCAAGCCTTCTTCATAAAAAGGAAGATTTTTGGACACCTTCATCATTATCATCATTGTTTAATGTCTGCTTTCTCTTATAGCAAGGTTCAGAGGGATCTACATAGACCCAATGAAACATGGCTACTGACTTCCCAGACAGGGGAAGGGGTCTGCATCTCACTTATGTACAGTCGCACATCCTATCGAGTGTACAGAAGAGGTAGTCATGTTTTTGACACAAATGAAGTGTTCTCACAACTTTTTTTGGCATGCTTTATATAGCTGGATGCCTTTCATATCACCAACCATTTTACTGTGTGTACTGGGTGTGTTTATCATGTAGATCATCAACACTTAAGAGGTTGTCATACCATGACATGAATAAAGAGTCCTCTCAACCCAATTTTTATAGGTATGGTTTCTACAGCAGGGTGCTGTTCCTGTCACCAGCCACCTTACAGGATGTACTAGTTGTACCTTGTCCCAATGGACGAGCCCTCTTGGCTCTAGGTGCTAGGGGCAATAGAAGTATGACGTTATGGCAAGTGTAGTGTGATTTGACAGGGTGAGGACTACTTAGCACTGGGATTGGTGGCACTAACCAGTGCTGAGAAAGGCATGTGTAGTGATGCAGAGAATAGCTAAAGTACGATAGTGGAGGGGGAATGGATAAGATGCATTGAGAGGAAAAGAGTAGCTACTAGAAGATGATAGTCAGGGTATCTAAGAGTTTAAGTTGGGGGCAGCAGCTAAGAAAGGAAAGTAGGAGGGGGTGGGGCATGGATGAAATGAGAGTGTGTTGTGAGTCTGAAGATAACTGCTTGGAGTGCTTGTGGAATTGGGGATATGAAGATAAGTCAGTCTACATTGTATGCCATTTGCCACGTCTTCACCAGTACAGTGTAGCACCAGCCCTTCACTGTCATTTCTGTTGTGAGGTTTAGTTTTTAATGTCAGTCTTCACAACCTTACCTTATGTCTTCCTAGATTTTCCTGTTCATTTTTTTATGCAGCTGCTATCTTCCATATGAATGACATGTCCATACCAATGCACTCTTCTCTCTTACACTCTACATTCAATTCCTCTTGTGCCAAGATTTTCCCTCAGTTTGCTTATGCTATGTCACTCATGCACATACCATTACACATCCACCAGAGCATAGTCGAAAAACAAAACTCATCAAAGCATGAATTTAATGGATATCCAATAGGAAATATATATGCTTGTGCCTATATATATATACCCACACATACACTCACACACTCACTCACTCACTCACACATACACACACATATATATTGTTGCCTGAATGTGTGGTTGTAATCACTGATGAAGGAGCTCTCATTGATGTAAATATATGATGGTGTATACAATACAGGGCAAACTGACATATACCTTCCTGCACTTGAAAAACCTACATCTTATATATGTATGTGTATGTGTATGTGTATGTGTGTGTCTGTATGCAACTATCAATTAAACATAGGACAATTATTTACACAAAACCCATTTCCAGTTTTTCTCATAACACCTCATTGTTTAACAAGTCTATCAATTTGAAACAATATTTTGTGATGCAGATTTGTCCATATATTAATATAGTCTTGTTCTTGCTATCTGGGACTTAGTAAATACGATCAATGTCTTAGAATTCCATGTTAGAGTATTGAACTCCATTTGAGACTAAATGCACAAACAGAAATGACATCTAAAAACTACGAAAGAGTTGTATGTAGAAAGAAATTTGTAAAATATTATATAAATAATCTGATAAACCTATACTTTACAATGTTTCAGTAATCATGATCTACAGCAAATATATTTGTTGCTTTGTTTACATGTATTAGTCATGAGGTGTTGGTATTGTATTATCTATCAAATAGTCACTGAAACTCAATGCTGTACATTAGAACAAAACACTTGCCAGTCACAATTTATGTTGCTTGAATTTAGAAGATAAAAGTAACTTGACAGTAAATAAACTATATGGAGAAATGCTCTGCTGACTTCAAATATAAAGTGACAATCCATGAAACACAATTTCATGTAGGAAGGAATAAACAGTATAATATAGTGAAGCTGTCTCTATTTTAAACTGTTGTCTATCTTCTGTTGAATTGGCAAATTTAACTTCAGAGCTTCAAATAAAATGTTTGTGCTATTTCAAATTACAATTTAAAAAGAATATATAAATTAAATTACATATCCTTTTCAAGTAGGCTACTATTTAGATAGTTATCTCATATAATTCTCTATAACAATAAAAACCACTAAGTCACAGTAAACCACAGTTGCTGGGTTTCTAAAGGGCTTGTCCAGTTTTGACAGCTAAACTTCATCCCTTTTCGCATCCCCTTTGTTTCTTTATTTCTATTCTTTTATTGCTTTCATCGTCATTCATCTGACATATCTTCTTCACCTCTTCCTTTACTTTATGTTGCTATTCCTTTGAATTCTGGCCCTTGAAATATATGTAGTCCTTAATACAGGGCCTCTGCACAAACATAACTGAAATAAATGATACTCATCAATTAAACATGAAAAAAGATAATAAACATATGAACTTGACAAAGGTTAAAGCAATGATGTAGAATGGTCACTAGTTCGTACAGAAAGTGCTCTAAATAAGAGCAGTAAAAAGAAATGCATGAACTCATAAAATACCAAGCTGGTTAGATATAGTCAAATATTAATAAAACCAGTATATAAGGCTGCCAAGTTCAGTCCCTTGTAACTTTAAAAAGATATTGAATTTTGCTGAATTTTTTTCCCACTATTTGTTAATGTTAATGACTGTGTAAGAAATACAATTATTGCAATCCATCACCTAATTTAACACTACCACCGAGTCCTTGTAAGTCATTAGTAGAGTCCACTCTGTTGCAAGCATTTGCCAGGCTTCTGGTTTGAGGATAACTTCTTTCCTCCTACCAGTCTTGAAGTTCCTGAAAATGGCCATGAACACTGCACTTTCTTCCTTGACTAAATAATATAGAAATAATGAAATGTACTTCTTTTGCTCATGAAATACTTCAACAGCTAGGCCTTTATACATGAGGAAACATAAACATTCTATGAAAGCCAGCTCCTTGATCTTTCCTGTTGATTTGACTATTGCTCTCTCATCAAGTATAGCTACACTTATTGAACTGACCTCAAAATATTACAGTTTACATCAATTTGAATCCTTAACTGCATTGAGTTACATAATATGTTGGCAAAGCTTCTTGGAATGAGGTTTCCTCAAAGATAATAACATGGATTAGAAGCTTATTAATAATTTTTCTATTGTAGCATATGTTAATAGAACCTTGTCTGGTTTTCCGTCTGTCAATTGGGACATACTAAACTTTAATGATTTTTTTAAATGTCTTCTTTCTTTTCTCAAACAATTTATAATTACATCCATCTACACATGCTACTATGTTGATTGGTGTACACAAGTCATTTTTACTTTTGCACAAAACTCCTATTCACATGCATTTATATATGGAAGCATGCATGCACAACCTTCATGAATGAAGACCTATAAAATATCTTGTATTGCAAACCTGTCTACAACGTTTAGCCCAAATATATAGAAATAGGAACATCACCCAACTCAAAAAAGTATTCTAAGACATCTTTTTAAAAAATCAGTCTACAAATATATACAAAAGTCTAGGTGTTTATAAAATAGTCTTGACCTCTTACCCTACTCACTCATATACATTATATATGCCTGTCCTCTTCATACCACCCTCACACTCATACAATGTTCTATATATTTTATCCACACTCTTTTCTGAGGAATTACATCATTTTGAAATTCTATCTCCATCCCACCAACTCAATAGCATTAACCAACAACAATTCAAACTGAACTGTGATTGCAGTAGCATCACTCAGTTCTTCTTAATATCCAGTCAAAGGGGATATTAAAAAGGTTATAGAAATATCTTCTCTTTCTCAGACAATCTGACACCAACATTAAAACAGACAACAAAAAGAAACAACACTAATAACAACAACATTTCATCTACAAATAAAGAAAATATGACAAAACTTTCTTTCAGATGGCTGAAAACTTAGAAAATAGAATAGATGTCCATAACACCAGTTCTTTTCATACTGCAAACTTTATTATTGATATCTGCATTGACACAAGCTATATTTCCAACAAAGTCTGAAGTAATGAATAAGCTGGACTAGCAGTAACAAATGCTTATATGAAGGTGTGTTGTGTAATGATAATTAAATCTTGCAGCAACACTTGTTCATAATAATAAGAGAAATATCAGATATATACATAGGTACTCATCATCATCATCATCATCAACGTTTAACGTCCGTGTTCCACGCTTGCATGGGTTTGGACGGGGGTAGTCCCACTTGAGGCAAGAGTGATTCTCTTGCTCGCATAGGACTGTCTGGCAGGTTTTCTACAGTTGGATGCCCTTCCTAACACCAACCACATTTACAGTGTGGGTCTGGGAGGTTTTTACCGTGTTGCCTACACGGCCACATTACAGCGTGGACTGTGTGTTTTTTTGTCGTGACACCTACACGATCTCATTTGTTTCGGCCTCGATGGCGCGGCACCAACATAACTTTACATAGAACGGGGTGGTGTGGATGGGGTGGGGGTGGGGGTGGTGGGACGTGGTGTATTTTGTTAGAGAGATGCCTACTGGCTGGAGTAGGTTTTACTATATATTTAGGTAAGGCGGGTCTTCTCTGTTACTGAGTACCGCCAAAGGTCTCGGTCCAGTGACATTGTCTTGGAGAGGTGTAAGTGTGTGATGTCGGAGTTTATCAGCTCGTCCCAGGTTTTTCTAGGTCTGCCTATTCCGTGACTACTGTCTATCTTTATTGCCCTGCACTTTGTTATACAGCTATTGACTTTCATGCGCATCACGTGTCCATACCAACGTAGCCTTCTCTCGAGTAAACAACATCTGATCCCTCTTATCTCTAATTTTTTCCTTAGTTCGAAAACAAAAAAACATTATTGAAGTGTTGAGTCGTGTTAAATGGAAGCATGGACCAGAGTGGAATAAGAATTTGGAAGACATAATACCTTTGAATGAGCTGACATAACTTTCACATACATGAAAAAAAAAATCAACTGGCAGATGGTTGGATAACAGCCATGAGCTCAGCTGGTCTTGTTTGATAAATGGTTGCTTCTGACACGATCTGCTGGAAGGAGTGTTTGAGGACTCTGCCCCATGACACATTCAGGAATAAGTGGGCAAAGAAGAAGTAGAAAAAGTTTCTTTGGTATGTCAATATTAAAGATTTGAATAATGGCATCATGTCATGTTGGCTAAATGGCTGATTATCAAATTAAAATATGATCAAAGAGAAAAATAATTGAACAAAAGATAAATTAGAGGCTCTTTTAATTCGGTTTGTTTTGTTACTTAGCCCCTTAATTGATTCAATCCATGATTAAATGGGTAGACGTCATGACACTCACATGCTTTCAGGTATAATGTATTTAGTATTATATTATCTGTTTTCCCTTTTTCTCGATGTTAGTGTCACGTGATGAAAATTTGACTGCTTTTTCTAGTAGTTGAAGTACATATATAGTGACTAAAAGCAATTTTCATTTCAAAATAGCCGATAACAATTTGACTTCAAAGTAAAATAATAATTTCATATTTAGGCACCCAGCCAGCAATTTAGAGGAAGATGATGTAGAAGGTAAAATGAACCCAGTACTTCACTGGTACTTTGTTTTGTTAACTTTGGAAGGATGAAGGTGGACTTTATAGGATTAATAATAATAATAATAATAATAATGATGATTTCTTTATTCACCACATTAAGGAAACATTAGGATAGCAGAGGACGAAAACAGATGTGTGTATTGGTATGTGGGTTTTGCATGTAATCATGTTTAACAATAGTAAAAAGAACGGTAACAATAACAATTTTAACAACAGGAATTCCTCAATAGAGAGGCGATATTCGAGGGCAGAAATCCATCAAAGCACAGGTTCTCTGATCTCTAGGGCAAGTTCCCTATCCCAGTTGTCTTCTTGCAATAATGACATTAAATAATAAGGATGATGATGATGATAAACTACACTAAAAATTCAGGGTGTGTTGATTAAAAAAACCTCAGTTCTTGACTGGAAATTTATTTTATCAAGCCCACTGTTGCAGATAACTGTATACAATACTATAATTTAATTATATATAATACTAATAATTGTTTCTACTATTGGCACAAGGCCATTACTGGTACTTTATTTTATCGACCCCGTAAGGATGAAAGGCAAAGTTAACCTCGGCGGGATTTGAACTCAGAATGGCAAGGGCCGTAACTCTATGCGTCAAAGCAAGGCGTCCAACCCTCTACCGATACTGCCAATTCACCCAACCATATATATAATATTAATAATGTTATAATTAAACATAAGTAAATGAAAACATAAATTTAAACATCATTTACCATATGTTTATAGGCAAAGATAATATCCAAATAAAAAATTGGCTTATTCTATGGCAATTCTTTGCTGAAGTAATTAAATAGAAACTGGTGAAACTTAAGAACGTCTTGAATCTTCATTAATTACAAAACTTTCTTTATATTTTGTTAAATATAAAAATTTCAAAAGAATGTAAAATATTTACATATATTGTTAACGCAATAAGAAAATTATTCATAAGAAATTAAATAAGTTTTTGATAACTTTAAGAAAAAGCACAATGTTTTAATTTAACTTTAATTATAATATAACATTTTTCATTGTGTCTATAGTAAATGAAAAGTTTAAATTGAAAGTCAAGTATATATTTTGTCATTCCTGATATCAAAAGTATTGTAGCTGATCCCTCTATGATTTTTTTTTTTTTTCCATCAAATACAACTCCTGTCAGAAGCATCACAGATGTTCCTGTGACAGGAGGTGGAATTTATCCCAGATCACAAAATGCACAAAACAGGTAGAGATACCACAAAATATCCCATCCAATGCTCTAACAATTCCTGCCAATCTTCTGTCCTTCGATATGTGCTCTATTTATTGAGCCCAAAATGTAATATGCAAATTTGACCTCAATGGGATTTGAACTCAGAGCACAGAATCAGAACAAATACTACAAAGCATTCTGCTATAATGAGTGGTTAAATAAAGTCAGTTTCTAACCAAAGTTCAATTTGATTTAGGATTAACCATTTTGGTTACCATATTTATCCTAAAAGACACTCTGGTTCTGATTCGAAAAGCATTTTTAAAATAATTGAGAATTTCAAGAAATATAGTAATGTAACTAACTTTTTCATAAGGCTGACATATGGCGCACAGCTTAACAAAATGTGTTACATGTTATCATGAAAAGCCCATACCAAAATATTGATGATGATGGTAATGATAAACACTAAAAGATTTTTCTCATCATAAAACCAAGGTTATTTTCAGGCAGTTTGGTATCTAACTGATTAACCCTTTAGCATTTACATTACTCTATATATAACTATTATATTTTCATGGTAAAGGCTTTATCTTACATGATTATCTCACATAATATCGAATCTATGAGAGTTTGATATTTATTCTCGTTAATATATTTTTAAAGCAGTGAAATGGGATAGAGGAGGGAAGATGTGGAATGTTGAGTCTACATTTTAATGCAGGTATGCAAATAATCTTTTTAGCCAGCAAATTGGCAGCCATTAGAACATTGATATTTGGTCTAGATCTCTGTGCTCAGAATCAAATCCTGTGAAGGTCAATTTTGTCTTTCATTCTTTCAAGGTTGATAAAATACATTATCTGTCCTAGGCAGTGGATAGTCAGACTTGTTAGAGCATTGGACAAAATGCCCTACTGTATTTGTTCTTTGCATTCTGTGTTCAAATTCCACTTGGATTGTAGATTTAATTCATCACTCTGGGTAAGACCACAATCTGGCCATTAGGAACTTTTGTGGAGTTCCCACCGTTGCAAGCATTTGGACCATGCTTCCAATTTCAAGATACCTTTCCTCCCTTTCTTCCTTTCTCCCTGACAACAGTCTTGGATGCCCCCCAAAAAGGTTAAGGAGCAGGGTCCTTACCACCTTCACTAAACAACAATAACAATAAATGTTTAAGGCCATTTCCATGCTAAAATGAGGTTAAGCCTTGAAGACCTCATGACAAGTTTTTCCATGTTGCTCTATTTTTTTATCCTCATTCCTAAATCTCCTTATTCGCATGTTACCCTCCATCATCTTTCACTCTCTTTCTTGGTTCCACGATCATTTCCATAACTCCTCTCACCTAATTACTTTCATCCTTCCTCAAAATATGAGCCAGCCATATCATTCCATTTTTATTCACAACATTCATCACTGGCTCTATTTTTATCACCTGAAATTGTTTGTTGATTTGAATATCGTCATTTTACATCTATATTTTCATGCTGGTATGGGTTAAACACACATATGAAACTAATTTAAGTATTGCTGTAAAAAGCTTTAGGAATTCTCATCACTGATGCTTAAAGGACATCAGGCTGGTAATCCAAATTTTACCAGTACACAAGTATAAGTAGAATTTTGTGCAAGTTCACACTTGGAAAAGAGTGTACCTGTCTTAAGGAATATGAGATTTTGGGTAATTTCAAAAAAATATTACTTGTTACCTTATTTTATGCATGTTGATTTTTATCTGTTTTCATATTCTTTTTAGCTGAAGCTAAATATGTTTTCCTGCATAGAATTTAATTTTTAAGTTTTGTCTAAAATTGTACAAATAGAAAACAATCTACTTAATTCAAGTCCCAATCCTCTTTAATTTCTCAGATTTTACAAAAAATTATTTACTGTCATTTCCTTAAAATGAAAATACATAGAATAAAAGGAAAAAGAAATATAAAAAGATATATTATTTCTGATTTTTGATCATTATCAAACACAAATTTTGTGTGAACAATATATTCCTTTATGTGCTTCTGGCTACACTAGCGACAAACTATTGCAACAACATTTTATTTAATATGTCTATAAGTATCATAATTCTCTCACTCACTATCCCTCTCTCTCTCTATATATATATATATGTGTGTGTGTCAGAAATTAAGCATGATTGAACCAAAAGAAGACAGGAAGACATTTTTTTTTTTGCTATTAAAAATCACTGATACTACACCCTGAGGCTCTATTTATTTCAATGTAATTATTAAGTAAAAATGAAGTTTTGACAAAAAAGTTATTTTAAAGATTTTACCATTCAAGGGCAAAACTAAATTTATATCTGGATATAGATTTTATTGATTTATCAGAAGGTATATGCATCCCAGAAGTTTCCAACCTGTTAGCTGTAGGTCACTAGGTAGTACTGGGGATCTGTGGGCAAAGTTCAAAATTTCAGATAGTTGCAGTGAAAATGTATAGGTACTCACATTAAGGCTGACAAAAATAAACTTTCAACATTGCAAAATCGTTTTCAAATCTAAAGGAATATTGTAATAAATTTAAATGGCTTTTAAATCCTGATCTATGCTTAAAACTCTTTGCCACTGAATCTGAAATTTGAAACACAGTATCAAAAAATCAGCATCAAATATGTCATTAAACGAATAAGATTTTCTTTTCATTTCTTACTGCCACTTATTTAACTGAATATTCAGTAACATACACTACTGAATTAAGAGGTGAAACTGAGAAAACGAATTTTGTTTAGTTAATAATACCAACCTAGGATCCATAGGAAAGTTAATTGAAACAAAAGGGATCCTTAGTAAAGAATATTTTAGAAATCACTGGTGTGTGTACAGTTGGAGTGTGTTTAACAAGATAACTAGCAATCTCGGCGTGGAGTGCTACAGGAAATCCCTGAATTACTGTCTGTCAAAAATGGGTATGAAACATGATGATGAATTCCGCAAATTTACATAACATTCTTAAATATTGTAACTCTACTATTACTACTATCATCAGCAACGTCACTACTACTACTACTAACATAGTCAAAAGTATGTAATCCTACTTACAATTTGGTTTGGTTCTCAGAAAAATTTGAAAATCATGCTTGCCCAATTCATTGATGGGACTCCCTTTTCGGTAGAGGTTTCAAAAGCTTATCTTACATACATTTCTGGAGAACGATTGCTAAACCTTTTTGTCTATTGCATTCTTTTAAAATACACTGCATATGTATTTCAGTATATTTTGAAAATAATCATAAATTTGGATGAAAATAATAAAATAACGAAAGTTTTCATTTTCATTACTAAGTGGATATTTGTCAATTTACTTCAAAATTTCCAACATAAAATTTCTAACATAAAATTATGCTGGAAGGTTTAAACATTAAGTACAAACATTTTAAATTGCAGCAATATGTAGCAAGATGGAACTAGCTGAACATTTGGAATGGCTTGGAATACACAGAGTGATTAGAATCTTAATCAGTTCATTATTGGATTTGAGATATATCAAACTGAAATAGAGGACACAATGTGGAATTCTCTTTCCCTAACTGTGGAACAGTACAAAACATGAATCATATGCTGGGTTTCATTTTGCTGTTGATATGATTTCAGAAATAACTCAATGAAAGTCCAAAATTGTATAAAATAGGAAAGATTTGATATATTATTAGTGATAATGATGGTGGTAGTGATGTTTGGCATTTTACATGTTTTTTTTTTCTAAGCATATTAAGTAATAAGAAACCATAAAACCTATTTAATTTCTCTTCAGTCAACCCTCTAAATTACATTTGAATGTTAACATTTTAGTCTGAAAGATTCAGTATTATTTCTAGCCTCTGTACTTCCAGGATTATAGTAAGATAAACTTTCTCCCAACTAAAAGTTTCACTTTAATTATAGATACAATAATTTAAAATGAAAAAAATATTATATTACAATTAAATACTTTTTGTTGTTTCCAGACAAATCTCTTCTTTTTAGTTTTAGTTACTTTCAGCAACTGAAAATTACATTCTAATTTTATTTAATTTTTTTAATTATTTTATTAATTAAATCTCGTAATAATTTCTATGTATTTCTTTCTTTTTCTTTGTTCACAAACGTTGGCAAGATAAAAATGTTATTATTAATGAAGCTCTTAGGCTTTCTTAGGTTTTGTTCATTTTTCATTTGATTACTTGAGGCAAAGCAATGCCTCAGTATAATTTAGTTTTCTATTTCAGTAATATTTTTGCATATAAATGTCAACTTAGTAAAACTGATGTTTCGTTTGATTTATGTTTTCATATTTCTACACATGTTTATGTATAGCATTATTGATAATAATATTGAGCCACATATACATGCACTCATACACATGCTTTCACAAAGAAGCAGACTCATAAATACATATAACATTCAAGTGAACAAGAGTACGTATAGATTAGTATAATAAGCAGACTATACATTATAACCATACATAGAAAAAAGCTTGCACACACACAGGCACACTTTCTCAATATTCATTCATATCCTTCAATTTTTAGTACTAAATGGATATTCTTTTCGTTTTTAAGTATCACAATTTATATACATAAACCTTTGGAATATCACGACCGGCTTATAAACATCATTATATAATATCTGTACGAAATAATATCCATTTAATGCATTTATCTGTGCAAATATATCTGAAGAGGACAATCGCTGTCTTAGCAAATACGATATTTGTAAAACTTATCTGGGTCAATAAAATAGAAACATACCATTTACTGTTTAGTAATAAAGGTTCGTGAGGTATACTTTGAATATATAACCAAAGAAAAGTGAAGGCTGCTGCTTGAGAAAACAGAAATAAATAGAGAGAAAAATCAACATTTCCTGTGAGTGAATATATATTTTTCTAAGAATTTATTGACTATATTCTCACCATTTAAATGACTCTAAGCAATCGTACTGCCATATTGTTTTTGGTAATTGTTTCACTCTCTGCAACACATCTCATTTCTAAAACATACTTTATGACTTCCATGAAACCATTTACCATTTCTTTAGTAAAACATAGTTTATAGCTTTTCTTCATATTTGTGAGTGCATACATAAGTGATTATATGTATGTATACATATATGTGTGTGTGTAGCTATGAATGTATCTGTATATGTGTAGCTATAAACATATATGTGTGTATGTGGATATATATGTATATATATGTGTGTATATATATATATATAT
The DNA here is from genome assembly GCA_964016885.1 of Eledone cirrhosa. NCBI lineage: Eukaryota > Metazoa > Mollusca > Cephalopoda > Octopoda > Eledonidae > Eledone > Eledone cirrhosa. Next base: position 224,931,489 of record OZ024740.1, read on the forward strand.
ATATATATATATATATATATATATATATATATATATATATATCTGTGTGTGTATGTATTTATATATACCTATATATATTTTATGTGGTTGCGGCTCCCAAACTATGGTTTTGCTGTGAGCAGAGTATTGCGTGTCCAACTGGTCTGTTCCGCTTCATAACCTTGCTATCCAGTTCCACACTGTAAATGTGGTTTGTGTTAGGAAGGGTATCCAGCTGTCTTACACATGTGCTTTTACGAAGCTCAGTGTACTTCACAAATTTGGTACAGAGCAAAATACCTGTTGATAACGTGATATTCCTTGTTCGATCATTATACCTAAAGCTTATAGTTTTAAGCAGACAGTATTATTGATTTAGGTGTCATAGAAACACTGCACTTGGATTTTACCATCTATTCCAATGGGTCCAGGTCTGTTTTTTTATCATTTATTTTGTTTTGACCTGTTTAGCTTGATTTGCTTTTTGGCTTAGGTGGTTGATGCTTTCTTGACCACTCTTTCAGTTTTGTATGGCGTTTTAACATATTGTTTAGCTCTGGTTTTTTTAACTATGGAACGCTTGCCAGCATAATTCTGACTTTTGCGTTTCGTTTCGATTTTTCTATCCGCCGAAATGCGATTCTCGCTGAATTTATATTTATATATATATATAATATATATATATATATGAGGCAAGCATGCTCTGTTGGATGTGCAGTGTAAATGTGCGTGAACGACCCAGCATAAATGTGTTGAGAGAGAAACTGTGTCTGAGAGGGATAGAATGTAGTGTACGGGAGAGGAGACTGAGGTGGTATGGACATGTGATGCGCATGGAGGATGACCGATGGGTGAAGAAGTGCCAGGAATTGCCAGTTGAAGGAAGACGTGGTAGAGGTAGACCACGAAAAACATGGGCGGAGGTGGTGAGAACAGACCTCAGATCATTGAAGCTCACGGTGGAGATGACGAGGGACCGTGACGAGTGGAGAGATGCTGTGCTGTATAAGACCCGTCCCACCCTTGCAAGCAGGGAAAAGCGAACATAAAATGATGATGATGATGATGATGATGATGATGATGATATATATATATATATATCTACATATGTCATCATCGTATTTACTTCCACATTTCCATGCTGACATGTGTTGGCCAGGATGGTGAGAAACAATGATATGCAACCAGATGTTGGGTTCTATCTGTAAAAGATCCAGTCATCTTCTATGCAGTATTACCTGCCTCTAGGCTAACTCACAGCCAAACAATGGTGTTGGCTCAATGTAAAACCCTGTTCATCACCTGGCACCCTTCTTGATGAGATATGCACATGCATCTCTGGATCCCAGCTCCTCGTGTATCTCCACATGTGTACAGCACAAGCTTGTTGCTGCACAGCTATTCTCAATGTGTTCTGAATTCACATATTTTCTTGTCACTGTGTGGAACATTTCCTTCTACACACTGCACTGAATGATGTTATTAAAGGGAACATTAAAACTATCAGCTTTCTGTCATAACAGGAATCTGTTGGCAGGGTCTGGACAGATAAACCTTTTCCTATTTGACTGTAAATCATTCATTTGGGATAGGCTCTGGTGCCAAACTTCTTATTTGGCCATACTCTCAAAAGCTGCTATTTGCTACACAGAGAAGAGAAACATAATTGTTTCTACTTTTGGCACAAGGCCAGCAATTATAAGTGCATTACTGGTACTTTATCGACCCTGTAAGAATGAAAGGCAAAGTTAAAAGAGAAACATAATTAAGTGAGTCATTGATAGACAAATACTTTTTCTGCATCCTTGGCCACTGGTCTGCCACTCTCTTCTGCCAAGTTGAGGTGAAGTAATGGGAAGCACTTGGAGGTAGAGTGGTGGATGTAGCAATGATTTTGATAGAGTTTTCAAGGTGCAATGTTGAGCCAAATTATTTAAGAGAAAAAGTGTAGAATTTGTTTAGAATTGAAATAGAAATAGAGGCTTTGTTGTAATATTTTTAACTATATAATATAGTCTAATAATGGGGGATATAAACCCACTGAATGGAAAAAGGTGGGTATCAGTACACATTCTTTTCCATTCAGTGGGTTTATATACCCAATTATTAGACAATACTATATATTCAAAATATTATGGTGAATCTTCTATTTGTATTTCGGTCACTGTGTTCCAAATATACGTCTGTAGAATTTGTTTATTTCAAGCTTGTCTAAATAGTTTACAATAAACAAAATATATCTTAAGTAATAAAAGTACAACATTTATAAGTGATATTATTTAGTTTTGCTTAATCAGGTGGGCGGACTACTCTCATAAACTGCTATTGAAAAGCAAAATGTTAACCTACTAGAGAGGAGAACGTACAGAGATGTTAGTATGCAAGCTGAAGCTTGTTTTAAAGGAAGTTATATATTAATTTGTACCTGACAAACGTAGGCTTAATATGCAGGTCAGATTTGAACACATGCCATGCTAATATTTTTCAGTGACAAAGCTTCTTGATTATGACCAAAGATGACAGAACAAATCTGCTATAGTCTGCTAAGTAGATATGTTATTAAATACAGGTGAATGAGGTTCTAAGAGTAATTAGGGCTACATGTATATTGCAAGCAAGACTAGAATGGGCAGCATTCTTTGTGAATGATTTTGTGTACGGAGGGTTGATCATCAGGGCTGTGAATTTAATGCGCTTTTTACCAATATAATCCTTAAAGCAAGAAGATAAGTATTTATTGTGTTAGAAACTTGTATCTAGAAATTATCTGGTTCATATTTAAGAATTTTCTGAATATCGACAGAAATTGTATCAAGCCTAGATACCTAGACAGACACTTCTATTTGCTCTGCCACTGTCAAGACATCATACAACTTGCCACGCATTTTCACTAATGATGTTATATGGAAATAGTCTCCATGCTTTGAAAAACAATGGTATGTCACTTTCATCCTCACACTTTCTCAGGCAAATTCCTCAGGCAAAAAGTCAGTCATTTCTGTCATATCTCTTCTCTAATTCTTTTGTCTGTAGTTCGCTCATGTTAAACATTCCCCCTCTTGAAACAAGCAAATGTATCCCTGTTGTTGTTGGTAGTGGTGTTTTGGTATAGTAATTTCTTAACTGTTTGTGTCCTTAACTGTGTCTGTCTAATTGTTATTTTTGGCATTTTGCTTTATGTTTTTGTATATTTGTTTTCATATTTTCAAAAAAATATGAAAACAAATATAAATGTTGCTAACACTGTTGTGTTTAGTACATCCCACTGCTGTCATATTTGTAATCATTTTAGATCACCAATAAATAATAAAGTTGGCTTCAATACAAAAAATATATACATGGTTAAAACACTGTTTAGACAAACTTTTTTCACTCTATGAAATGGGGTGGATGTTTTAATATTCCAAAATCCTTTTTCAGTCAAAAGTAGCAAATATGCCTTTTTGTCATGAAGTAATCCTAGGAGAGAATATTTTCCAAGCAGATCTCTTGGAAATTTGACAGTTTACAGCAAATAACAACAACAACAATAACATTAAAGATTTATAATTCAAGCAGAAGGCTAGTAATTTGGGGGAAGGGAAAGTTATTAAATTGACACAAGTATTTGAGTGGTATTTTATTTTGTAAACGCCAAAAGGGTGAAATGCAATGTTAACCATAGTGGGAATTGAAATCAGAAATATAAAGAGAAAGAACAAATTTTGCATAACCCATGCCTGATGTTCTAATGAACCTGCCAATCAACCACCCCAAAAAACATGTTATTTATTGTGTTTTATATATTAATGGTCATAAGTTTCAGTATTCACTAAATAAGACTACTGAAAAAAAATTAAACTAAACCATATATACATATACATATATGTATATATATATATATGTATATATATATATGTATATATATATATATATATATATATATATATATATATATAACGAAGGAAATGTGGTAAGGAACCAGGTGGACCATAACGCACCAAAGTACTCAATACTTAAGGTAGTAGAGTGGGTAATAGGAACGAGTAGGACCCCGACGGCTGAGCTCAAGCCGTTTCGACAGCTAATTCTGGACTCAGAATTCTGGAGTCCAGAATTAGCCGTCGAAACGGCTTGAGCTCAGCCGTCGGGGTCCTACTCGTTCCTATATATATATATATATATATATATATACATATATATATATATGGCCTAGTGGTTAGAGCATTAGCCTTGCAATCGCAGACTGGGTAATGTGTTGTTTTCTTGAGCAAGACACTTTATTTCACATTGCTCCAGTTTACTCAGCTGTAGAAATGAGATGATAGGGATGGGGTCCATATCATTCCACTGCAAAGTGGTCGTGGAGGTGCCACGGCAAAAAAGCACGCAGCACTCACTGTAAATGAGGTTGGTGTTAGGAAGGGCATCCAGCTGTAGAAATCAAGCCAGAATCAGTTACCGTCCCACCCTTGCAAACAGGGAAAAGCGGACGTAAAAATGATGATGATGATGATATATATAGATATATATGGTTTAGTTTATTTTTGTTTCAGTAGTCTTCTTTAGTGAATACTGAAACTTATGACAATTAATATGTAATAACAATGGGTGGTGGATTGGCAGGTTCATTAGAGCATATATATGAGAAATGGTGTGCTGTGTTGTTGTGAATGGGATACATAGGAATAAAATTAGTCCTTCATCAGTATAAATATATATATATATATATATATACATATATATATATTACATATATATATATATATTACATATATATATATATATTACATATATATATATATATATATATATATATATATATATATATATATATATATATATATATATATATATATATATATATAAATATATAAATATATAAATATATATATATATAAATTACACAATAATCAAAACTATGTTCAAATCATTTTATTTCTCACAATCGTTTCTTCCAAACTTTCGTTTGGAATCCTAGGAGCAATAGCAAAGTTTGGACATATAATTAATTTCCTATTCAACTGAACAATCATATAGATACATAGATATTAATGTTGTCATCAACAGTTTCGTATTTACAGGGTGGAATGGATGTGACAGAGATTACAAGAGAATTGTATAATAATTAAAGAGGCACAAGAGTGGAATGCATGTGACAGAGATTACAAGAGAATAGTATAATAATTAAAGCAGTATAGAGAGTGCAAATGCATTAGGCATATACAGGACAGTTAGGTAGGAAACAAGCAATGGTACTAGACATATTAATTACTGCATGGCAAAGGGATCACATAAAATAACATAGGTTTACAAGCATATCAAGCAGGCAAAGATGTTTGTGTATTAAAATTATGAGTTTATGGTGAATGTATTGTGATAATTGTTTCTGTAATTTTCAAATGTGCATGTGTTGAGAGTATTATTATTATTGTTATCTTTTCCATTACATTGGTTATATTTTATTTTAGTGAATATTTATAATAAGATACAGCTATGGATTGTATATATATATATATTAATTGTATCATATCAGTTATTAAGATAGATCTAGATTGTCAAATAGATCTAGATTGAGTAGAATGAGAGACAGAATACCTTGCAGTACTAAGTAAGTTACATCCCTTTATATTTAGAGCTAAAATGTACCTTTCATCTTGTGGAACCTATACAGTAAAAATAATCATGTTATATTGACTATAAGATCTAAATACGTTTGAGAAATAAAAGAAAAATACATTGTGGTATTTGAATTGAGCAAATGCATAAGAGAATAATGCATAATTGAATTGAGTAAATGCATAAGTGCAAATACATAATGAGTAAATAGCAATAAGTGCATATTAATAAATAGATAATAATGAATAAAAGTAAGATAATAATCAAGTAATAGGATCAATTTTATTAACAACAGCTTCTGAAAACAACAATGATTATGATGATAATGACAATAATATTAATATTGATAAAATAATGATAATCGAAGATCTAGAGATAGAAATAACCCAAATGCAGATGAGGAAAACAGGAACAATCACTAGATAATAGGTACTCTGGCAATGATAAGAAAAAACACACAGAAAGGCACTTAATCAAAATCACAGACTTACAAATATATACCGCATACAGAAAATAGCACTACTAGGCACTGCACACATATTACAATTGTATTTATTACTCTTAAATACAATAGAAACAACAACACCAAAATCAACACTGCACATACTTAAGGCACACAGGGCTGTGCTCAGTAAGGCAGTGACGACACACAGCAATAATAATAATAATAATAATAATTTGAGGCTTTGAGCCTTAGTTGGTAATCTTTATTAAGATGGATCACTATTCAAACCATTCTATCTAATATGGAGCTAACTTGGTTTGCACTGTAATAATTCCAGGGTTTTGAACAATTCTAATGCATTAAGAAACCATAACAATGACCTGATGGGACCCCATGTTGATGGACTAATTAAACATGCTACAAAGGTGCTGGTATTTTAATGATTTAAGATAACACAAGGCCAGTCGTGCTGGCATAAATTGAGTGGCAGAAATTATTAGGTAATATGAAGGCAGTGTGATGACTCACAGCATGAACAGGCCTTGTGCCTGAGGATTGACAAAATATGAATGCATGTCCCCTAAGAGGTGTCTTTTATTTTCAATGTGAGATTGCATTTAGTTGCTTCAGTTTTCGAAGATGAATGAGTCAGACAGAAATTTAGATACTGATTCAATAGGCATATGCCAGACTTTCTTCATAGTAGTGGTGGTGGTAGTGATGGTAGTAGACGTAAATTACCAAGATTCAGTCAAGTAAAGGTGACAAATGAGACAGACATCTTTTAAATTAAATTTGGTTCAGTGTACATCAAAAGAAGATAAATGAGAAAATGCCTTTCCTTGTAAATGTTCAGACATTTTCTGTCAAAGACCTAACAGAGCCATTATTGTAAGCATGTAGTTTCTAAATAGCTTACTATGCACAGCTCATAATGACTTAGTCGTTCTATGCATTTTTACTTGCTTGTTTTCAGTTTTTAATCATTTTACTATTCTATTATATTGATTAGCCTGTGAGGCCTCCCAAAGAAAATAAGACAGGATCGAGACACACTAGAAAATTCTGTTGTCATTATCATAATTTTTTTTATGTTGACCCCTTCCCCTAAGAAAGGATCAAGACACATTAGATAATGTTGTCATCATCATCATTGATTTTTATGTTGACCACTCACCTCCATTCTAGCATGGGCTGGATGGGAATTGTTGAGGCCTTGTTATCCAGTCAGATGCTCTTCCTGACACCAACCCTTTCAATCACTTCTTTTGACACACAGGGATACGGTATACATATTCTTAACCCATTCTATGTTGAATGCTAAACTGATGTGCCAAACAATTTTGATGGTAATGATGATAATAATAATGATAATAATAATTGTTTCTACTTTAGGCACAAGGCCAGCAATTACCCAGTGCATTACTGGTACTTTATTGTATCGACCCCGTAAGGATGAAAGGCAAAGTCAACCTCGGCGGGATTTGAACTCAGATCGTAAAGGGACGTAACTTTGCTGGAAAGCATGGCGTCCAACCCTCTACTGATACTACCAATCCAATGGTTTCTAATTTAGGCACAAGGTCAACAATTTTTTGGGGGAGGATTAAATTGACCCCATTGTACTCATGATGCTTTATTTTATAGACCATGTAGGGATGTAACTATATGCAGAAGAGCTTCTTCTGTGATGCTCTGCTGATATTGCTAATCCACTGCCCTTCACAGGTCACATTGATTCTTTAACACTTTTCTTTTTTGTGGTTGTTGTGGTGGGGAACTTGGAGGGTATGAGTTGGGGCAGTCCCAGTTCAAATCACCATCCAGGTCTGTATTTGGAGATTTTGTGACAGTGGATGACTTTTCAACCTTAGGATGGGCTCTTCCTCAGGTGATGAATGTGCTTCCTGATCAACCTTAAAAGCAGCAATTTGACGTACTATTCTGATTCTTGTTTTTCCCATAAAGCATTTTTGTGTTATGCAGAAGGTTGTCACAGGTTTGCATGTTTGTTACTTGAGACACCATTTGTCATGACGTTATATGTTCATAAAAAAATTTTTGTGAACTGCTTTGTTTGTAATGAGAGGTGATATTAGTATGCTTTAGGTAAGCCTTCTCAAGAGAGACACATCTGAAGCTTTTACAAAATATGGAGAATACAAAGTCAAAATAGCAAAACTTATTTGGATGATTACAGGTTAGCAAATGTTAAGAGGGATACCCTCAGAAATAATAGAGTCAGAGATACAGAATTACTTGTAAAAAGGAAGCAAAGGTTTGAAAAAGTCAGAAATTTTAATAAACCAAATGAAAATAACCAGTAAAACGGAATAGAAACAGAGTTTGAAGACCAAGTATTTGCTGAAGAACACAGAGAGTCTATGATTGAAATGAAGCACAACATTTTAAATGAGTTAGCATTTGTAAGACATACAAGTATGAATGATAGAAAACCACTTAAAAATCTCTCAAATAGAAACCAAAATGAAAAGAAAAAACTAAATCAGTGACTATGCAACAAAAATATTCATTCAAGAATTAGAACCTGATCTTATTGAGTTAAATAAAATTATTCATGCATTTGCTAGGGTAATTGAAACAAGTCGTATGCTACCAAAAAACAAAAACAAACTTAAAAAGAAAGCCACAAGTGAGAAATAAAATTGAAAAAAAAAAAGAATTGAATTAAAGAGAGGAGAAATATAAATATTAAATGAACTAAGCTAAGATCCAGAAAAGGAAGAAAGTTGAAGGGAAAATATGGATTTTCATCAAGAGAAGATCTGATATCAACAAAGGAAACACTGAAACAAATTTCAAGTAAAGGCTCAAAGAATATGAAGGTTTGAGAAAAGAAACAATTCTTAAAAGCAAAATAAGTTTTTCAGAAGAAATTTCAAATCATTTCACAAAGAAATAGGGTAGGAGAAAATAACCACTGAAGACACACACCCCTCCCATGGAAGAAGTTGAAAGGTGTTGGAAAACGATTTGGAGTCATGAGAAGGCGTTCAATGAAAATATAGATTGGATTAAATGCACAAAAGAATCCTACACAAATTTAAAAGAACAAATATGGGAAGACGTCTTAATAGCAGTCATAAGGATGGCACACACAAAGGCTCATAAGTGGAAATCTGGTAAAGAAAGGCGACCAAATGTCTGGCTTTCATTGCTTTCATGAACATTTAAAAAGGAAGTCCAGCTGCTCAATGAAATTATGACAGATCCTGAAAATATACCTGACTAGGTAACAAGTGGTATTACTTATTTACTACCAAAGAATAATGAAACCAAAGATTAAAAGACTATCAGCAGGGAGAAGAAATTTGTTTATGGAAGAGAATAATATTTTCTCTATTGAACAAAAAGAGTGTCGATGAGGTTCATATCGATGTAAAGATCAACTCTTAATTAATCATATGATCTTTTAGAACTGTCATAGATAGTGCAGCCATTTAAGTTCCATATGGACTATGACAGCAAAACCCATTCAAGGAATCTGAAATCACTAGAGATCTTCAACATTTCTCCTGTAATTTTAAACTTTCTAAAATATATGTGATTATGGAACACAAATATCCAATTATATCATTCTGATGGAGTACTAAGTTCAAACAACATTAGGATCAACTGGTATTTTCCAAGATGACTTACTTTCACCTCTAATGTTTACATAACTCAAATACGCACTGCTATCAAACCTAACAGAACAAGGTATGATTAGCAACAGGAAAATAAGCCATCTATTTTATATGAATGACAAACCCCATGGCAAAAACAATAATGAGCTTGAAGGCCTTTTACATACTGTGAAAGCACGCAGTGATGAAAGTGGAGTGGAGATTAGGCTTGATAAGTGTCCCAAGGCCACTTTCAAGAAATCATATGTTGAAACACTTATAAAAGAACTTGAGCAGGTACAAACCCTTAAATACCTAGATATAAAATGAAGGCTTCAACATGCATCATGCAAGCATGTTAGAGAAGATAAGGAAGTAATGTTAAAGCAGAGGATGAACAGTTCTGAAATCTGAGCTAAATGCACATAACATAGTGTTAGCATACATTTGTTAACAATTCCAGTCATTAGTTATAGCTTCAATGTGTTGAACTAAAACATCAGTGAAATAAAAAGAATTAACACAAAAAAATTGTAAGTTGCTGACTTGTAATAAGATGCACCACCCATAGAAAAAGGTGGATTATCTTTATATTCCCAGAACTCAAGAAGGCCAAGGCTTAACCCTATTTGAACTGTCTTAGAAACTAGCACAATTGAACTGGGTGGCCAAATATCTTGAAATAACATTTGGAAGACATAACTGAGAAAGTCTAGAAATATTAATAATTGATTTAGGAATTTTATTGTCCCAATTGATTGCAAAGAACTCACATGGAAATTCTCTGTGATCTCATTTTAATGTTCACCAAATATTTCTGGATTCCTGAACTCATGATGTCAGAATATTTGAGTATTGTCTCATCTTGTACACTTGGTTGTATTGTGTGCTGAATGATGTATTGATTATATATATATATCATGACGATGATAATGATATATAATATATATATATATATATATATAGGAACCAGTAAGACCCCGACAGCTGAGCTCAAGCCGTTTCGACGGCTAATTCTGGACTAAATGAACATTTATCCTGGTATTTAAATAGCCGATCTTCTCAAGGGGTAATTCCATATATGGTCAAAGTGATTGTCAAAAATCAGTAGTAATTCTGTGGTTGCAAATTAGTAGGGGAGATGGTGGCTAAACCTGCCAGTAGGAGAAAGAGGGGAGGGGGTGGAGTAGACCCAATCAAGCGTTGGTAGTGCCAGCTACAGCTGGGCATGAGGTCAAAGAAGATACAGGGGAGGGGGAGGGGGAGGAAGTCGGAACGGTAGGTAGAACAATGGGGGGTAAAAATAGGAAAGAAAAAATACTGAGAGTGAAGAAAAGCAAATAAGTGTAAAGAAAAAATTAAATTCTACGACCTAGGTGTCAGGCTATTGTTAGGCGAGAATAAAATAAAGAAAGAAAGAAAGAAGTAAATAAATAAATAAATAAATAAATAAGGAAATAAGTAAAAGAACTAGGTGGGACGAATTAGGCAAGGACCCTTTTAAGAGGTATAAGTACGTAAATGATACGGTGACTGGTCAACAAAAGGGGCCAAAATACTAAAGAGACTACCACGAAATAAACAATAAAGGTTTCCATCCCGGGCCAGCAACGACCCAGTGCAGCAAAGTGAACTTGTACGACATAATAATTCTGAGTCCCGGGAAAAATATATACTAATGCTAACTCTAAAAGATCTAAAACAAGCTACATGAAAGTTCGTACGAAATAAAGGTAGAATACGGAGAAATAAGTTCAGAATCCACCCCGCCCAGAAGAAAAGCGAAGCAAGAAATACTGAAACGAAAAAATAAGGCATAAGTGCCACTAAGAAATATAGAGGGCACAGAGAATAGAGGGCACAGACATAGGGAGAATCAGCAAAAAAATCCTAGACCGCGTGATACCAAAAGTCAAGCAACACACCCGACTTAGCCTATGGATCAACACCCAGGAAGTAATCTCCTGGTTCAGCAATATGGAGGATAAACGAGAAACTAAATTCATACAGTTCGACATAGAGAGCTACTATGCTTCAATCACCTTACCGCTACTTACTGCCGCCTTGGACTTCGCCGAAACACTCGTGCCCATCACCGACCAGGAAAGAAAAATCATCCTCCACGCCAGGAAGACAGTCTTACTCTTTGACGACTCTAAATGGATAAAAAGAGCTCCCGACTCACCCTTCGACGTCAGCATGGGCGCCACGGATTCGGCGGAGGTCACTGATCTTATAGGATTATTCCTAATAGCCAAACTCACTGATATGTTTCCTGCATTCGGTGGTGGATTGTACCGTGATGATGGGCTCCTTACCCTTAAAGGGTACAACCCCAGTAGTACAGATCGGGTCCGGAAACAATTAATCAGATTCTTCCGCGACTGGGGATTTAAAATAACCCTACAAACGTCCCTGACCCGAGTAAACTTCCTGGACGTAACCCTCGACCTCGAAAACGACCTGTACTACCCATACAGGAAACCTAATGACAATCTGCACTACATCCACCGCCGATCAAACCATCCTAGGAACATCACAAACAACCTGGTCAAAAACATCTCCCTCCGCATATCCCGTTTGTCAGCTAATGAGCGGATATTCGATGAACATGCGCCTTATTACAACCAGGCCCTCAAGCGGAGTGGTTTCCGGGAGGAAATATCCTACTGTCCAGATCCCATTAGCGGAACCAGCAGGAGACACCGCCGCTCACGCAATGTAACATGGTTCAATCCTCCCCACAACGCAGAGGTGACTACTCCCATCGGGAAACTATTCTTTAGGCTCATTGAAAAACACTTCCCATTACAACACCGCTACCACAACATAATTAACAAAAATACCATCAAACTCTCTTACAGCACTACACCAAACTTCGCACAAAACATCGTCTCCTCTAACAACAAAAAACTCAACCCCGATGGCAGAAATAACCTAAATAGCAGTGGAGAACCGACCAGGAGGTGTAACTGCCCGGATAGATCTATTTGCCCACTCGACAATAGATGCAGAGACCGTAATGTGATCTACCAGTGCAACGTGAGGACGGATACCTCCAACAAAGCCTATATAGGACTTACCGCATGTGACTTCAAGACCCGGCTATACCAACATAGACATACCTTCCGAAACCCGGCCCGGCGTCACGCCACTACACTTTCGGGCCACATATGGGACCTCAAGGACAACAACATCACCTATGATCTCACTTGGAGATTACTGTCCAGAGCCAATTCTTACACGGGAGGACGCCGTCCGTGCAATTTATGCTCGGAGGAAACTTTACAAATGCTGTTTTCGACGGACCAACTCCTAAACAAGAAAGATGAACTGGTTACTGCATGTAAACATAGATTGCGTAGGACTTACCTCGCCCTCAAACCCCATAATGACCCGGGGGGGTAGACTAGGGCTATAACACCCCAGTTGCCGATTTTGCAATGGGTAACCCCTGCTTGCCAAGGAAGACGTAAGATCTTCTTTGTATTCTTTTATCGCATCCTTTATTTCCTTCCCCCCTCTCTCCTTTGTCCTTCTACCCCAGCTCTTCTCCTTTGTCGGCGTCTTTTCTCGCCCACCCGAGGCTGCCCTTTGGCCCCATGTAGCCTTAGTACCCCCACTCCCCCCTCCCCTAGTCTTTGATAGATTTGGCGGACTCCGCCCTTTATAGCAGTTGGCTTAGACCCCGGATACTTGCCCCCCTTTTCCGACCGCTCCCACTATTCTCTGTGCCCTCTATATTTCTTAGTGGCACTTATGCCTTATTTTTTCGTTTCAGTATTTCTTGCTTCGCTTTTCTTCTGGGCGGGGTGGATTCTGAACTTATTTCTCCGTATTCTACCTTTATTTCGTACGAACTTTCATGTAGCTTGTTTTAGATCTTTTAGAGTTAGCATTAGTATATATTTTTCCCGGGACTCAGAATTATTATGTCGTACAAGTTCACTTTGCTGCACTGGGTCGTTGCTGGCCCGGGATGGAAACCTTTATTGTTTATTTCGTGGTAGTCTCTTTAGTATTTTGGCCCCTTTTGTTGACCAGTCACCGTATCATTTACGTACTTATACCTCTTAAAAGGGTCCTTGCCTAATTCGTCCCACCTAGTTCTTTTACTTATTTCCTTATTTATTTATTTATTTATTTATTTACTTCTTTCTTTCTTTCTTTATTTTATTCTCGCCTAACAATAGCCTGACACCTAGGTCGTAGAATTTAATTTTTTCTTTACACTTATTTGCTTTTCTTCACTCTCAGTATTTTTTCTTTCCTATTTTTACCCCCCATTGTTCTACCTACCGTTCCGACTTCCTCCCCCTCCCCCTCCCCTGTATCTTCTTTGACCTCATGCCCAGCTGTAGCTGGCACTACCAACGCTTGATTGGGTCTACTCCACCCCCTCCCCTCTTTCTCCTACTGGCAGGTTTAGCCACCATCTCCCCTACTAATTTGCAACCACAGAATTACTACTGATTTTTGACAATCACTTTGACCATATATGGAATTACCCCTTGAGAAGATCGGCTATTTAAATACCAGGATAAATGTTCATTTAGTCCAGAATTAGCCGTCGAAACGGCTTGAGCTCAGCTGTCGGGGTCTTACTGGTTCCTATTACCCACTCTACTACCTCAAGTATTGAGTACTTTGGTGCGTTATGGTCCACCTGGTTCCTTACCACATTTCCTTCGTTATATATATATATATATATATATATATATATATATATATATTTTATAGAAGGAGCTTCTACAGGACTAGTACTGTTTCATTCAGATGAAATCTTCAGGAAGCTGGGTGTCATCTTCAAGGAGGTATTGAGGTCGATTCTTGTTAGCATATTTTCTTGAGGATGGTTATAAGGGCACTAGGGTGTGCTTGGATACGTAGGTCCCGGGTTGAGTCGGGGATAACCACAGTAAGTAAGATACTCAATACATGGCAGAGTAAAATTTTTTTATTTTATAGAAGGAGCTTCTACAGGACTAGTACTGTTTCATTCAGATGAAATCTTCATATATATATATATATATATATATAATTAAGAGTAGTTTTCCGAAGCAGATTGGAATGAATTATAGGTAGCTAAATTGCTCAATACATTACTAGAAAAGATATTTATTTTTATATGAATATATATATATATAAATCATCATCATCAACATCATCGTTTAATGTCTATCTTCCATGCTAGCATGGGTTTATATATATATCCAGTATACCCTGTCCAGTGATAGTTTGTGTGCCACAGTAACTCATGCACCAAGTTCACACAGTTATGTGGTTGGCATTAACAAGTGCATCCACCTGTAGAAACCAAGCCAAAAGATAGATGAGATCATCTAACCTGACTAGTCTGATAATGAAACAACCCATCTAACAACCCATGCAAGCATCAAAATAGAAGTGAAATGGTGTTGGTGATTATGATGCTGATGACAATGATAATGATGTAATAATGTATTGTGATGATATTGTGATAATATATTTTGTAAAGTCCTTGAATTATATTGATACTATAAAAAATATATAGGAGGTTGGCTGATAGTGGCAATTGAAGTTGCTTTACAAGTTTTCCAGTTATGTTCTTGAGCAACCATCTTTTCCTGGTTACACATAGAATTGGGCAGCCTCCGGTAACTAACTGATTTATAAAAATTCAAATAAAGATTTCAGTTATTGGGAAACTAACAATTCAAATATTAATTGCATTACCACAAGAATAGGCAATTAAGAAAAGAAGATAAATAAGCTCAAAAAATGTTATAATGAACATGCTAAAATATGAAATAAGTAGAAAACTATACATTACAATTCAAGAAATGATTTTAGGAATTGTGTTGCTGTGTCCAATGTGTTCAAACATGAAATGATTTGAAAGAACTTAAGAATTAAGATTAGCTCGCATAATCTATACAGCTGTTCTCTTCTAGATAGACTTAATAGAAGACTTTTAGTCATGAGAGACTTCAACTAAATAATTTTATTATCCGTTTTCAGATAGACAAAAAGACATCTTTGGAAATCTAATTGGTTATAAGAGTGAATAGAATTGAAAAAGCACTGAAGAAATGAATGGGAGGAAAAATTATAGAGATGGATTTTAAAATGATGTAGGAGTATTAAAACATAACAATGATATCGAAGAATGTTAAAAACAAAACATCATCAATATCAGCCAGAATTTTATAGAAAAACTAGAATTGAAGAAAGAAAAATGAAAATAACTGGCAAATTGTTAATTTCTATTAACAATTGTGAGCAAGTAAAAGCAGAATGTTGTTTTAGAAAAGATTATTTAATTCAATGAAGCAGTAGTGTTGTAGCAGTAGTAAAGTAATAACATAATATCAAATTATTGAAAATTTTCTGTGAAAGGAAACTTCCAAGATGGCTAGCTTTCACACAGCTCTCTAATGTTGTAGTGTTATTTGTGGATGAAATTAAACAGACGAATCTTATTTCACACGTCACAGTAGGAAGGATAATTTAATAAATTAAGTGAAGCATTTTCTATTTAGCATGTGAATTAGTCAATTTGATATGTTAATTAGGTCACTACAAGATTTGATCATATCGAATTTAAAGACTACTTGTTAAGTAAAATGGATCCTGATTCTTAATTAACGAAGTAGCACCTGAGTGCAGACACCGTGATAAGGAATGTAAATACCATCACCCTCAACATGAAGGTGAGAAACGAGAAGACCAAGCAATAAGAAGTCCAAAAATATATTTCAGCATGAAAGGTGACACAAAAGAACTGACAGAAATAATTATTTAGCTTTCAATCATCACCATCATCAGTCCAACCATTCTTAACTCCATCATTATCATCAGCAACATCAAATATTTTCTACCTTATTTCCAAAGGCAAATATTGATTAAGAGAGTTAATATTTTCCCTCAGTTTGCTCCATCACTTTCATTGATTTTTCTCTTTTTCACCTTGCTTAATTTCACGGTATGGTAACATGTTTATACTCCACCTCTCCAGTTAATCATACTTCTCAAATAGTTTGTTGAAAAATATTCATGTGAATGTAATAAATAATAACGAAAATGTCGATTTTTTTTTCCGATTACGAACATGTTACAATAAGTTTTAATAAATAGCTGTAAAAATCAACATGATTTGGCAAATCAATTTATTAGTATTGTATTTCATGATATGGAAACATATCGAGATATGTTCAATGTATGCAATGTACTTCAGACTTCAGACTTTGTATATACATAAAACAAAGTTTTATTAGACTTTAAAGAAATAGTGTGGAACAAGAAGAACATAGGCTATAAAATAAAAATGAATAACAAAATTTTTGCAAAGTATGAAACTAGATAGAGGAATGGAATTTTATGATAATATTTGTCATCTTGTTAACCCTTTTGATACTAACCCACCTGAAAATGTCTCTGTTTCTCTGATACAATACTGTCTGTTTTAAAGTGTTCCTAATTATATTAGAACCTTTCCTTATAATTTCTTGTACAAATATATTTCTTAATTCTCTAAAAAGGCTTAATAATGGGAAAATGTTAAGTATTTTACTAGATCAGTCCATAAATTGAACCACATAATATATTTCTTTTGAAATAACATAGCAAAAAGGTAAAAGAAATACATCATCATCATCATCATCATCATCATCATCATCATCATTTCCATCATCATTAGAATCATTACAAGCATCATCATTATCATCATCCCACCATCATCATCATCATCGCCGTCACCACAACCACCACCATCATCATCATCCTCGTAATTATCATATCATATGATGATAATTCTCATCAGATTTCCATCTATTTGTCCATGTTGGCATGAATTAGACAATACTATTTGAGGCAGCTGTATATCTTCCCTGATGCTAATCCTCACTTGTTTTAATTGAGGTACTTATCTTGTGAGATTAACCAAAGAATTACAAGAAAGATTGTGTAAGTGAAAGTCAAGTGAGAAGAGGAAATATGTGATGTCTGAATAAGTACCTCCACTTTCAACTAACTTACCCTTTACCTTTTGATCCCAGCCACCAGGATGGAAAATACATTGCTGTGGAGGATGGCAAGGGAGATGCTTGGGGCTCGGACCTACAAGCAGCCAACTCCACTCTGATAGCAGTGAATAGGGATGTGCTCCAGAGGCCAAGAACGCTGGAAGTCTCCACATGAGTCAAACCACAGAGCAGTGGCACATATTGTTGAAAGCTTGTATTTGACATAGAGAGCAACTGCTAAAAAATTCTCATATCTGGAAATGTATCATGAAAAGTCAACTAATTTTTAAAATGCAAGATAACATCTTGTTTTTATTGGTTTATCATCATCATCATCACTCAGTTCAATCACCAACTACTTATAGCAGGGAAAAAGCGGACGTAAAATGAAAAAAATGATATATAGCATCATCATTATCACTGTTTAACATTCATTTTTCCATGCTGGCATGGAAAAATACAGTTACCCCGTATTGAAGCAGGGCTACTGATCCCCCAGTCAGGCTTCGGGTTCTACCAAGTGCATTTTACTGTGGACTATCACTAGAGATATAGTCATGTCCTTGACACAAGTGGAGGGTCCTCCAACCCTTTGTTTGGCAAGTTCTCTATGACTGGATGACCTTCCTATAACCAACTACTTCATAGTATGTAGTGGGTGCGTTTTATCATGTAGATCACCAACAATAGGGGGGTTGTCATGACCTTGACACAACTAAATGGTCTTTTTAACCCCTTGTTTGGCAAGCTTTCTATGGCTGAATACTCTTTCTATGTAGACAGTTACTGATGAAGGTTTCAAGAAAGATTGAATCTCAGGTGTGGCTGTTCATCTTTTTCAATCTACAGAGAAATATATAAATAAGCCAAGTTTACATGCTTAACTATATAAAAAGAAATTTGTTAACATTCACATCTTTTCACAACTTCAGTTACAAATCCTGTACTGTTTGTACATATATGAATTCATAGCTTCAGCTGCTTAGATGAATGGAAAATATCTAAATAATAGTTTCTTGCACAAGGCAAGTAATTTGTAGATAGGGGAAAGTCGATTAAATATACCCCAATGCATTACTGGTATTTTATTTTATCAAATCTGTAAGGATGAAAGGCAAAGCTAACCTTCGCAGTTATCTAAATAATTGGACTTGATTGATCAATTTTCGTTAGTGTTGGTCTGTTGAGACCTCCAGTGTCCTCAATCCCCAGACTGTAGTTTCCCTCCATAATGTCAGGATAAGTGCATTCAACCTAAAGGCAGAGCCCAAAGAGGTGAAATGGTTGATGCAGTGGGTGTTAATGGCTTTTCACTATGGCAATGCTTTCACCATGCTTTTTGCAGGGCAAAACTGAAATATACTGTGCAACCAGTATATTTCTTCTATTTAATATGTGTGTATTTGTGTGTGTATGTAAGTGTGGGTATGTGTGTATGTATCAATATATATGTGTACACTTATATCTATACGGATTTTCATTATATTTATTTGTCTGTGTACATGTCAATTTATTTCTGGATCTTTATTTCTGTATTTATGATAAAATTTGTAATCTCCATCTTCCTCTCTCTCTCTCTTTGAAAACAAGGTAAATCTTCCGTAATCATTGGTATATAAAATTACATTTTGATTATAACAGAATTATCAACAAAAGAAAAATAGTTTCTGATCCATTTTAATTTTAATTTATCATAGATATAGTAAACATCGCAAACAGTGTAAAATATATATATAGATATATATAGATATAACTTCATAAATCAATTTGCATATATTCACAACATATTCCAAAAGAGACATATATTTGTATTATAAAGTAATTTTTCATGATTATGCAAATATTTTTGAAATCTACTTTGCATCTTCTTTTTTTCTACTTTTGCAATGGAATTATCATATAGCATATTTTACTTAATGGATATACAAATAGCCAATTGATGAAAACTCACATGATTGTTATCAAAATCATGACTGTGAACTGGAAAATAATTTCTTTCAATGTGAAATCAATTTGGAATCCTCAGTGATTGAATAGTGAAAGTGTTCAAAATTTGTGTTCAAATGTCTTTATTTCATATCTGGTTGAATATATTTATCTTTTTTTTTATTTTGAATACAACAACACAGCAAATAAGTTATGACAATTTTCCCTGCTAATGCAGGAGTTACCCTTGCAGGCCCTGTGGCAGGCTTCATAGTTATTATGCGGTTCTTTCGGAGTCAATGTTTTAGAGTCAGATGCCCTTCCTGGCACCAAACTTTTAGGCCCCTTTTACAACATGCAGTTATAGAATGAATCTCATTTTAATTTGATATACACATTAAACCAATTTCCATAGACAAATATATTTAAGATACAACATATTTGATTTTATACGAATGTAATAGGATATGGTAATGTATTCTTTCTCACACTTATCATCATCATTTCTCTGTAAATCTATGTTTTATACAGCATTTGAAAAACATATAGTTTAACTGAACACTAAATGAATAACGAGTACTCAAACATAATTACTCAAACCATATGGGCCCAGACATTGCAGGAGGACACCCTGCCCTGATAATAAGGAAGTGGAATGCCAGAAGTCTACCACTACAGGTTTAATAACAAGCCTCGCAATCTTCAGCCGGTTGGGCAATGATGTCTGCGTCTGTTGCTGAATGCATTAGTTTGCTACTGGAGAAGGTGTCACTGCATGTTGCCTCCCTGATGAGGGGTTTATCACCACAGAATGGAAAGTTTGTGATGCCATCTAGCCTTCTGCCATCCTTTTTGGTTCAACTCCATCAGTTTGAGCTAGGAAGGGAAGCCTGCATCATTGAAACCATACTTAATGATCTCATTGAGAGAGCTTCTCATGGGAAGTGGCCAACAATGTAGCAGTGTATAAAGGATAAAATCGTCCACAGTGGATTCACAGTGGCACTTGTGTGGCTCACAGATCTGGAGACCAAGCTTCTAGAAAACAGTGATGTGCAGATAGTTGCTGTCCAGCTTAGTACTAGTTAATACCATAGCTAGTGTTAAGTCAGTTCAGTGACAAAAGAAATGCTGGAAATGCCAATGAGACTAAATACTGGAGACCAAGGCTACTTCTATCTGATGGATCAGGTGGCCTGTCTCTATATGGTTTAATCAAACTGAACATAGCATAGCACTTCTGCACCACACCAGAAACAGTTAGTTAGAGGTACTGTAGAAGTATATTCAAGCTTTAGCATGGCAAAGCAGTTACCCAATGGGAAGAGACTTGAAAGTGCATTGATCAGATTCAGCCTGCTCATAAGTATTTTACACTCATAAAGCCTAGACCTGAGGGTTGATCAGATTGCAGGCTGTGGTATCAGCAAACCAAGGATGAAAATGTCTTTCTTGGTGATCACTTGTACCTGATAGAGTATTGCCCCCACAACTGAGATAGTGGCTGTGGAACCCTCTGCATTGTAATTGACGATGAGTTTATCTTGAAGTCGATCAACGCCAGAGCAAGAGCTGCTGATTGAATTTGTATCAGTCATTGTATCAACAAGATACCAAATGTTAAATGAAGCTGTGATGCTCCAAGCATTGTTGTCTACCCTAAGAGCAATGAGGAAGGGGCTTAATTGATCATCCTATTGAACAGCAGGAGAAGATGATATAACTTTATTCATGGTAAGGAGGAGCATGCTTGGAAACATGTACAACAGGTCAGTGAATGGGCAGGTGGATGAAGCATGGCCAAGATATTTGAAGGCATTTTTCCTGTCAATGCCTAGAATCTCTCTGTCTAATTGCATGAGTAGGCTTCTCATACCTGCCAGTGGCCTCAACCCCTTGCTACATTAGGCTTGGTTCCTCACGTAATATAGAGACAACAGATCTGTAGATGATCGATCTTGGCTGCCAGCCTTCTGTAGACCACAGCAATAGGGATTATACCATCCTCTTTTTTTTCCTATGGTTGTTCAGGCAGGCTGAAAAGAAGAGGTCTTAGGAATAAAGGCCCAGGGCACTGATACTTATATGTTTCAGACCAGTCCTCTCAAAATCAGTATCTCATCACTTACTGCATTGTTTTATCATCACTTTTGGGAAGCTCAGAATCCTGTGATCAGCTTTCACTACTTTTGTTCACATGTTCGTACATCTTTATTTATCTTTATTTTCTCTGACTACTATCCACTTAAAGCTCTCAGTATGCTTTTATACAACTGTTGTTATCTACACTTTACATTTCTTAATGAAATAAAACAAAAATATCATGAACAAATGAATGCTCACAATGTATAGATGTGCAGGTATGGCATGAAAAGTTAATTAGTAAAAACTGAAAATGATTACAGTCAATGAAAAGAAAAGAAAGGAAATCTTTTTATTTCAAATAATATTCATAAAACCCTATAATTTGAAAGTGAACATTTTGACTCCTGGTCTCAGAAACAATTTATTTGTGTTCCCAGCTTAAATCATGTCAAGAACTACATGTGCCACACATAAAATAAATCTGTAAAATTAAATTTAAAACTATCCGACAAATTATCGTTACAATGAGGAAAAGAACCCAAATATCAATAGTTGCTGAAAATGATGTAAAATATAAATAAAACATTATTGGAAAATAAAAACAAAACGAAATTATATTGATCTTTAGAATCATTGAAAATAAATCAAAGAAACAGACTCGAAGAAAATTTCAACAATATTGACAACATTAAGTAGATTTGCTGAGAAAAGTGTATCAGCTACAGCATGCAGTCAAATCTATTGCTGAAACAAATCAAATCACATATATAACTTCAGTAATGATTGAAGTAGGGCATGGTTGTTTTTAGCTGATGGAATCAAGACAAATACTAAACATGAAATTACAAATAGTATGCTATGTAGTTTATCTGACTTTAGAAAGAGGTCAACTTGTTGAATTACTCGAGAGGAAAAAAAAGGAACAGATATTGAATATAAAACCTACGGAGAATACATTTACAATAAAAGAGAGGGATTAAAGAAAAGGAAGAACTAATGCAAAAAATGTACTGAAAAAATGTCAGTCTTTCCAAAATTAACTATTGAATATAAATAATATAGATAAATATATAAATTAATTAATTAGGACAAATTGAAATGATTATAAAAAGAAATTTGGATTACTAGAAAAATAAGAAAGATTATTTCCTGCAGGATATAGAACCAGAAACAATGTCACTGTAGTAGGGTTAGGAATAAAATAGTTGCTCATGTTGAAATAAGATTAAGAAATAAGAATTTTAAAAAAATTTATCAGCTTCAATTTCCTTAAAGGAGAAATACTTAAATAAGAAAAATAACAACTGTCTGAAAACATTTTAGAAAAAATTGAAGCTAAATCGGATTTGCTATAGATGAATGCAGAAATAATTAATTAAAGAAACCATAAAATTATCTGTTATGGAATCCACTTTACTAGTGCACAATGAAAGAAAAAACAAGTTTAAATAAACATCGTTATCAAATATATAATATATTTACAGTCATGAAAATAGACATATTATCAGGCAATATGTTTCTTATTGAGTATTATGTAGGTCTTTATAGAAGAGAAGAGATCAATAATTTCTTTTAAGAAGCCACCATTTTATAAGAAATAGAAGACGAGAGGCAAAGTTAAATAGGAAATGAAACAGAATAAGTACAATTTCTTAGATTTACTTCAGTGTAGATTTAATCCATCATCCAGTTTAACACAACCACCTTGCCCTTATGTGTATTTAGCTGAGTCAGAAAATGAAAGTGCAAGTTCAATTTCTTAGATAAAATGTAAAGAAAAACAAAGCAGTATTAGAAAGGACTATAAATGCCATAGACGAGAGGAAAACAAGAGAAAGAGCAAGGACTATTAAGCAATGGAAGGAAGAAAGGGGGAGAGTGACAGACTCTAGACCGAGGTCAGAGTGGTATTTCGGTTGTGCCCCATGGACAAAATTGCAATGGCATTTCCATGGACAATGGCCAGTAACACATGCTGCAACAGCCACGCCATCTCACAGGACTCCTTCCTCAGAAGGGCAGCTGTCATTCAGATTTTACAGAGTTCAGCTGCATGGGGTCTGAGAGGATGCCTGAGATCTCAACTGCAACTAGTACAAAAAGGAAGTGGCCAGACAAGCCTCAGTATTTGCTTGTCTTCATATTTAATCCCCCACCCAGTCTGTAGAAGATCAGGCCACCTAGTTTTGACTTTGGAGGCAGTCGATTAACTACCCTTAGTTCTGACGTCAGTAGCTGAATATACTGGCTTTTCAACTTTGTATGTTGATGCGAGCAGATGCGTTTCACTGTGACGAAACAGCGATATTACACCATGCGGTCACGGGATATTTGAACACCGCCACGAAATGATAATTACGAATTACCAATCATGGAGTAACTGATATGATAATCTGTTTTGTTTATTGCCCTGATTAAAATGCTCATGTACATATAATTTCGAGGTATGTTCTTTTTGCTTAATTGTTTACCTACACCTAACAACAAATAGAAGAGATGTTCTAGCAGCCAAGCTAGGGAAACGAACTCCCCTCCAAATCGTAAAACAACGCAGCTTTCTAAAATTGGTGACCATCTCTCCGAAAGTGGTGACCCCGACGTGTTGCTATACACAGCCTTCTAAAAAAGACTTCTAAAAACTTCTAGAGAAACATAGAAAAAGAAATTGACGAAACTAATATTTTATTTCTTGCAACTATTCGAAAATAACGAAATTGAAATTTGTTTGTTTAACAGAAAAAAAAAAGAATTGACAATGGCTGACTGGTCCGCCAATTGTCTTTCTTCTTCGAAATGCAGCCATCTGATTGGCTAAGACGCAACATGTGATGCCATCTCCTTCTCCAATTAAAAAACAAAACAAAAAAAAAACATTTAACTTTTCTGCCTTGAATTATTGTGACTTGTCGATTCGGGAATTTGCATTTCTTCTTTCTTCATGGATGTTGAAGGAAATTTGTGTAGTTTTCCCGTTGTTCCAAACATCTAACGCGCGTTGCATTTCTTTACTTGGATATCATTTAGTATTTTTTATGTAGAACTGATACATGCTAATTATGAGTAGTCCTAATTTACCTGCCTCTTCTTCAATTTTGAACCAGCCCGTCTCGACACACGAGGATTCCATGTTAAAAGCTATTGACGCTTTGACGCATCAAGTCGCTCGGTTATGCAGAGAGAATAGGCCGTATTCCCGGCGGCCTAGGAGTCGTTCGCGTTCTTTCGCGACTCCACGTCGGCATACTACTTCGCCCGCCAGCAATCCATTATTTTGCTGGTATCATGGCACCTTCGTGGAGAAGGCAAAACATTGTCGGCCTCCATGTAAATATTAAGCTTGGGGAAATGTAGATCAGAGTCACTAAAGGCGGCAAGTGAACTCTGCGAGACACAACAGAACCGCCATTTCTTCATAGAGGACCTCCTGTCTGGAAGATCTTTCTTCGTAGATACGGGAGCTTCCTGTAGCATTTGGCCAGTGAACTGTGTTAAAGAAACTCCTCCTGAGTCATCAATGAATCTACAAGCTGTCAATCATTCGCCAATACGGACTTTTGGACAAATCTCGCTTCCTCTGCAATTCAGAAATCTTCGACGAGAATTCAAATGGATTTTTACGGGTGATGACCTACCATACCCGATCTTGGGAGCGGATTTTCTACACCATTTTGCATTAACGGTGGACGTCTGTGGCCGACGCCTAGTAGACGACATTACTGGCTTCTCTCTTCGTGTCCAGAAAGCTAATTTTCCAACAGTAAGCCCGACCTTTTTCATCGCTAATGCTGGGAATCCCTATCATGCATTGATGAATTCTTTCCCACAGCTTACTCAGGGAAATTTTCGAGTTGTCGAACCGACTCACACAACGGAGCATTTTATCTCTACAACTGGCGCTCTAGTGTTCTCACGTCCTCGTCGCTTGCCTGCTGACAAATTGAAGGCAGCACGGTCCGAGTTCGACCACATGCTGCAGCTTGGCATAATTCGCCCTTCTACGAGCCCTTGGGCTTCTCCGTTACACATGGTACCCAAGACTTCTGGAGACCCACTGGGGATTATAGGAAGTTAAATGCTATAACTGTCCCGGATAGATACCCTATTCCACACCTGCAAGATTTTGCATCGTCGTTGCAGGGATGTAAAATTTTCTCGAAGCTTGATTTGGTGCGGGCCTATCATCAGATTCCTGTCAGGAAAGAAAATATTCCGAAAACGGCCATTACGACTCCATTTGAATCATTCGAATTTCTTACCATGCCTTTCGGACTTAGGAATGCTGCTAGCACCTTTTAACAGTTCGTGGATGAGGTCACTCGTGGTTTAGACTTCGT
Organism: Eledone cirrhosa; assembly: GCA_964016885.1. Taxonomy (NCBI): domain Eukaryota; kingdom Metazoa; phylum Mollusca; class Cephalopoda; order Octopoda; family Eledonidae; genus Eledone; species Eledone cirrhosa. The sequence continues at coordinate 224,957,485 of OZ024740.1, forward strand.
CTACACTTATATTGATGATCTGCTTATTGCTAGTTCCTCAAGAGAAGAACACATACGTCATTTGAATCTTTTGTTTTGTCGACTCAAGGATTACAGTGTTCAAATAAATCCCACAAAATGTGTTTTCGGTGCGTAATCACTGAATATTTTAGGTCATGTCATTGACTCTGACGGTATTCGACCTATTCCTGAGAGAGTTAAAGCTATAGAGGATTTGCCTCCACCAACCTCACTCCGTCAGTTGCGCCAATTCTTGGGGCTAATTAATTTTTATAGGCGGTTTGTGCCTAATTGTGCTAAGCTACTCTTCGCTTTGACGGAAATTTTGAAAAATTGCCGAAAGAAAAATAAAGACATTTCTTTGAATGAAACTCAGCTCGAGGATTTTGATAATGCGAACATTTCTCTAGCCAATGCATCTTTGCTGGCTCACCCAGTGTCCAATGCTAATCTTTCACTTTGTGTTGATGCGTCGGATACTGCCGTGGGCGCAGTTTTGCAACAAAGTAGGAATGATCAACAGCAACCGTTGGAATTTTTCTGCAGGAAGCTGAAACCTGGCGAAACCCGCTACAGCACCTTTGGACGGGTGTTGTTAGCTATATACTTATCGGTGAAGCATTTTTCGCGCATCCTTGAAGGAAGAACGTTCACCATCTTCACGGACCACAACCCATTGACATTCGCCTTGCAAGCAAAGGCCGACAAATACTCGCCCAGAGAAACTAGACATGTCGACCTCATCTCTCAATTTACTAATGATATTCAACATATTCCGGGTTCTATGAATACAGCGGCCGACGCCCTGTCTCGTTTGCCTATTGCTTCGATCTCGTCGTCCGATGATATAGATTTGAATCGCTTGGCAGCCGATCAGCCTACCCTCGAATCATTTGATGTTACATCGTCTGAATTTGTGAATTGCAGGATGAAATACCTACCATTATCGGCCGCAGACGGACGGATCCTCTGCGACGTCTCTTTGGATGCGCCACGCCCTTTTGTTCCGTTGAACCATCGTCGAACTGTGTTTCTTGTTTTACACGGCATTTCACATCCAGGATCTTCTGCCACAGTAAAACTCATAACGGCTAGATTCTTCTGGCCAAATATGAGACGTGATATTACTGTTTGGTGCCGTTCCTGTGTTGCTTGCCAGAAATCAAAAGTTCACAGGCATATTAAGACTCCTCTAGTTACTTTTAGTAACCCGGACGCTCGGTTTCGCCACATTCATGTGGACATCGTGGGATCTTGGCCAATCAGCGGTGGTCATAATTAGATATTGACTGTTATCGATCGTTTTTCGTGATGGCCTGAAGCCATCCCCTTGAAAGATATCACTCCTGAGACGACAACGCGTGCCCTTGTGTCTGGATGGATCGCTCGATATGGAGTACCAACGTCAATTACCACAGACCGTGGAAGGTATAAAGTAACGAAAATCATCGGCGCTAAATGCATCCGAGCGACTGCATATCATCCTGCCTCTAATGGAATGGTGGAGCGCTTCCACCGACAACTAAAAGCCGCCCTACGGACTTCTCCTGACTCTACGCGTTTGAGCGAGTACCTCCCTATTGTGTTGTTGGGGATTCGGTCAACAATAAAGGAGGACCTTGGGTTCTCCCCGGCCGAATTATTGCATGGTGCTCTTCTAGCGTTACCTGGCAAATGCTTTCCCCTGCCGATCTTGCTGCACAGGATCCGCTTTCCTACGTATCCCGTCTGCGTTCCTATTTTCAAGACCTGCCGCCGATGGAAGCAAACTGTAAAATCTGCAGTCCCGAGGGATATTGCCTTGTGGACCCATGTGGTCGTGAGTAACGATGCTGTGAGACCACCTCTCACACAACCGTACTCTGGACCCTACCGTGTATTAGCTCGTTCCGAGAAACATTTCACTGTAGACATTAAGGGTTCCAGAGAGACGATTTCTATTGATCGACTCAAACGAGCACATTTGGACACAGACGCTATCACACCTAAGCCACAAATGCCCCCGTATTTTGCTTTCGCACACACACCTGATTCTTCGCCCCCTCCCCCTATCACCAAGATATAAGACTACGACCCGTTCCGGTCGGAGGGTTCATTGGCCCAAAAGTCTGTGTAGCACTATATTTTAAAGCTGTTATTGTGCGGCGCTTTAATCCTGTATTTTCTATTTGAAGTATTTGAACTTTTAAAAATTGTATTTACATTTTATTATAATTTTTTTTTTTTTCGTTCTTGCATGCTTGTTTCATATGTTCTTTTGAAATTTGTTATGCCCTTCATGCTCGGTTGGGCTGATTGCTCCTTGGTTTGGGGTTTTTGCTACATACATGGTCCGATGAACCGATTTTTATTTCTTTTTCTAAAAATCTGGTGGGAGGCCATGTAGAAGATCACGCCACCTAGCTTTGACCTTGGAGGCAGTCGATTATCTGCCCTTAGTTCAGACGTCAGTAGCTGAATATACTGGCTTTTAAACTTTGTATGTTGATGCGAGCAGACGCGTTTCACTGTGGCGAAACAGCTATATTGCACCATGCGGTCACGGGATAATTGAACACCGCCACGAAATCCTAATTACGTATTACCAATCATGGAGCAACTGCTATGATAATCTGTTTTGTTTATTGTTCTGATTAAAATGCTCATGTACATATAATATCGAGGTATGTTCTTTTGCTTAATTGTTTAACTACACCTAACACCAAATAGAAGAGATGTTCTACCAGCCAAGCTAGGGAAACGAACTCCCCTCTAAATTGTAAAACAACGCAGCCTTCTAAAATTGGTGACCATCTCTCCTAAAAGTCTATCTCCACCACCTTGACCTTAGGTCCATTTAGCTGAATCAGAAAATGAAAGAGTAAGTACAATTTTTTAGGTTAACTCCAAGGTATATTTAATCCATCATCCAATTTTACATCACCAGCTTGCCTAGAACCAAATCCACTCTGCTGCAACCATTTAGACAAGATATTTTATTTTATTTTCTGAGGATGCTTTATAATTCTCCTGGAAAGCTGTGAAAAGGCTCATAGGCATTGCTTTTCCTCTCTGAATACACAGTAAGGAAAAGTAAGAGCATTGTGGTTAGAAGGGACTGTAAAACATTCCACGAGATCTTGATAACAAATCTTGTGTTATTTTGTAAGTTTTATTAAATAACTACTGTTTAGTTAGCCCCTAGGTTTTTCCTGATCAAGAAGGCCTTATGATCAAAGACATTCTAGCCATAAACGCACTGCTCATTTGTTTTTTAGGGATAGTGTACTGGGACTACACTACCAAATGTATCCATATTTTAAGATGGTATGTGATGTGGGGGAGGTTTAACAGCTATTTCTAGCAGTTTAAGTGATCACCTACAACCTCCCTTATTGTGTTAAAACCATGTACTGACATGATGGTTGGATATAATCCATGAGCTCAGCTGGTCTCACCAGGGGATCTAGCTGGATTAATTGAAACAGTTGATTCTGACAGGAATCACTGGAACTGTTTGCTGACTCTGCACCCACAACCTTCTCAGGAATAAGTGGGTGAAGAAGAAGAAGAACTCTATACTCATGCTAGTTACTACACTCCTTTCATTAATAATCATCATCATCCTTTTTAATTCAATGTTTTCCATGTTGATATGGGTTGATGAAACATTTGTGGGGTAGTTTTTCTATGACCAGATGCCTTTGCTGATGATAAACTATATTTTATAAGTATAGTATATCAAAGAAAGAATTATATATATATTTCACTGCTTTTCAACGATGACAAACCATCTTGCATATGATATCACATGGTTTTCCACAAATTCACACTCAGACACACACACACATATACCAACACACGTCCACACACATGGATGTATGATGATATATAGAGTTATCTATTATATGATGTAATTAGTAGTGGTGGACATTGCACTGAAAATATAATAGCTAGAATAAAAACAATAAAGAGGTGTTTTTCTAAATGAAGAGATTTTATATCTGTATGTCAGGTGTGATAGTTCATATCATGGAAGTAAGACAAGGGCAATGAATATAGTGGATATGCAAATGCTGAAGACAAAATATCTAGAATACACTGCCAGATGAATCATGGATGAGCAGAGATAATAGCTGAGTATAAGAGAATTCAGATGTCACATACAGGAGAGATGGTTATCCGTGTAACTACAGACAACATGCTGAAGAAGTACCAAGACTTACAAGTAGAAGAAAATCATAGAAAAGGAAGACCAACAAGACATGATCAGAGGTGGTCAAAGCAAACATGGAAGTGTTAGCCTGTGACATATTAACTCCCTCACGTAATTGTGTTAACATCTCATATCACACTTGTGCGGCTTGCAGTTGAATTGATTGCATAGCAGCTCTACAGTGGTGTAACTGAAGTATGTATAATCCAATAAATATGATTATGTAACATCTGTCTTATTTCATATATATATATATATATATATATATATATATATATATATATATATATATATATATATATATAGAGAGAGAGAGAGAGAGAGAGATAGAGAGAGAGATCTATATATATATATAGAGAGAGAGATATATATATATATATAGAGAGAGAGATATATAGAGAGAGGGAGAGAGAAAGATATATAGAGAGAGGGAGAGAGAAAGATATATATATAGAGAGAGAGAGAAAGATATATATATAGATATAGATAGATAGATATATGTATGTATATGTATTCCTAAAGTGTAAATTTTTAAAATACTTCTGCTATTGTATTATTTATTAGTTTATAAATACAACCAGTTATTTTGCTGACAAAAAGCTTTACAAGCCATTCATGTGCTGTGTCATTTATATAAATTTGAATAAATAATATCACCACTCTAAAGTAATTTAATTAAAAAGCTGAAAATTGCATATGTAACAAAAGAGTGTAAAAATAATATTTCATGAGTTTACATAAAATTAAATCAGTTAAGCCTAAATTAGATTTGTGTAAGAGAATATAATATGCATTCATACACAAGCATATGTATGTATGTGTGTGTATATAAATGTATGTATGTGTATTTATGTAAGTATATATATGGGTTTGGGTGTACATGTATGTTTAGGTAACTATAATTTTAGCATATTATATATAATTGTATAGTTATCTGCACATACATGAAACAGATTCTACACCTCTTATTGCAAGTTTGTTTTCTCTTTCTCTCCCTTTTTACCTCTCTTTCTCTCCTCTCTTTCTTTCTCCCTATATATATATATATATTCTTTGCTGTCCTCTCTATTTTTATTCTCTTTTGCCTCATGGTGCCTAACTCTTGTCAACAAGTAGATCATCTGCATTTGTTTCCTGTGATCCACAGGGTTCCAGTCATGTAGGTGAAGTAATATTTAACATCATCAATAGTATTAATTTAGATCTAAGCATCGACATTTAATACAGCCAACTTACCAGTCTGGTATTCCAGTCCCAACAATGTTTCACTTGTACATCTCATCAGTCCATTATTCCATTTTGCTGCATGTTTCTGCTTAGTAGTGTTAGTTACATGAATTTCTGCATAAATCAGACCTAATAAATAGCATTTAAAGAAAAATTCTCAGGGGCTTCAGATACAACTACATATCTTTATACAGTCGAAGACTTCTTCAATACTTTGAACCCACTGGTCTCAAAGATGGTTGACTACATGTTGAGTTAGCTGTATTCTGTCTTGACACTTCTAATAATTAATTGTTTCTACTTTAGGCACAAGGCCAGCAATTACCCAGTGCATTACTGGTACTTTATTTTATCGACCCCGTAAGGATGAAAGGCAAAGTTAACCTTGGCGGGATTTGAACTCAGACTGTAAAGGGACGTAACTATGCTGGAAAGCATGGCGTCCGACCCTCTACCGATACTGCCAGTTCACCACACTTCTAATAATTAATACTGTTGTTCATGCTGACTTCTGCCTGAATGACATTGCTGTAATTTTTATCAAGTTTATGAAATATATATTTTATTCTATTTCTTTATATATATTTGGCAAATATCCTTTTATAATTGATTCTTTTGCATAGAGACCTAGAGACTGTATACATGGCAGAGGGTCAGCGCTGAAAGGGTTAAAACCATCTTAGGGCTCAGAAAATATTTACATTTTGTTAGCATGTTATGTCTGCTATCATTGAAAAGAATATACTACAAATATCGACATTTCATATAATTTCTGAAGATTTTTCAAACTTGGCTGCTATTCATCATCAGCAACAGTTTTATGTCTCATTTAGTAGGCACAGTGTGATTTAGAAATATAGTCACATTGTTTTGATTCAGGTTTTATCCTTTTGCCTTATGAAGGAATTTAGTAGAGAGAAGCAGTTTGAAAATTCATCGTATACAGATACATACATGTGTGTGCGTGTATATATATATATATATAGATCTTTGGTGCTACGCAGTAATACAGAAGACCCGCCTTGCCCATGTACAAAGCGAAACCTACAGTCAGTAGGCACCTCTTAACCAAATATACACCCCAATCCACTACCCCTACCCTATCATCCCACTCCCACCACCACCACCCTCTAAAGTTGGTACCACAACATCCAGTCCAAATGAATGAGATAATGAGATCGAGATCGTGTAGGTGTCACGACAAAAACACGCAGTCCATGCTGTATTGTGGCCATGTAGGTAACACGGTAAAAAGTTCCCAGTTGCACACTGTAAATTTGGTTAGTGTTAGGAAGGGCATCCAGCCATAGAAAGCCTGCCAGATAGTCATATATGAGCGAGACACGGTCACCCGACCAACCTTGCCTCAAGTGGGACAACTCCCGTCTAACCCATGCTAGCGTGGAAGATGGACGTTAAATGATGATGATGATGATGATGATGATGATAGCTTTCCTGATGATTTCCTTCGAATGAAACAGTTCTAGTCCTGCAGAAGCCATTTATATATTACACTTTGTATATACTCTACTAATGTATTATGTACATTATTTACAGTGGTTACCCCCGATTGGACCTGGGACATACACACACACATATATATGTACATATATATATATATATTTATGTATGTATGTATGTATGTATGTACATATATGCCATGCCAGGTTTCTGCTTACTACTGGAACAATGTAAATCAGTACAACCTGCTTCATGGTCAAGTGATCAGTGACCAATCTAACTCCCCAAAGAGACCCTAGTCTGGTGAGGAGGGTAAGTGTAAACACACAAGTACAAAAGCAAGATCTGTTAAAAGGATGGATGAACTTCTGAGAGTCAAGGACCATCCACTCCAACAATGGGTTAAATAGCCTCAACAACCCAGAATTAGCCAAGCCTAGTGAATACAACACAAAATGGTGGAGGGCAATCAGGGAAGGGTTCCTCCAACAGAAGAAGGCCTTGGATTGGATTGGATATATGTATGTGTGTGTATGTGTGTGCATATGTGTTGGGTGTGTGTGTGTGTGCTTATGTGTTGTGTGTGAGTGAGTACATTCATGTGTGTGTGTACGTGTAGTATATTACTGTTTGTTGCAGGCATCTTCATAGTGAAAATGTTTGAAGAAGACTATATTTGCTTATGTTATTTATAACCAAGGGGTCCTGTAATTTAACACTCCAAGAAGATGAACATTATATAACCATACATCTGAACACTCACATTTCTTTTTACATCTGTCAACTTAGCAAGGTTCAAGTTAAAATTATACAAGGTGGCAAATTGGTAGAATAATTAGAGCATTGTACAGATGTCTCGTGGTATTTGTCATGATGTTCTGAGCTCAAATTTCACCACAGTCATCTTTGTCTTCTAGAATGTTGGGTCGATAAAATAAAGTACATGTTCAGGGTGGAGGAATGGTGTGATTGTGAGGGCATTGAACAAGATGCCTTTTGGCATTTGCTTTTTGTGTCCACAAGCCACTATGCCCTACTTGGGTTGTACACTTAATTCATTGTTTAGTTCAACTCTACTACCTATAGCTGAGCCCACTCTTTACAAGCATTTGTGTTAGCTTTCAAGTTTGAGAATGCTTTTCTTCCTTCATTCCATCAGTCTTAGAAACCCCGAAAAGTATCATAGGCACAAACATACCCTTTGTAATTAAACAGTAAAAAAACAAATAACATTGAAAATATACAACCTCAAACTCAAGTCTTAAGTGGCCTGCAAAAGCCATGGGCAGAATCCCTCTCCACTGACTAAGCTATAAACAATTGTTATAAAGAAGCTTTTCAGCTGTTAACCAGTTATACATGTTTGTTTTCTGCCAAGAGTTGTGACCGGTAGATAGTACCAGCAATGGAAAGACCAATGGAAACATGGTTTCTTTGGTCCAATTTGACATGGTCCACCCCACTCAGCAAGCGAATAAGGTCTGGGATCATATTTATCGATCAGAGTGATCGATCTTGCCTGTGTGTATCCAGTTTAGAATAGATACACTGCATCTCTAGTTGTCATAAAAGTTGGTGTCAGGAAAGTCATCCGACCGTAATATTTCATCAGAAAGGATTCAATAATGAGTATGAAACTTGTCATGTAGCTTGCCAGACTAATTCCCACTGTAACAGGAAAATAGATTTAAGAGGCATATTATGTTGTTGTTGATATCATTTACAAATTTTTCTACCTACTTTAAGCTGTAATGGATTATTTAGAATCAAATAGATACCAGAAAAAGTTGTTTTTTTGTTTTTTTTAAATATTGCAAAACACCTAGTGCATACTTCTTTTTAAAATTCTACATGCAGATATTCAAATTAAAAAATAAACCCAGATCTATAAACCAAAACACACACAGACATATAAATATATACACACACATATTTATATATACACATATTTGTATATACACATATCTATATCTCTCTCTCTATATATATATACATATCTATATATGCGTGTGTAAGTATATATATCATCATCATCATTGATTTACATCCAAATATATATAATATATGCATATATATATATATATATATATATATATGTATATATATATATATATGTATATATATATATATATATATATAAATATTATGTGAGTATACATTCATTTGCTCAATAATCAAAAAAGAATATGTTATAAACATATAGCAGTTTATTTTATTATAATTCCCAAGATATCATTGGTTATTGGTTATTAGAATAACAAACATATTTTATTGGAAAACAGTTTATAGGAATGTTCATATATATATGTACTTATCTAACTTTAAATATGCTTATCTATATAAGTATTGCCAGATTTTTAATACCTTGTAGCTTAAGCTACAAAATATACAAATTTAGATGTAAATATACCCTCTCTGTTAGTGTCTACTTATGCACAACTTTTCTCCACAATTCTCTTGAAGCTAAATATGATAACCTAGAAATAAGCATGCATAATTACATTTTTTATTTAATTTTGTCTTTTAGTTTGTTTTTATTTTTATTTTTTCCCCCGTACAATCAATATATCAATGGAAATGTCTGGATATATATATTTTTCTTTTTGTTACTTATTTATTTATTTAGTTGTTATTTCAACAAAAAAAATGTCGAGACTACTCAGTTTTAAGGAAGTTGCCAGCAAAAATAAAATGAAGATGTACAAAAATAAAATAAAATATAAAAAAACGAAATCAAGAATTTAAGGAAAATAACAGTAAATAATTCTATTTTTCAATCTTAAGCAAATTACTAGTTTAGTTTCAACAAGTTTCAATACATGAGACTATAACAATATACAGTTAGCAATATAGAGAAAACTTTTTCTTATAATTTCTTTGAACCAAGAATTAGAAGTAGGGTACTAAAACTCAGTATATCTTTCCTGTAAAATATGTTATGTTTGCATCACAATTCTAGAGTGAATAAATCAGAAATTATTTCATATTCTCATCCTCTGGCAGAATAAAATGTTTGTCTTTGTCTCGCGAGCTGAATATAAAAGGATATAGGATATATTCTTCTTCTCCTTACCATTCCCAAGCCACAAAATGTTATAGGAATTGTTTTCTTTTTTTGTATTTAAGGCACACATTCAGGTTATTTCTGTTTCTGTATCTATATATTTAGATAATTTTTCCATTTATTTGAGATATACATTATCATCTGCTGTGTCTGATATGTCAGTTAGGAAGCATTGTGAATTAGTCTCTGTATCCCTGTATGTGTGTATTAGCATATCCTTGAGTTCTTTGTCACTCTCTGAGACCATTTTTGTTGTATGCTTGTTCCAGCTATTTCTTTTGGTATTTTGTAATGCTAAGGCAGAGAACTGATGGCTTAGTGGTTAGAGCATTGGCCTTGCAATCGAAAGGCTGTGAGTTCAATTCTCAGACCGGGTGATGTGTTGTTTCCTTGAGCAAGACACTTTATTTCACATTGCTCCAGTTTACTCAGCTGTAGAAATGAGATGATAGGGACTGGGATCCATATCATTCCACTGCAAAGTGGTCGTGGAGGTGCCCCCCAAAAAAGCACCCAGCACTCACTGTAAATGAGGTTGGTGTTAGGAAGGGCATCCAGCTGAAGAAATCAAGCCAGGATCAGTTCCCGTCCCACCCTTGTAAGCAGGGAAAAGCGGACGTAAAATGAAATGAATGAATGATTTGAGGTACTTGTTCCATTTCTCTGCTCCCTGATTTCAAATCCCACTGAGGTTAACTTTGCCTTTCATCGATTTGAGGTTGATAAAAAGTACCAGTCAAGTACTGGAGGTGGGGGGCGATTCTTCCACTATTTATATCCTCTTAACTTTCATTCTCTATCCTTCGCAGGAAGAAACGTACTGTAATCAGAACTGGACAAGAGGTGAGCTCCACCAGGTTTTAAAAATGCCCTAGAAACACCTCATGTCAATATGGCTCCCCAATGACTCCTCAAGAGTAACATGATCATGCAAGCATGCTATGCATTTTATAATGCTGGCATAACTTAGATGCATGTAAATCCCAAATTTGTCATGTCTGTTATTTAATTAAGACTGGACAACAAGAGACATTATTGTTGTTTGATTCTACCCCATCTCCACAAATTCTGCTCTAATGTTATTGTATTCTACTTTATTACGTACTTTTGGTGGTTTCTGGTGTAGAGGATTTTACTTTTGTGCTGCAATCAAAAACCCTTCAGTCTTAGCTTTGCATCCTGCTCTTCTTAGCCAAGTAGCAAATGTTCCTTGCCTACTTCCTCTGTGTTAAACGTTCTTAGTTATAAGTCATGCTGTTGTTATAGGTAGGCTTGCTGTTGATTTATCATGACGTTCTGTACATTCTGTAATCCTCTTTTTAGCTTCAATTTTAGCCTTTTCGCAATTACTATTGTTATTTAACATTTTTATTCATAAATTTCATATCACTTTAGCCTAACTTCTGTTTTGTATTTCTTGGAGACAAAACATTTTTAAAAAATGTTATTTGTATTTTGTGGTTATTTGTTTTAGGTTTCTATGAATATTTATGGGATATTTTCATAGTTGCACAGTGGTTAATTTTATAATAGTTTTCTATTTGTATGAGGTGATATCATACTTCACACCCCAGTCAAATATCAGTCGCATGATCATGTTGAAGAATGATCCAATGTATCTTACACAAAATACTTCTGTTTTAAGATTTCAAGAAATAAGAATTGTCTGCAATGAATCATCTGGATATATTTAAGTACTGCTTCAGACATTCTACTGATAGCACAGTGAAGTTTAGTGAACTAAGCAAGCACCTTCAATAAAAATGTCTGCTGGCATGTGATATGTTTAACATGAGTATTTGATGAAAAGTAAATTGATGCTATTCAAATATCAGTTGGAGAAAGGTGACTTCACACATTTTTCAAATCTTCTTGCCACTGGTGATAATAAAGACATACACTTGGAAGAATGAAGTAAATTCACTAAGAAGATTTGAGAAATTATTGAACAAATAAAGAAAAGACTTTTCTGAATTTTCTCACTTGTAATATCCTGTAAGGCTGACCTGTAGTCCATTTGAATTTTCTATTTAGAATGTAGTTAATGTCGAATGGTTTACATCATCTAAAGCAAATGCATAAACTGAATTATTTGCACTGCATTTTGATACTTGTGCTGCACTGTAATACCGAAAAGCTAAACAAAACACTAAAGAAAATACTGTAAGAAACTACAGTTAATCAGTGAAAGAAGTTTGGATGTCAGTGCAAAAGGAAAGATTTCTTACTCTGAAGAAAGAAGCAAATTGTATTATTTCAATGTTCAGTACTATATATATCTGTGAGGAGACCTTTTCATTAATGAAAAACATCAAATTCACTAAGGTCAATGAGTAGCCACAATTTTCACACTGATGGTTATTTTTCTAATAACTATGAACAACTATTAAATTTATTGTGAAGGCACATGGCTTAGTGGTTAGAGAATTGGATTTGCAATTCCATTTTTACTCACAGAATACATACAGACCTCTAGAACAATTTCTTTTATATTTATCATATGATATAATATTCATGTGGTACTGTGGAAAAAACTAGAACATCAAACATAGGCCATTACAAGTTGCTAATCACTGCATTTGATTATGTGGGACTCTTCACAGTTCAGCTGTTGGTGATCTCCATCATAAACGTATTCAGTAGACATTATAAAGTGGTTGGAGATAGTAAAGCCATCCAGCCACAGAAAACCTGTGAAACAAAGGGTTACTAAGGCCCTTCAGCTGCATTATTGATATGACAACCTCCCTAATGTTGGTGCCATGATGAAATGCACCCATTTCACTGTGTAGTGCAGTCATGGGCAACCTGCAGCCCTCAAAGCTTTCTGAATGGCTTGCCTAAGTCACCTAATTGAAATCTTTATGATTATTTTGCTCCAACTTTTCATTCATAATTTATCATTTTTACGGTCGAGGAAAACAACATGTACGAATTCTGAAGATGAGCCATATTTCATGCAGCCCACTTCTCAAAAAAGGTTCCCCATGCCTGGTGTAGAGTGTTGAAACATATGTAAGATGCAGGCCTTTATCTTATCTGACACCGTAGTAGCTCACAGTAAGTACTGATATAGTTCGGGATGACCTGTCCAAACTTTTCCAGAATGGAAAATAGGCATAAAATGATAATGGTGACGATAATATTTATATATGCCTGTGTTTCTGCGTGTGTGTTTAAGAAGTTTAAAGTTATGAAGTACAGGGTTTGATATTCCAGTGTATCATTTTGTGCAAATATCTTTACCATTGTCATAGGCAGACCCATGAAATATGAATGAATTGCATAGATGGAAATTGTGTAGAAAACCATTGAAGAGGTTGTACCTGTAATTCAAAGGTTAAACCTTACGATATACTGTTGCATGCTGAGTCCGCTTTGGAATTATGTTAAAGGTGCACATGCCTATGGAATACTCAGCCACTTGTGCATTAATTCATGAGCTAGATGAGTTGATACACGAATAGAAGATGCATCACTTACACATCATATAAATTATTATTAAAAAGTACTATTATTAAAAAGGCGGTGGATTGGCAGAATTGGAATAAGGTTGGGCACCATGCTTTGCAGCATAGAGTTACGGCCCTTTATGCTCTGAGTTCAAATCCCGCCAAAGTTAACTTTGCCTTTGATCCTTATGGGGTCGATAAAATAAAGTACCAGTCATGCACTGTGGCTGATTTAATTGACTTTCCCCTCCTCCAAAATTGCTGGCCTTGTGCCTATAAAAGAAACCATTATTAAAATGTACTTCAGTAGTGAGCACTCATTCTCAAACCCATTAACATCACATGGATGTATCTCTATTTCTTCTTTAATTTCTCATACTATTTTCTGAGGGAGGACTAGCGTCCGAAACGTTAAGACTCTTTTCCTAATATATAAAGTGTAAAATGAATAATATATTTCTTCATTGTGCTGTGTTGTTTGCTTTGTTATCTCTGTTTGCCTTTTGCATATATATACATATATATATATATATATATATATATATATATATATATATATATATAAGATCAAAAGATGGTTAAAGGAGTTCCATGTATTTTATTATGCGCATTTCAAAAACAAATATCATCATGCAATAACATTTGTGTTTTCATCAGATAAAATAGGAAGACATGATATGGAGGTTAAAAAACACTTGTCGATAGTGCAGTTTTAAATCAACATATATCCGATATCTACATTGCTTTATTGTACTACAATATATATATATATATATTTATTGTACACACATATATATATATATATATATATATATATATATATATATATATATATATATATATATATAAAGAGAGAGAGAGAGAGAGAGGGAGATAAAAAGAGAGTGTGTGTGTGTGCGCGCGTGTATGTATATATATATATAAATATATATATACACGTGCATACATGTGTGAATGCATCATTTGATTAGAAAAACCCCAAAAATTAAAATCTTATGCAAACACGAAAGTTTTCAATTTTATGGTTTCAACATCATATTTGCAAGTACTGAACTGACTTTTTCTATTGACAATGCATTTAGAAGAAGGAGATATTGCATCTCAGTATGTTATTTACAATAAATCCAAAATAAAACTAGATACAAAAACTTCTGTTGATAAAAGTATTTTCCCTCAGCCATAGTGTTGATATTTCACATATGAATTCTTTGAAAAAAATCGAGGCATTTTTAAAGCTATATGCTAGCACAATACAATGAAAAATCCGCTATGAAAGACACATATCAGGAAAAAAGTATGTAAAATAATTTGTCTAAAAAAGAAATCATTCCACATATACATAATCACACAGATATACACACACACACATATATATGTATGTATGTATAGTGTTATTTCCACAACAAATTAGCAAACCATACTCGAAGACGTGTGTTTCACTGAATGGATTTTCAACCCATGTATGGTTGCAGTAAGAATGGAAGTGTACATGTGCTGAGTGGATTCTGCGCAATAGACTTCGCTATTTTGGTGACAAGGCAGATGATTCAAATAAGACTGATGCTGAGAAGATAATTTTCGTTTGAGTTCATTCTGGGTAAGATGTATGGTTATCCCGGGTCTTTCCAGTTACATTAGAGATAATTCATAGTGTGGGGCAGCGATTAAAAATATCAGCTCTTGTGTTCAGGCAAATATTATTACGTAACTTCTGCAAGATAACAGAAACTATCTATCTGTATCACTCTCTCTCTCTCTCTCTCTCTCTCTCTCTCTCTCTCTCTCTCTCTATATATATATATATATATATATATATATATATATATATATATATATATATATATATATATATATATATATATATATATATATATATATATATAGTATTATAGTATTATTCAATTTCCGTTAGTGTAAAATCAATTAATTTGGTTGTTCAACAAGAATAAAAAAACCGCTTAGACTAGTGTTTTACTCAATATTTGAATTAATCCAATTTGTAGATTCTCTGGTAGTTTTACTGTAGGCAAATTTGTTGTAATGCGAGTAGTTGGATGCAAGTTAATTTGATTTAAATAATTAGATATTAACGATCCAAGACTAATATGTAATACATACAATGAAACATGTGTAAGTGTTATGCAATGCATTTTATTCCCACTCATCTGGGTTGTGGTATTTTAAATAATAATTTTGTAAATTTCTATATACGCTCTGCAAATTGTTACACTTGGCACCTATACTGAAACTACCACATGATCTACCAATTGGAATATATATATATATATATATATATATATATATATATATTCCTTTCGTTTGTTTTTATCCTTCTATGTTGTTCACTTGTCCCCCTCGCTTTACGCGATTGCTGGTCCCAATAACTTTTTTTAGTTTATTGCTCGCACCAACCTGAAGTATCTGATTTTTAATGCGATGAAATACCAATGATGGTTGGCAAATCAGTGACGAAGGGCTATTTTTACCATATGTAACCCCTGTGCAAACCACGCAGTATTCTTCTTTCTTCTCATGTTTTATATATATATATATATATATATATATATATATATATATATATATATATATATATATATATATATATATATACATATTTATATATATAACGTCCTGTAAGTTGTGTATTGAATATCTTGCAGTATATGTGTGTGTGTATGTATAGCTAGCTGTAGAAATGATGCCTTAAAAGAGTTGAAAGGGCTCTTCAGTTATGACAGAAACATGAAACCCGCTCTAGTGCTTCAAACTCTTGGTACGAAGGAAAACAAACATTAAATGATAATTATATACAGAGTGTAACAGGTAAATGCGGACCATATTTTTATCTTTATTATAATTAGTATAACTCAGAAAAATCAAACACTGCAAACTTTATGTTTATGCCAGTTTATTGTGGAGTGTTTAGCACTTATTTCAGAACAATGTGACAGCCATTCGCTTTCTTTACCAGTTCAATCCATTTACGAAATGATGTGCATGCCTTAACTATTTCTTCCTTTATCATTTTACTAAATGCTCACTTAAATGAAGCCTTCAGTGGACAGTTGCATTAGTTATTGCTTCACCTGTGCCCCATAGCCCAAAATCAAATGGATTCAAATCTGGTGAGCTATAGGGACAGATATCTTTAGGAATAAACGTGGTCAATTCATTCTTCAAAGATTCTTGCACATTGTTCGACAAATGGATAGACGCAGAATCCTGTACAAACATGACTTGACTTGAATCATAATACTTCCTAATCCAAGGCAACAAAACTTTTTCTAAGATTTTGAGCTACTCTGCTGTGCCTTTTTAAGACCCGCTTCAATATAATGAGGAGGCATCAATTTCCCATCAATTGCAACTGCTCCAAAGACCATAATAGAAGCCAGATTGTTGATATACATAACTGAAGAAACTTGGGATTGGTCGTACACTATCACTCGTAAGTTTTGGCAGTTTGCAATTTTGTCTACCACAAAATTTCTTTTCATACACGAAGATGCAGACGTCTCTGCCATGATGTTTCAGGTGACTAAGAATGTGGGGGCTTCTCAGCTCAAATGGCTTTAGAGTGGGTAGTTAGGATGTTATGGTGTCTCCTCACATACAATTTCATATGGAGGTTTTGTCTCACAACCCTAGAAACGATCATTTTACTGATTCCTCGAGCTTGAGCCAACTTTCCCATCGATTTTGATGAGTTCAACTCAATCGATCTTTTAAGCTCTGCTAAGAAGTGAAGTGTGTGTTTTCAGTCCCTGCAAGCACTATGAGGCTTTCACCGAACATACTGACTTTCCTTCAAATTGGCTACAACTCTAAAAACAGTAGATTTGACATAATTTGTGGCTCTAACAACCTCACCAGCACTTGTGCTGACATGGAATAATTCGGCAATTCCACTTCAATGGTTTATTTTTTTATTAACATACTATTTTTTTTATTAACATACTATTTCTTATTACAGATTGAACAGATATTTGTCCTAATTTACCTGTTACACCCTGTATATACATATTAAAAATTGTTTCTAGTTTTGGCACAAGGCCAGCAATTACCCAGTGGATTACTGGTACTTTATTTTATCGACCCCCTAGAGAGTATTGAAGTTTGCTTGAAGCATTGTGGAATAATAAGATATATTTTCTTTAGGTCGTTTTGGAAGCCTCAACAATGCAGATGGGTAATTCTCCGGGTAACAAGGTCTGGTGGTGAAGAGAGAGATGTAAGTGAATGTAGAATGAGATGTATAGTGTGTAGAAGAACGAAGGAAAGAGCGTAAAAAATAAAAATAATAACACGAGATAGAGTTACCTTTATGTATATATATATATATATGTGTGTGTGTGTGTGGATATTAGGTGTGTAACTACAGTTGCAGGTGGCGTGCAAATCAAAACACCCAATTCTGTTACAAGTTCCATCTTGAGTGTTATGTATTCCAGAGTTAAGGCAGCTGTAATTGTTTATAAGTGTATATACAAAGATCTGAAGGACATCTGTCATCAGTTTGTCTTTGCACACATAAACTCACATATCTGTTAAGATGTCAAATAAGACTGGGGTTCCATCATCTTAATTGTACTTTAGCTGATCGATATCAAAACAATTGCAATATGCCAATAAAGTTTGTACATATGCTGCAACGCTTCAATTCTACTTCATATATATATATATATATATATATATATATATATATATATATATATATATATATATATATATATATATATATATATATATATATATATATATAGATAGATAGGTAAATATACACGGGTGTGTATGATTGTGTATAGAAGATTATATTAATAAGAGGAATTCCAACTTTCTCTGATTTACTCGTTTTATTTACAATCCTTTAAAATATATAATGGTATTATAATGAAATAGTATGATAGAATATTAAATTCTAAGTGTTAATTGAACAAGTACTTTCATGCTTTCGCAATCTTCAGGTTCATAATATATGGTGACTGTCAAGTTTGTAATTTTCAACTGACAGTTGAAAATTGCAAACTTGACTGTCACCATATATTATGAACCTGAAGATTGCGAAAGCATGAAAGTACTTGTTCAATTAACACTTAGAATTTAATATTCTATCATACTATTTCATTATAATACCATTATATATTTTAAAGGATTGTAAATAAAACGAGTAAATCAGACAAAGTTGGAATTCCTCTTATTAATATATATATATATATATATATATATATAGTGGTGGAATACTGGAAGGTAATATCCGTGGTGGTAGAGCACTCAGTCCAAGGGACGAGTTAGGTAGATGTGGTTACACAATAGTTAGTTCACCATACTGAGAACAATTGTTTCACATTAGCGGATCTTCAGTTCGGGATGGGCATGGTTATAGGAACAGGAAGGACAAGGAACTTGCCGCCGCCCTTAAGGTAGATAAGAAGCTACAATCTCTAGCTAAGCGGGAGGCGTTCCTCACCCTGAAAGATCACAAGATAGACTTTACTTCTAACCCTAAATGTAGACTAATAAACCCGGCACGCACAGATATGGGACTAGTCAGTAAGACCATACTTAGAAACATAGTTAAGACCATTAGGACCAAGTCCAACCTGCCATATTGGGAGAACAGCGACTCCGTAATTAATGGTTTAACTCCTTAAAATAAAAAAAGCGAAGTTCACACAGTTTGACATTGTCGATTTTCTCCCGTCGATCTCAGAGACCCTGTTAAACAAAGCGTTGGACTTCGCTACCACTTATACCACCGTCGATGGTTTAGACAGGGAAATCATCGCTCACTGCCGGAAAACCCTCCTCTTCAACGACGGAGTAGCCTGGGCAAAGAAGTCTGCATCTTCAGACCTGTTCGACGCCTCCATGGGATCGTTTGACACTGCTTTTATCTTAGACATATTACGTGTTAGATTCCCGGACTTCCACACTGGAATATACCGTGACGATGGACTGAGTTTATCGAGCCATAAAAGTGGTCACGACCTCAACCGGTTTAAAAAAGACTTAGCTTCTACTTTCAATGAGTTAGGCCTTGGGATAACAGTAGCCACAAACCTCTCTAGCGATTTCTTAGACATTAATTTAGACCTTCGCACCCACACCCACAGATCCTTCCACAAGCTAAACGAGAAACTTAATTACATCCACAAGGACTCATGCCTCCCTCCCACTGTTTTTAGAATTTTCGTTAAGAATATCAGTACTAGAATCTCAAACCTCTCCTCTAATAAGGCTATCTTTGACAGGGCGGCACCCTACTATAACACGGCGTTGACTAACAGCGGCTTCTCACAACCCATCACTTACTCTCCCACTAGCAACAACACATTTAAGAAAAGTAAGCGTAACAATAGGCAAACTATTTGGTTCTCTTCTCCTTTCTCACTCAACGTAAAAACCAATGTAGGAAAAACATTTCTAGCCCTCTTAGATAGACACTTTCCCATAGGTCATAAATACCGCCCCATCTTTAACCGACACAAAGTTAAACTAGGACACTCCTGCGCTAAGAACATGAAGGCCCACATCACCAGCACCCCTAGGAGTAACACCCACCAGGGTTCTTTTGCCGTAAGCCTGAAGCTTGCCCTCTTCAACAGCAATGCAACACATTAACTGCAATCTATGAAGCTGTGGTCACTTCCAACCGACCAAACGAACCCCAGGAGGTCAAATCCTATGTGGGCATGGTGGAGGGCCAATTCAAGGAACGTTTCCTGAACCACCAGTCTACCGTCAGACACCCGGACATACGTTCATCCACGGAACTTGCGTGCCACGTATGGTCCCTCAAGGACTAAAGTACAGACTACTCCATCCAATGGAAAGCCATCACTAAGTCGAAACCATACGCAAGAGGAAATCCGACGTGTGGCTTATGTATTGACGAACGAATAACTATTCTAAAGAGATTACGGAATAGTGATTGCCTAAACACAAGAAGTGAATTTTTCACACGTTGTCCACACGTCGCCAAATACCTATTACATAACTACAAGGCTCCGGGCTGATTCTTTGTATTTTTATTTTATTTTCAACCTAAAAACTTTTCGGGCTTTCGCAGTTATCTCCCTTACACCTCTCGGACGCAGTCTAGTATTGCCTGTGTGAAGTGACCGGGTTTCTGCGCATGCGCGTTCGTACGGTTGTCATTCCTGTTCATATAACCATGCCCATCCCGAGCTGATGATCTGCTAAAGTGAAACAATTGTTCTCGGTATGGTGAACTAACTGTTGTGTAACCACTTCTATATATATATATATATATATATATATATATATATATATATATATATATATATATATACATTTTTGCTCTACATGGCTCAATACATCATCATCATTATCATCATCATCATCATCATTGTTTAACGTCCATCTTCCATGCTAGCATGGGTCTACAATAAATGTAATCTAAGTTTTTTTAATATTAATAATAACATTCGATTCGTTTGCAATTATGCAAACAAGCCTCATTTTTAAAGCTATGTCAGTAGAAAGAACCCTTCGTTCTTGCTCTTGTGTTGGCATGTAAACAGAACTGCAGACACTAATGTTTCTGGGTTATCACTCTTCATCAGTACAGCTCACTATTCACCTGCCAACTGTCAGAGCTAGTGAAAATATATGGATTTTCAAAAATATACAGTGACTGATCGGCCTGATCTGCATATTAGCAAACTGGATGATCAGTCAGATCTGCATATTAGCACATCCGCTGATCAGCCAGGTTTGCATATCAGCAAAATGGCCAGTCAATTTCCTGTATACGAGCGATAAATGGCCTGCTTTGCCACATTCAAATAAAAATAAAAAAATTACCCAGAATCATTAGTGTCTGCAGTTCTGTTTACATACCAACACTAGAGCAAGAATGAAGTTGTTCATTCTACTGACATGGCTTTTAAAATGAGGCTTGTTTGCATAATTGCAAACGAATCGAATGTTATTATTAATATTCGAAAAACTTAGATTACATTTATTGTATTCAGCCACGTAGAACGAACATTTTTTTTTTATTTGAATGTGGCAACACACGATTTCATATCAAAAACCTTGTAAAACATATATATATATATATATATTACGTCTTTTATATAATTGTTCTACATCTCTTTGTATTGACCACAAAGTTACTAAGACAAAACCTATATCTTTGCTAGCGTAAGTATACATCTGTATAAATATGTTGGTAGATATACTAATTCTTTATAATTTGCTCCAAATTATTTTGTTGAGCAAAAGTTTGCCTAAATTACTATTATGGTTCATAGTATTAGTTTGGCTACTGTCTTTTTAACACCCCACTCCTCACTGATTAACCTCGATGTCACATGATTGATTCTTTTGAATTGCCACTGACCAGGAAGGCAGTAAAATTTTCAATGTCTTGGAATTTAGTCTGCGCTTGCTTTTTTCCATCTACTGAATTATTTTTGTATAAGTACCCTGTGTCGGCGTATTGCCAGGAATCTTAGCCGAGAATGACACCCTGATGAAGAAAGGATTCTCGATGGTCTCCATTTGAAAACTATGTATATCCTCTTTCAGAAACTAATTAGTTGGAGTGAAATTTAAGTAAGTAAGTAAATTACTATAATTTTCTTATTTTACGTCTTTTATATATAAATGTATATACGTCCGTCTGGGAAGAGATATATTCGATATGTCTCATATGAAATAATACAGACAATTTTCCACACAATACATTTAGTTAGCACCCCAAACGTTTAATTAGGAATATGCTCACTTATGTCCTAATGTTTGTTGAGTGAGTTGGAATTTGGCCGGATTATCGCTAAAAGCTTTCTCCGATAATGTATTTATTATATATATATATATATATATATATATATATATATATATATATATATATATATATATATGCATATATATATATGCATATATATATATACACACATGTATATATCCATATATGTATATATATGATTGTATATGTATTTCAATAAAGGTCATAAATAAAAAGATTAGAGGAAATGATCTGCATGAAGTGTATATATACAAATAGCGTCTCACTGTCTGAGTATGGTGAATGAGTGCAACCCTCAATTATCTGAGGTTATTCTTGCCATTTCAAGTCCACAACTCTCTTTAGAGGATGTTCAGGTAATGGGAAGCAATCAAGGTAGAGATGGTTTTCCCCTTGGTTGAACCAAGTCTTTTGGAAGAATTTCAGATAATGCTGTTGGGCTTCTTACCCATTCAACATATTCAGACAGCAAGATTCTATTTGTATATGTAAATATATTTTATGTTGAGTGTTCCCCTCAAGAATTTTCCTCTCTACTCTTTGTTATATTGCATAATCAACACATAATTTATCTCCCTTTTTCTCGAATCTGAATTTGGCCATTCTAGTTTAATGAGCTTGCTGAATAAATGTGCTTCACTGAAAAGATCTATTAAGATCAAGTTATATCCATTGCTTTCAACAAGTTAGCTTATAGACAATGCCCACTCTCACTGTCAAATTTCTTTTCGTTTTAGTGGTTGTTGTGAGCCAAACACATCACCCACACATATGTTTGTGATATTTAAATCATCATGCAACACATTCAAATTTGTAAATGAATTCTGCCCATGTAAGTTTGGCTAAGTAAATGTAAAAGAAAAACATGTGAGCAAATGATGGAACAAGTGACCAAATGAAAAGAACAATTGAATGGTTGAATAGAACCATGATCTGAAATTCAAGGAATAGAAACTATTGGCAACATGATATTCTGAGTCCTATTCAAAATGTGTGAATGTAATTATCAGCAGTCATACTAAATAATCTTAGTTACTAATGGACAAAGCAGAACCTGTGTACACAAGTAAAAGCAAAATGAATTTCATCTTTCACATCTTTCTCATCCCCTCCTCTTTTCTGCTGATTCATCCTCTAATTTATTGATCAATGGACATCTAATGAGCATATTTTATTTTTTTTATTTTATTTTCGCAGCCTTCATAATAGTTTACTCTTTCTTTCTATAGCTGATTGTTTGAGAAACACATAGACACATGTCTAATTTAGATACCACTAATGAACCTGCAACCCGCAGGATATATTGTTATTCTCATAGGCCTTAGCAGTCAGATGAAACAATTTTTATCTTTATGCACTACATTTCACTCACTTGAAACTACTGCCTCTTCTCTGTCATCTACATATCATTTTGAGAAGCTAACAATAGTTGTTTACTTAGTTAATTTTCAGTCACTTTACTTCCAAACTGTACATATGGATGAGCAAATAAAATAAATGTATGGAAAATATGGAAGAATTGATTTTTGTAAGATGTATTCAGAAGTTCAAATCTTTCGTAATCCACCAAGCGTTTTGGGTGCCAATGATGAAGTTGATATTTCCATTGTGTGTCAAGTAAAAGCTAACTTCTTTTTGTCTATCCAATTCTGAGCGTTCACTCAAGTTAAAATCTGTAGAATTGATAGACAATGATTGAGAGGGGAATTGAAATATTCATGTCTTTCTCCATTAATGATGTATGTGAATAAAATGTCTCTAATTAAGAATCATGAATGGTTATCAAATGTTACATGTCCAAGATATAATTCTACTCACTGACATTTATCAAATATTAATGAGAGATAACACTAAACATGTGTCAAATCAGTTCTACAATTTAATCAAAATCATTGGAGGTGAAGTATTTATGGATTTTTCAGGCCCTCCCAATCTATTAAGATCTATGCCTTTGATGTTCAATTTGAAATTTTGTATTTTTATGATTGTAGGAAAAAATAGGGAGAGGCAGTTTCCTAGGACTGAAGTTATAGGTAGGAATGACTCAGCAAAGTTTTGGGTGTGGGAGGTGAAATACAACAGAGCTGATAAGAGGAGAGAAGAGGCATGAGTTTAGTCAGGGCACATAGTATGCAGCATGCTAATTCAGAACATTGAATTAACAGCTGGGAAACCAGAGCAAGTATAGGCTAATATTTGTAGTGTGCTTGTGTCTGTATGTGGTAGACCTAATCTGTTACCCAGTGTAACTACACGACCTAGACTTTAGATGCTCTTCATGGATTTCACACTGTCACAAACATATAGACCTGGTTTCCTTTATCCCTTTCTCACACCAGTCTTGGAGACTCTGAAAATGGTTATCGACACAGCCTTATACTTTTTGTCTAAATAGTATAAGAAACCTAGACAAATGTCTTTATTTATGTTGCTAGTTTGTGTGTTAGCTGAGCTTTGTAGGTGATCAAAAACAATTCATATATTTTCTGTTGTTAAAGCTTTGTTTAGGGATTCCAGCTTGGCAGTATTATACATATGTGTGAGGTTACTTTGAGAGATTCTCACACACTGTAAGGTCTAGAATTTATAATAACGTTAAACATCTTAGCTGTTAGGTTTTCATGTTAGTATAGGATAATGTAAGAATGTTCCTTTTATATCTGTGTTGTTGAAGGAGCCCAAGTTGGCATATCCTTACTGGAATATATTTCTGAGATCACTGATCATGGAAGTGAGATGTCTAGATTTCAGGAAGTGGCATCTGTCTATGCAAGGTTAAGACAGAATGAGAAAAATGTTTCCTCTGCTTATACGAGTGTGTGTTTTTAAGAAACAAGTAGGTCCTCAATATTCATAAAGCTAAATGTGTGGGAATATAGACGATCTTATGTACACTAGATTTGATATGTCAGCATCATCATCATTTAATGTCTATTTACCATGCCAGCATGGGTTAGACTAGTTGTCCCATTTGAGATAAGTCTGGTCAGGTGGCCATGTCTTGCTCATACAGAAATGTTTCTGACCTGATTTCTATGGCTGGATACCCTTCCTAACACCAACCACATTTACACTGGAGGCCGGGTGCAATTTGTCATGACATCTACATGACCACTTTACAGTGTGGACCGGGTGTTTTATATCAAAGCTATGTAATGACCAATTTACAGTGTGGACTGGGCGCCTTTCGTTGTGATACCAACATGACCAATTTACAGTGTGGACTGGGCAATATTTGTTATGTTACAAACATGAATACTATATCAGTACTTTTTAACAGGTGGTGGCTAACTCTCAGCAATGCAACAAGTAATCAGCAATATAGCAAACAGCAAGCAACAATTTGTATGCTGTATGTTATAAAAGAAAATGAAAAAAAACAAAAAAAAACCCAATTCGATGCTACCCTTAAAATCAGAAAACAATCAGCTTTGAGTTGTCGAAATTGAGAGTAACAAGGTAGTACTTGTTAGATTCAAAGAGATTATTATTTTATGGAATTTGACAGTGTCATGTTGCTATAGATCCAGAGAGCTGCCTGTAGATAGATAAGTTTAATGTGGAGCAGAGCTAACTCAGGGATGTATATTTAGTTTCAAGGTAATGGAAGGGATACTGATTGGAACAATCTTCTTGTTGGGTTGAAATGATTGGACATGATTTTACACTTAGTAATTGTGTGTGTGTTAGTGAGTATGTGTGTGTGTGTTTGTTCATGTGTGTATGTGTGTTAGTGTGTGTAAGTGCATATGTGGGTGTGCTTGCATGTGTGTTTATGTGTGTGAGTGTGTATGTGTGCTTGGAAGCAAAACATTTAGCAAATTTGAAGGCTTCATCTGCCAGATAACCCCTTACAAAGCTATCAAGGTTGAGAAGTAGCTGCAAAATCATTAGAAACCCTAAGGGTATCGAATTAGATAGTCAGGGCATACAGTTATAAGGAACATTACTTCAAACAGTCCATTCAATGCATGAAAGCATTCCTATCTTTCCTGGTAGTTGTTTTACATGGTTGCTAGTTACAGGTAATCAACTGTATGGTTGTGATGGAGAATGACATTCTCTAAATGTTGTAAGTTACTTTCTTCTTACTTTATCTGAGTCTATGCTTTCTAAACTAAACATAAATCTACCTGTATGTCTTTGGCACACAGGGAATGAGAGATAAAGGATTTCCACAACATTTTTGACACTCAAAGATTTAAAAGAAAATGTAACTTAAATACATATTGTAAGTATCATAGAGTTGAAGTCTGAGATCTCACAAGCTGAGTTTGAGATTTTCTTTTAAGTTTGTTTGAAACTATTTCTCATTACTTGTGCTACTAATGTTATTTAGAAAGTTATAAACCCTAAGTAATTCCATTTCTCTACTCCCATAATTTTGACACCTTTTGCCATGTTAAAAATTGTTTATGCACAATTTGGAAGGAATTCCATTGAATTTTACTCTGCTGTTCTAATTGTAAATATGTTATTGTTTCGTTTCTTGGCAGAGCTGTTCTGCTAGAGAACAGGTCACAGGTGGCAGATATCTATTCAGTCTATGGTCACTAATCATAAGTAATGACTAAAAGAATATGATCGTGAATAAAAGTGGCCGAAATGGGGTTTCTCTGAAGAGTCTTTTGGAGTAACATTACTCGATAGAGTGCATAGCTCGCAGATCAGAGAGTCACTCTATCTAGAGCCACTATTTTTTTGAATCACAGCTCCAATACTATCGGCATGTGGTTAGAATGTCTCAGGAAAGAATCGCTGGACAGATTTTACAGGGAAAACCAACCGGCAGGGGACCCAGTGTTAGACTCTAAGCAAGATGGTTGGATAACATCCATAAACTTGGCTGGTCTTCCTTGGGAATCCAGATGGAGATGGTTGCTTCTGACAGGACCTGCTGGAAGGAGTGTTTAGGGACTCTGCCCCCATGTCCGTCTCATGAAAAAAAGGGCAAAAAAGAAGAATTGTTTTGTGCCATTCTAAATACCTGGAAATGGCATATCAACCAAACAAAGATTGCTTTATCATTAATGATTTCATTAGAGGGAGACGACTGTAGATCTGAACAAGATCTCATTAGTCCTATATACTAAGGACATCACAATATGGATATGCACAGGCTGATCATTCGGTAAACACCATCATTGATCTAAGCAAGAACTCATCAGTGATTATAGTTCTAAGGACATCACAATATGGATATGCACAGGCTGGTTATTCAGCAAATACCTTCTAGCTCTGTGCAAACACAGGAGCTTGTCTTCTTGGGCTCTTGAACACTATGCAAGATCCTGATAGGTAGCACTATGTATTTGAACAAATCCAAGGAAACTCAACCCAGTGATGATTGGAAAATATTTGTTTACAGTTCAGTTTTCTTCTTCAAACTAATGGTTTCTGGATCAAGGATTAAAACCAGACAATTTTTCAGAATCAATGTGGAATTCATACATGTAAATTTAATGAGAACAATCTCACATTGCTGCATTTCACTGAGCTGTTTGAGCATCCGTTGATTAAGGGAAATATGATGATTCTTTGCAGATTGCTTCGGGATAAAAACAAATCAGAAAGAAAAACCTCTTCAAATCGTTTGATGCTTAAAATGTGAATTGCAGATTTATTCTACCAAATATTAATCACAGAAATTATTAGAAGCTGTTCATCTTCTCATACCATAATAAGAATAAAGATTAAAACTACTTCACCATAAATGCCATTATCATATCAATATTATTATGCATTTTCATATCAATATTATTCAGTATTATCATTATTATTATTATTATCATTGTTGTTGTTGTTAACACATACCACTGCTATTAATACTATCTTGAAACCAGTACTTTGAATTTACTGATTTTCTCAGAGGCATTTTACCTCCATTTAAAAAATAAAATAAAATAAAGTAAAATGAGATAAAACATAATAAAAGATATATCAAGAAAGTATGGCTAAATGCAATATCTTTCATGCTTTTTGAACAACTTATGTGTTAAACTGATTTTCAAATTGTTCTTTCTCCTGTCTCTGCTCAAGGCTTTTCAGTCTTATTATCAATTCAAAACTTATTTTCTTCATGAAATCACACAGAGATTTAATTCATCACTAAAGGAATAAAAAGAAAAAAATGAAAAAAAAAAAGCTATAAACCATAAGCCTTCCTTACAGATTTTCACACACTTTTACCAATGATTTGTTGAACCGTAATGCCATATTTACATTCAAGTAAACATCAGATATTAACAAACAATGAAATATCAAAAAAGCAAAAGCTGTTTTGCATGGCTCAGCAACTAAAGATTTCCAAGTGCAAGAAAAGAGAAAAAACAAAAGAAGTATTGTAATAAAATATATGAAATAATAATAATAATAATAATAATAGAATGGAATTGGTAAGGAATGCAATTGGTACTTTCAAGAGAAGAAGGAAGCATGCAAATCGTTTCACAGACAATGGCAATTTTTCTTAGAAGATATGAATATGTTTAGTATGATATTCTTTTGCACATTTGTAAATTTTTATATTGGTTGCAGTAGAAAAGTGTTCTGCTTATAGTTATATAAGCAAGATTGTCACCGAATGGTGCAGTTACATGACTAATGATGCATAAGGTTATAAGTTCAATATCTGCTACTGTTATTAAAATATGAATTTTATGTATTACCATACATAGAATTTAGTCAAGCATTAACTGAATGAGCACTCAACACATAAGTAGAGTAGTCTTTTCATTGTAAGGATTAATACTTGTTATTGTTATTTTGTTTTAAACTTAAAGAAGGTTACATTATATTTTTTCAGTCTAGCAACAGTGTGTAAGAGTAAATGTTATGTCTAATGTAGAACATTCTATATTTTTCATACTGGGGACACACTTTTTAAAATTAAAAGTGACACATTAATTTTTTTCAGTGACATGAAATTAACAAATTTAGTACATAAACAATTACATGTCTTTTATGTGTTTGATTACACACAGTTTAATTAAATAAACCTCACAATAGATATTGGGAACTTTTGGCAAGATTTACAGCTGGAGTAAAGTGCCAGCCAGACAGAGGGTGACTTGGTGGTAGAGGCAGCCATTAAAGCCTATACATGGGCATGGAAAGATTGGATAACTGGGATAGCAGAGACTGCTACTAAGAAAGAAGCTAGGCGACAGGTACACACAGCTTTAAGAGAGGCTGAAAAATGTAAATTTGCTAATGTCTCAAGATGTGAGGATCAGAGGCATAAAGTGTTCTGTATTGTAAGGCAAGGTGTTAGTGTAAATCAAGATGTTGTTTCGTAATAAGGTGTTAGAGATGATGCTGCTGCACTTAGAACCACTGATGCCCAAAGGAAAGAGGCCAGGAAATGTTACTATAAGAGATTGATGAATGTAGAGAATGAATGGAAGGAAGAAAAACTACCCCCAACTTACCCAAAGAAAGGACCAGCTATTATAGTTGATAGTTTTAGAGTCAAAGCTGCAATCAAGGAGATGAAGAATGCTAATGCTGCAGAACCATCAGAAATAGTTGCTGAGATGCTGTAAGCATCGGGGGAGGGAGGAGTCAAAATAGTAACCCATGTAGAAAATCAAGTAATACATGATGGGGCCATATGCAATGACCGGTGCAGAAGTACAATCATAAATTTCTACAAGGGCAAAATAGTGCTGTTGGACTGTATGACAATCTACGTCTACCACCACAGGAAACACTTAAGAACATCTAAATGAATTCTATATAAAGAGCTGCATGGCTCAGTAGTTAGAGCATTGAGTTTACAATGATGAGGTTGTGAGTTTGATTCCCAGAATGGGTGGTGTGTTATGTCTCTGAGCAAGGCACTTTATTTCACGTTGCTGCAGTTCACTCAGCTGTAAAAATGAGTTGTGATGTTACTTAAGCCAAGCTATAGTAGCCTTTGCCATTCTCTTGGACATCATCAGTGGCATGGAGGGAGGAGACTGGTATGCTTGGACAACGGCTGGTCTTCCAGAAAAACACCACCTTACTCAGCCTTATGCCTCAGAGGGGAACTTTCTCAGTGCGAAACTCATGGTCGTTGATGATGGAAGAAGGTAGGAGCTCTTTATAAGGAGGTGCATGTGAATTATCAGAGTTCTTAGAACTTCAGATTAAATGTATTATGATATTTGTTCTGGCAGATAATACTCAGAGTTTAAATCCTGCCAAAATCAACTTTACCATTCATTTTGTCCCATTGGTAAATAAAGTACCAGTCCAGGGCAGTAGAGTGGTGAAATTGTAGAGATGTTTTGCTCTGAGTTTTGAATTCTAATCCTGTCTGATATCACTGGGAAAAAAGTGACATGCTAGGACTGGAATCTCTGCCATTAAAACATTTAATACATCTCTTATAATACATCCTTATAGAAGGCCAGCTAAATCATGTATGCGTTGTAACAACATCACGCTTCTTGCTTCTAACTACACCCAAAACTGAATTTAACATAACTTGCTTCTAACTACACCCAAAACTGAATTTAACATAACTAATTCAAAATGTTATGTCAGGTCAGGCTTCTTCCAGCTACTGGTAAAATAACCAGCTCCCCCACCAGAGGCTTCTGGGGTTAGGAGGATGATCTTCTCAGAGTAAACAACCATCCATCTCATCTATGGGTTAAAATGTCTCACCAACCTGCAATTAATTAGCCAAGTATGATTAGTATGGTTACCAAAGAAGAGTTCCTCCAACAGGATTAAAGGGCTCTGTATTGGATTGGAATTCAAAATGTTCTCTTTAATAGATATATGATATATAATTATTTTAGAAGTAAGCTATAATTATATTTTGTATAAAAATAATTGTCTATTATCTTTACGGTGTGTTACATACTATCATCAGCATTTTTACGTTTGTTTAAACTGACATTTTGGTGCAGTGTTTCCATGGTAAGATGCCCTTTCTGGTGACCTTATTTATATGTATGGTTTATAGCACTCACCTTTGCCAAGACTCTTCACCTCATTACATGGAGGAAGAAAGGTTTATTCTTATGTTCATAAAATGGAGTTCTTGCTAGAAAATGAAACACACCCTTCAACAGGAATGTAGTATGCCAAATGCATAACAATTTGCTTCACATTCATGAGTTTCAGAGTTAGATCCCACTGTGTGGAATCTTGAAAACATGTCTTTTACCATAGCTTCAAGTCAATCAAAGCCTTTTGAGT
This sequence comes from Eledone cirrhosa, assembly GCA_964016885.1. Taxonomy (NCBI): domain Eukaryota; kingdom Metazoa; phylum Mollusca; class Cephalopoda; order Octopoda; family Eledonidae; genus Eledone; species Eledone cirrhosa. Next base: position 224,988,855 of record OZ024740.1, read on the forward strand.
AGAGTTGCATAAAATCATCAGAGACCTGATGTAATTCAAAAGGCCAGCTGTGTTACATGCTGAATTTCACTAAGAATTATATCAAAGTTACATATTTATGTGGAAAGCTGAACCAATTGTTCGTTAATTTCATAAGCAGCCTGTTCTGTTGATAAAACAATTGGACCACTCATTGAAACTGATGGATACCCCTTTACTTTACTTATGCTAAAAGGTTATGATAATGACTTACTATATAGAAATCATTCTTTGCAAGAGAAATGATATTCCCTTTATGGCATTTATGATTTATGTTTAATGGAATGGCTTCAAAATAAAATTGTAATTAGGTTAGGAAATTGGGTTGCCATAATCCAACATACTACAATAAACATAAAATTAAAATTGTGTGTGTAATGGGTTATTTTTTGAGGAGGAGAATACAATATGCTGTTGCTTTTCTTCATAGTAAGTACTACGTTTTTTGCATAACTGCTCCAGAGTCATAAGTTCATCATTAGCAACAGGCAGTATTTAGTGTCCATAGACAGCTCATATTATTAGATTGTTACTTGTTTTTTCACATAAAATTACTGAGCCAGAAAACTGGTTCCAGTGCTATTTCATAAATTACTGTGTATAACTCCCAAGAAAGATTCCCACTATTTAAAAGAAAAATATGTGAATAAAAATGGCAAATAAATACTCACTTCAAAAGCTTTGGAGACTAACTGAATTTTTGAACTCATCTAATAAGTTACCAGAGAGGAAAATGGATTTTGAAAGGAATTCTCTAAATGAACAGTTTACATGAAAAAGACAGGAACATTTGTGAGCCAATTCCATTGTGAAACTAACTGTGAAAATCAGGAATAAATGGGTAGTAATAATTACTTTGAAATGCACAAAGGCCACCATTCCAACAGAAGCCTGTCAAAGAGATGTGCAAGGCATTCGGTATATATGTCTTTATTGGCTAAATTAGCTTAACCTCTGATGCTCAACACATTAGGTGTACAGGAACTATTAAAAATGCAGAAGTTATTGTATTCAAGACAGGAAATCTTTGTGAATCAAAACTAATAGAGATAATTATGAAAGCAACAAGAGCTTTAGTCATGAATGTGTTAGATTTAGTGGAGACTAGGCAGTCTGGTTTAATGTTTAATGGTGATTTCACCAGTTATATTAGAAGCATATGACTGAGTATACTATGAAACAGCTACTTAAGAAATATATATTATGTAATAATTAATAACATCTTGCATTGCCAATTTAGTAGAAACATTCAATATAGTTGCTTGTGATATGCAACTGACAGCATATAATCTACCTATAAATGAAACATTCTTACAGGGTTTTGAATTATGTGAATATGACAATGAAAATGGAGGTTGTTAAAGTAGTATAAATATATCTTATAATAACTATGAAAGAATCTGGAAATATAAATGAATGTATTTGCAGGTATTTCATCTATATATATTATATAAGAGTTAATATATTTCTAATTTTACATGATAATATAGATTTGTAATATGAATAGATTGCAGGTAAATAGTTGATTTGAATTAATAGTGAACAATATATGTGCTAAGCATTTGATCCAATCTAAGAGACTCAGAATTAAGATAAAATAATATTAACCCTTTAATATTGGACCAGAATTCTCTCACCTCTTTCTCTTCAAACTGGCTGTAATTGGCCACTCATACTAATGTTAAGATATTGTTTCCAAAATAAATAATAGCAAAATCTCATAGATTCAATATTATGTGAGGTAAAGTGTTTACCACGAAAATACAATAGTAAATATAGAGTAATGTAAATGCTAAAGGGTTAAGGATTTTTTTAGTATTTGTTCATCATCAACATTGTTTGACTGTAGTAGCAAGTAGCCACATCTTCCACTTACTACAGCTTTCATAACCATTTGGGGTCCAGGGGTCAGGTGATTAGATCTGATCATTAGTGGCACACAACCAAAACAATTCTGCCCTTCCATTGCTTGTGAAATGATACATACTTTTATCAACCCTAAAATTATGAAATATAAAGTTTACCTTGACTCAGAGTGCTGAGTGTCAAGGCATTTGATCCAACCATTTAGCAACTCTGCCAGATCACTGCCACTATCAAATCAGGGAGAGAAGATGGTGGCAGTGATAGTGATGCTGCTGATGATAAGCATAAGGATGATGATGGTAGTAGTGATGATTGTGGCAATGGTGGCGGTGGCATTAATGGTGGTAGTGGCAATTGTGATGTTGATAATGATAATGATGATGGTTGTGGTGCTGGTTGTGAAGGTTGTGGTGGTGATGAAGATGATGAGAAGATTTGAGTTAGACCTGTGATGCATTTCACATGAAACATATCAGTGTTCAATAGAAGTCATGAGATGTAAGATTATTTGGTAGGAGACAAAAAAAACATAAGAATACAAATAGGTAAAATCAGTGATAAAAGTAACACTGCATCTGTAAGATAGTGGATTAGATTACATTTGTGTGGTCGAATGCTATTTAAATTAACATCTCCATTGAAAGAAATTGTCTCATCGTAGCTTTTTGTTCAATATGAAGTAGAAAATGCGATGATGTGCTTGAATAGTTAAGAATTGAATATATTTGATCTTACAAAAAGTAGCTTCAAGTTGTTCAACTATAATGAAAAATAAATAAAATAAGAAAAAGAAAGCTGACAAGAATTCTATGAAATTTGGTTTCAGAACAATTCAGAGTTGTAGCAGTAAGGAAAAACTTGCAAATGCTAAATATTGGTAAATACAACAATATATTATATGTATTATATGTATGAAGAAAGACCTGGGGGAGGTTGTGTCAGCTGACCTCAAATCACTGAGACTCACAGAGGCGATGTCAAAGGATCACAACGTGTGGAGAGATGCTGCGCTGAGAAAGACCTGTCAAACCCATGCAATCATGGAAAGTGGACATAAAAACGATGATGAGAAATATGATGATGTAGCAAATAACATGATAGAATGATGTGTGGATAACAAAAGAGAAGTAAAAAAAAATGTAAAGAGTAATTGAATAAATGCTATATGTTAGTAAAATGGATAAAAGGTAGGGGTGAGATTGTAAGAAATTTTGTGCTTGGTGACCTTACATTTGATATGAAATTTCACAGATTGTATATAAATATTTCTTAGTTGATCTTCATTGCCGAGTGATTTGGTCTGAGATAAAGCTATCATCACTACCACCACAACCAACCACTAACCACCACCACCACTACCAGCATCAACACCACCATAATCATCATTATTTTACATCTACTATCTATGCTGGCATGTGTTAAATAGGTCATTATGGTTCAAGTCTGTTCTTATTCCGAGTTACTACACATCAACATAGGTAGGTAGAACATATGTTATTTGTACGTTCTAAATTTTGGCATGGTTTCTGTAGCTGGATGCTCTTCATAACCCCAACCACTTTACACTCTGAAAGTTAAAACAATTGCATCATGGCTGTGTCATACTAGTCCTTTCAAACTCACATATGTGTTTACTTTTTAAGTGTCAGAAAAAATGCCTTGCATTATCTAGTTATGAGAGGATGGTGGATTGGCAGTATTGGTAGAGCTTTGGTCAACATGCTTTGCAGCATAGAGTTATATCCCTTTACATTCTAAGTTAAATCCTACTGAGGTTATCTTTGTCTTTCAACTTTACAGGGTCGAAAAATAAAGTACCAGTAACGCACTGATTTTGAGTTAATCGACTTTTCCCTCCCCCTATATTGTTGACTTTGTGCCTATATCAGAGACCATTATTTAGTTATGGCGGTGGATTGGCAGTATCGGTAAGGGTCGGACGCCATGCTTTGACGTATAGAGTTACGGCCCTTGCCATTCTGAGTTTGAATCCCACTGAGGTTAACTTTGCCTTTCATCCTTACGGGGTCGATAAAATAAAGTACCAGTAATGCACTCGGTAATTGCTGGCCTTGTGCCAAACGTAGAAACAATTATTTAGTTATGAGACTTTATATTCACAAATCAAATTTTTCTGAGGTCAACTTTACTTTTCACACTTCTTGGGTTAATAAAATAAAGTATTAGTTTATGTCATTAAGATCGATCACTGACCTCTCCTCTCATCAAAATGTTGGCCTGATGCCTAGAGGGTCACATAGAGTTATGGCCCTTGCCATTCTGAGTTCAAATCCCTGCCGAAGTTAACTTTGCCTTTCATCCTTACGGGGTCGATAATATAAAGTACCAGTAATGCACTGGGTAATTGCTGGCCTTGTGCCAAAAGTAGAAACAATTATGTCATAGAGCAGGCATGGACAACCTTTATGAGTAATGGTGGATTATCATAAGACATGGCTATACTAGTTAGAAATTCCAAGCAATTTTGAAATTAGGCATGTCATTCAGAAAGCCAAACGGGTCACAGTTTATCCAGGACTGATATAGATATAAGTATCAAAGCATATTTTTTAGACATCCATGATCCAGTCACTGTTAACATCCTTTACTGTACCTGTTGTACTATAAATATAAAGTACAATGAAAAATGTTATTATAAAGGGAAGGATAGTCTAAACACAGTGTTACAAATATATATATACATTTTACACAAACCTCACACACTTATAAATAATTGTTCTATTACAAGGGTTGTAGTAATTAAAGATAATCAGATTTCATCATTCCTAGCATCAGAAATTCATTGCCTTATGGATTAAGTTTAACCTTTTACTAAAAACACATCCTCAAGTACAAACTCTGTGACACTAAAAATAAATGTGGTGACAGACAAGTGGCTACAGAATCTAGTAATCAAAATTGGAGATGATAATGATGATGATGATGATGATGATGGTGGTGGTGAGGGTTGTAGTGTTGATGATGATGAATTTCTGCAAGTACTTAAGAGTTTAAGCAATAAATAGCAATAAAATACAGATATATAACCTTGGATAGGGCCTTTGGTTTCGTAGAAATATAAGATTATAGGACTCAGACGTTTAGAGTATCCCACCTCAGTTTATTTTCATTTTCATTAAAATAAATCCTAATATTTCTTTTGGATCGATTCATTTCTTTAACCTACATTTTACTAAATTGCAATCATCAAAAAAATATATCACTTAACTCTTTTGTTCTCATATTTCTCATGAAATATGCTGATAATTTAACAAAATTTCTTAGATATGCACTTTAAGGGTGGAGGTTTTATATCACAAATTAAGGTCAGTTTCAGGCCTGTTGGTAATAAAAGCATTAACTCTACTCTGCATATATATGTCCTCTTACCGAAGATATATGATAAGAAATACATCCAATTAGTGATGTTAATCCAATTCTGCTAATCATTTATCTACTAGCCTTTGTAATTTAATGATGCTACAACTTTTATGGTTAAACCTTCCTTCTCTTTTAAGTAGCCTTGAAGTAGTAATATAACATTTTTCTGTACAACCAGAAGCTCTGCTAATGAATATGTATATCGATAATGAATTAGTTAACAGCTATTTAAATAGAACTTGCATGTTAATTTCACAAGCAAGCTATTCATTTGATTGATCAACTGTAACATGCATCGTCGAAACTGACTGAGATTCTTTCCATTTGAAGAAACTTACATGTGTTTGTTATAAATTCAAACATTTAATTTACATTATAACAACGTGAGTCTTGCCTTTTAATGTGAAGCATGGTTTTGAAATGTTTGCTCATCATTTTAAACATATTTGAAAGTTTATTGATGGAGGTATATCTATTGCTTTGAGCATGTTACATAAACACGTAAATGATTCCTTGCTAGCCCAAGATAATGATGATGGAATAAATGGCAGTTGTAATGTTTGGGATGAGGAAAAGATCGATCATAGATTTGTTGATAAGAGTAATGAGGATTTTCAATTCCTTTGCTCTCTGTTTTTCTTTTCTTCTTTTTGGCTACTCTTACATTTGCTTGTCAATTTTAGCATGAATTGAATAATTTGAGAAATGCAGGTGTTTACATGAAAATACTTCATAGTTGGATGACTTTCCTAACAACAACCACCACAATACTATGCAGGAGGAAATGGTACCTCTTCCTGTTAACTGGGACATGTTGAGCCTTGTCTATTGCATGGCCTTTCTGCAACATTGATTCATTATGCAGTGATGGCTTTAGATTATAAGTAGTAAATTTGCAGAGTTGTTAGAGCATTGGGTCTTGCTGTATTTGTTTCAAATAGACCCAATGTCATTTTTGCTTTTCACCTTTTGGGGGTCAATATAATTCTAGAGAGGTGGATTGGTGGTATTTTTAGAGCATTGGGTGGGATGCTTTGGGTTGTCTGTTCCAACTTTATGCATTCTGTGTTCAAATGCATAAAGTTGGAACTGGTAAAAAGGTGACTATAGGATTGGGTTTCCAATCATTAAAAACAACGTTTAGATGCTCATCAGTCCAGCACTTATCTTAGCTTTATATTGATTTAAGCAACTGAGATTATATTCCTTTGGATGAAATGCCAGTCCACTGTAAAGTTACTCCAGATACAGTTAGCACATATTTTTCTTGTTGAACAGGAGCAATTTGAAATGAAGTGCCCTGCTCAAGGACTTAATGGTCACCTATCTCAGAGAACAAACTCACAACCTTAAGAACATGAGTGCAATTCCATAAACACTAAGCCACTGGCTTTTACAAAAATTAAACTAAACAATATAAATCTAAATGAAGTAATAAATAATTCCACAGTGATAAAAAATGTATTAAAACAAGTCAAATGGAGACCATCTAAATGGTCTCTCATTCTGCTAGAAATAGGAGCCAAATCTCCTTCGTATTAAATTCTACTATCTTAAAAAAATGGCCACACTACATAATGTAATATTTGATGCTCTACATTTAAAACAGAAATATAATGGTCACTTCCAGAAAGGATGGCTTTAGGTTTTAGGTCTGCTCCATCACAGCATTCCTTGGGTTAAACAATGAAATAATTAGTCAATCAGATTATTTTTTTTCCTTAGCATTTAACTCTTTTGTGATTATATTTCTAATGAGAAGATTGCTTGTGTTTTGGAGGAGATTAGCAAAGTAATTATAATTTATTATAATTTATTTTAATTTATTATATCGGTGTTGACCAACTGAAATCTCATGTTATCATTTATGTCATGCAATTTTGATAGATATAATATTAATAAACACGAACTATATCGACAATCTCAAAGGTTAGTATCAAAAGAGTTACAAATACAGTGGAAACTATATTAATTTGTTCCTGAAGGTCGTTCATCACCTGAAATGTTCCTAAGCTATTTTTCCCATACAAAATTTTGAGAGATATATAGTAAGAAAGAGACTGTGTACAAAAGTTAGATTGATATCACCAAAGTAACTAACTACACATAAAGTGACACTTCACCACAGATACTCCTAGCTTGTCACCAACTGCTGTTGCAGCTTGCATGTTTGTTACTCAAGATGCCGTTCATTAACCAAAACATTTCATGTTCGGAAAAATTGTTCCTGAACCAATTTGTTCATGATGAGAGGTGTTTGTGAACTGAGGTTCCACTGTACTTTGATCAGAATTGCCTTAACCTATTTGTTACCTGTGACTTTCAAATAATTTTGAAAATAATAGAGAATTTGGATTGATTTAGTAATACCTAACTTTCTCATTATCCTTTAATGGAAAAACAACTTAATAAGATAAGAAAATAGATTGAGAAGAAAGAATGGAATGTAAAATAAGAAAATATTAAACAAATAACTGAAAGGGAAGGGAATGGCAAGGGCTCTAGTATTGCAGAAGAATAGGGAGGGTGATTGGGCTCTGGGCCTAGGCACGGCAGTAATGAGGCTGTGCCGCACGGACAAGACCACAAAAGCATTCCTGCAACAGCCACCCCACTTGATGAGGCTTCTTACTCAGATGGGCCACCAACATTCCGATCTTGTAGAGGAGCTCGGCAGTATGGGGTCTCGATGGTGACCAGTACAAAGAGTAAACAGCCGGACAATCCCCAGTATTTGTTTATCTTCCTTTCCTCTGCATGGCAGAGAATGTGTTGCAAAATGTGGCATCCCAGATGAGGGATCTACCTCCTTTGAATGGGAAGAAAGTGATTCCATCATAGCACTTGTCATCGCTGTGGTCAAGGCTTGCTGGCTCCAGTTGTGTTGGGAAGCCAGCTTATTATTAAGCTGAGGTTTGGAGCAGTACTTAACAAATCTTCATACAGAAAATTGTGACAGAAGGTTTTTAAAAGAATGTAAACAAAGACAACCAGCAGAGTTTGTAGAGCATCATGTTAAATATTTAGGCATTTATTCCAGCTCTCTTCTCTCTGAGTTTAAAGCTTTTCTTCTGTTTGGGGTTGATCAATAAATACCCTTTTAAGGACAGTCGATTAGCAGAATTGGTAAAGAATAAGATGAGATGCTTTGCAGTATCTGATCCTGCTATGTGCAGTCTGAGTTTAGATCTCATCTCCTTTTGCCAGGAATTGAACCAGTAGATAGTATCAGTAATGCAGAAATTAAGGGAAACATTGTTTCTTTGTTCTGGTCTCACGATTGGTTCATTTTCCTCCAAAAATCAATAGCTTAGTATCATAGGACCAGAGGCACTTTCAGGAGAGTTAGCATCAAACGGGTTAAGCATATTGATACATTTGCTAACTGTGTGTATCATTGCTAAGTCATAAAACACCATACAATGACAAAGCAAACAATCAAACAAACATTTATAAATCATTCTGTGAAATTATGAGGCTTTTGTTTTGCAATCTCAATTTTCAAAAGTGTTTAACTGTGATGCCATTATTAGAACTGTGCCAACCAATAACATTACATCTTCATTGTGTTGTCAAAACATTGTTCAAACATATAATTAACATCTCCAAAGTAGAGGAATTTTCCTTGAAGTAGAAGAAACTAATTTTCAATAATGAGAAGCTACGTAAAATAGGGCGATGGTTCAAAGTCTTATATATTGTGGATTTCTTTTCTAAATGTTATTACAGATTTGATATTGTATGTATGTATATATGTATGTATATATATATATGAATATGTATATGTATGAATATATATGTATATATATGTTTAGATATGTATGTATATGTATGTATGTATATGTATGTATATATATATATATATATATATATATATATATATATGTATATATATGTATATATATGTATATGTATGTATGTATATGTATATATATATATATATATATATATATATATATATATATATATATATATATATATATATGTATATATATATATATATCAAAATGAATTTATATTAATATAGAAATATTGACTCACTACACCAGAACCTCTCGATGTAAATAGTTTGGTGTGAAAATACCAAAAACAGAGCGCACTACTAACAGATAAAGTTATGGATACAATATTTCTAATACCTTCCAAATAAATACGATAGAAACAAACAGATCATTAATAATATTACTTACATTATATTAACAATATATAGTTCTAATACAGCCTTAGATAACATTGTTTGAGGTCTTGAGAAAACAATAATTGCCATAATTATATGGATAATTAGTAATGTAAAGAAGTTGACTCTCATTAGTGTGTCATCTTATTAATTAGACAATATATTAACTGTCCATAATTCTGTTTGATTTGAGACAAAATCTCACATATGTGTAGGCAATTGCAGAAATAAATGAGAAGGTCATGGAAGAAGGCTAAATATAATGCACTCTGAAGCTGAAAGGAACTTTACCAATATATAAATATATATATATATATAATAAGGAGTATTGTTACTTTGGAGTTTCACGTTTTTATCACAGGGTCATTATATATATATATATATATATATCATAATGTTATCCTTACTTGCCATGAGAAGAAGTCATCATGCTCTGAGTAATTTGTTTCATTTTTGATTTGGAGTTAGCACCTGTCTACGTAGTCAAAGGACCATTCACACTCATACATTTCTTTTGTGGCAATGTTTTTTAATTCCGATGAATTTACAGAATACACAAGGTGTATTGTATCATGATCTTCTCAAACCTATATTATTTCTCTGCCTTTGCCAATAAATTTACTGCATTAATAAGTTTGCCTATTATCTTGCAAGATTAAAGCATATTCACTACTCTACCTTGCCTCCCCTTATTCAAGGCAACATGACGATGAGGGCAAATAGAATATAGAGCAACGACTTAGAACAGAATTAGGGTGAGAGATTTATGAGGTTAAATATATAATTGAATGAACAGTGTGATTGAGATGAATGTTAGCAGAAGGGAAGAAATATGTGAAAGACAGTGATAGACATAATAATCAAAATGAAAGAGTAATAGCAAGGAATAATGAGTTAAGGGATCAAGAGTATGATGAGTGAAACAATACAGAGGGTGGAAGAAACGGAAGAGAGACATGAAATGAAGTATCCAGCCATTTGAACACAAGTTCTTCAGAAGGTTGCTATACATCCCATACACAGAGCACAAAACAAACAGCTTTGTCAGACAGCAAGTTAACAAATATTTTGGCAGACAGGAATCACTCCATGCAATGGTGGAAAGATGGAAATTCTTGTTCAAAACCATCCTTCAGAACACAGATGAGAGAAGAGGAAAAAGAAGCTGACAAAAAAGTCCTGGTCCATAAACTCAGCAACACCAAGACCCTTCTATGCATGACAAAGAATAGAGATCAATGATTATGACTGACTGTAAAAGTGTCTAGTGTAACACCCCAATGACTGGTTGCATAGTGATGGGAATGTGACAATGAAAAGTGAATAATGGGTAGTAAGATTTTAGCAAAGGTGAGAGTGAATGATGGATGCTTCAATAAGTGGTCTGGAGAGGTATCATTGGAAAGAGAGAGATAACGTTGATGGCAGGGCAAGATTGAATACAGGTAGGTCTAATGACATATCTCATTAGAGAGGCAATATGGTGTAATGAATGGGAAAGGCATGAGTGTCAGAGATATAAGAGGTTCAGACAGATCCAATGACATGCCTGCTTGTGTATGCAACTTGGTGCTGTAAATGGGAGAGAGAGTGAATGAGAAAGAAATGAGAGAGTATCATTTTATATCCAGTTTATCTTTTAACCTGACTGTGTTTTCATTACACATGACCAGTTACCATGTGTATTGGGTTTAGAATAGGTACACTGTATTCTTACATGTTGTAGGAATTGACGAAAAGCAATTGTGATAACACGGATATCTGAATATAAAACGTTGCTCCAAAAAGAGTTGCATGAAGTCCCCCAAGACTAACCAATGGGAAATGGTCTTAAAATGCGATAGATTACATATAGCCAGGCATTAAATATCAAGGCTTGATAAATATGTGTTCCCAACTGTAATATATTGGGAAAAGCAAAATATTTATGGCTATGGTCATCAAGAAATTAACACAAACTAATGGTAATACAGAACATAATGCTAAATATAGGTGAGAAAAAACTTGATATAAGAGAATTTGGATATAATGTGTAACAGAAAACTGTATTGCTATGGATATGTAATGTGTATAAAAGATGACAGCTGTATAAAGAATTGCAGAGAAATCTCAGTGTTGAAAACACAGACCTAGGGAGACATGCAATAAAGTATGAAAACTGATCTGAGGAAGCAGAACTTCATGACAGAGGCAACTAAGGACCATGTTGATTGGTGATATGTAGTATTGAAGAAGTTTTACAAAATAGTATAAAGGATGTGACTTGACCCATTCATGTACTGCCTCCATGGCTATGTAGCTATACTCATCATCAATATATGCACCCACACACAGAGTCCAGGATCATTAACACCTTCCTTAAAGCCTAATACACCAGTTTAACTTTCAATTAGCTGTTCTCAACATCACTGTACCCCCATATTATTGGAGACACATTAATACCCACATGCATACATACACACAAACATCCATACACACACATATATATATATAAACATACTCTTGTGATGTATATATACGTGTGTGTGTGTGTGTGTGTGTATTGAAAACAACTTCAGTTTGTTCCCTCTCAGGTTTGAGTTAATTATGATACATGGGAAACATGTGTGATATTAGTGAAACGTAATAAATACAATTATATATAAGGATGGCTTGAATGTGCAAATATTTGTAGATGCTAGATGTTAAATAATGGCTATAGCACAGGTGAGCCAGGAAGGACATGAAAGAAGGTAATTAAATCAGATTTGAGCAAGTTAGGATTTAGTGATGAATGATGAAATATAGAAAAACCTAGAGGGCAATGATGGTTAAGGGAGGAAACCTCTTCAACCTCTCTTAGAATAACACAAACATCATGGAGATATTTCAACCTAAGATTGTGAAGGAGAAGTGGGAAATGATGATAATGATGAGGAGAAAAAAAAAAAAAAGGAGAAGACTACAGATAATAGATATAGTATTTGTGGTAAAGCTGTTATTGGTGGTATATTGTGGTAGTAGTGATGGCGACAATGATGATGGCAGCAAGTGGGATAGAATATGCTAGAAATTGTATTGTCCTTCTTGCAAAAGTCGAGAAGCATTAAAATCTACAAAAATATATGGTATATATTTAATATTCAGAATTTAAAGGAAATTTCATCTGCAGACTCATTTAATCCAGGATATAATAATGCAATTGATGCACATTCAAAACTATTTGAGAAAAGGGTAAACAAGAAATATTGAAATCTCGGTATCTTTAAGAATTACTGGCAATTGTCAATTGGATGATGATCATCTGAAGGGATGGAAACATTATTCAAGTACTTGCTTCCAGCAAAAGTATTGTTGGAATTCTCAACTAGAAATATATATCTGATGAAGATTAGTGAATACATGCTTTGTTGAAATTTTGTGGCCATTTTGTAAGAATAAGCATAAATATATTTAAACAGCATTCTGTTTCTATCACTCAGTTATTTCTTACAATTCTTTATTGGTTATCCAGGGCACACAAGATTGGAGAAAGGGCTGGTGGAAGATACTCTCAAACTAGAGATGTTGCTCAAATACTTTACACTTGAGTGAACTTTGCTAATGACACTCAAGAACCAAGTGGTGGAGTTAAACTGGCCAATAGACCAAGTGTCCCTCACTGTGGAAAAGGGATGGGATTTGAACTTAAAATGCTAAGAGGCAGAACAATCACTGCAATTGTTGTCAATTTGTCAACTCCAGAAATATGGTATGTAAATTTGATTAAGATTTATATTCAAAACGCGAGTTGAAATAATTTTTTCTACTTTAGGCACAAGGCCAGCAATTACCCAGTGCATTACTGGTACTTTATTTTATCGACCCCGTAAGGATGAAAGGCAAAGTTGACCTCGGCGGGATTTGAACTCAGATCATAAAGGGACGTAACTATGCTAGAAAGCATGGCATCCAACCCTCTACTGATACTGCCAATCCAGAAATAATGAATTGTAACTCCTCTACAAAATTTGTATTTTGATTAGCAAATTGGAATGCTGTATATATTTCTATTTGTATCTATGTAAATAATTTAAAAAGATCATATATAGGCATCATTATAAATTACTTATCTTCACACCAAATTATGTTCTCAATGTTATTCTGTGATCATGTAGGCTTTGTATTGTTTATGCTTCTCTTATGAAATACAAGAAGTCAAAAACGTGTCAGACATTGTCATCAGGGCTTACGAAGATCAGAATAACAACAGAGTATGTGATGAAGTGAATAATCAGTATCACATGGATGAATATATATCTGTGTGTGTGTGTATATATATATATATATATATATGATAAAGCGAATAATAAGTATCACATGGATGAATATATATCTGTCTGTATATATATATATATATATATATATATATATATATATATATATATATATCATCATCATCCTTTAACGTCTATCTTCCACGCTTGGATGGGTTTGGACAAGAATTTTCCCACTTGAGGCAAGATTGTCTGGCTCGTATAGGACTGTTTGGCGGGTTTTCTACGGCTGGATGCCCTTCCTAACACCAACACGTTTACAGTGTGGACTGGGAGGTTTTTACCATGTTACCTACACGGCCACATAAAGCGTGGACTGTGTGTTTTTTTTTCGTGACACCTACACGACCACATTTATTTGGACTGGATGTTGTGGTACCAACATAACTTTACATCGAAAGGGGTGGTGTGGATGAGGTGGGGTGGTGGGACGGGGTTATGTTCTTGTTAGAGGTGCCTACTGACTGTGGGTTTCGCTTTGTACTTAGGCAAGGCGGGTCTTCTGTATTACTGTGTAGCGCCAAATATCTCGGTCCAGTAACATTGTCTTGGAGAGGTGTAATTGTGTGAGATCGGAATTTATCAAGTCATCCCAGGTTTTTCTGGGTCTGCCTAATCCGTGACTACTGTCTATTTTTATTGCCCTGCACTTTTTTATACAGCTGTCGTCTTTCATGCGCATCACATGACCATACCAACGTAGTCTTCTCTCAAGTAAACAACATCTGATTCCTCTTATTCCTAATTTCTCCCTTAGTTCATTTATGCTTTGCCGTTCACGTATATTACACATCCAACGGAGCATGCAAGCTTCGTTCCTCTCCAGTCTGTGTATATCTTCTGCACACAATGCCCAAGTCTGACTGCCATGTAACATTGCTGTTCGTATGCAGGCATCATAGAGCCTCCCTTTCATTTTTAGAGAGAACTCTTTAGCGGCCAATAGTGGTATAAGCTCTCTGAACTTTTTCCATCCCGTTCTGACTCTAGCTACTCAGAGCACCCTCCACCACTGCTTATTTTGTCACCCAGGTAACGGAAGGTGCCTACTATTTTTATAGAACCATCTGTGCAATGGAATGAGCTAGTATTCCCTGGGCACTTGCTGCTACTTATTGCACCTGAGCACCGGCCACATATAAAATCTATATTCTTAGTTAGCTTACCTGTGATCCCACTACATCTTTTATGCACCCATACTTTGCATTTGGGACATAAAATGGAGTTTCTGTGTACTCCTTTCCTACACACTGAGCATGGCCATTTCTCAGATGGGACCAGTGCCCTATTTTCCTTCCTACAAAGGCCTTTTGATTCTAGGCCATGCTTCAATGTTTGGAATTTCTTCTCTAGTTCAGCCATTGATTCAGCTATGAGCGTTAGATCATCTGCGTATAGAAGTTACCATGGGCAGCCGGTCTTGAACTCCTCTGTTATAGCCTGAAGGGCAATAATAAATAGTAGCGGGCTAAGGACGGAGCCCTGATGAACACCAACTTTTACACTAAACTCTTCACTATATTCTTTGTTAATTCTCAGCTTGGTGACTGTTTCTTTATACATGGCTTGTATAGCTCTCACAAGCCATTCATCAACACGTAGTTTTCTAAAGGCCCACCAGATAATCGAGCGGGGTACTCTGTCAGGCTTTCTCCAAGTCAACAAAAGCTAAGTATAGGGGTTTGCTTTTAGCTAGTTACTTCTCCTGTAGTTGTTGTACAATGATATATATATATATATATATATATCTTTCAGATATTCAAAACAACAAACAGCGGAGGACGCGTTTCGCACCTTTCCGACAGACAACCTTTCCCCCACCCCGGAAAAAAACCCCAGTTGATGGATATGAATCCGAAATATATAGGGACAATTAAATCTCTCCCAAGGTAACTCTCTCTCGTGTTGTTATTTTTATTTTATCCTTTATACTCTTTACTTCATTCCTCTACACGTCTTATACACACCACGCATCTCAACGTACACCCTTTTACATCTCTCTCTCAACCACCGGATCTTGTTACCCGGAGATTTACCCATTTGCATTGTCGAGGCTTCCAAACGACTTAAAGATATTTACCTATTATTCCACAATGCTTCTAGCAAACTTCAATACACTTATATATATATATATATACTATCAAGTGGCCAGGAGGGAAGCTAGGAGACAAGTGTACTTAGCAAGAAGGGAAGCTGAGGAAAGAAAGTTCAAGCATGTTCTACAACGCGATGACCAAAAATGTGAGGTGTTCAGGATTGCTAGGCAATGCGTCAAGGAAAACCGTGATATTGTCGGGGAGAAGTGTGTACTAAACGACGATGGCACACTTGCCATCACCGACGCTGATAAGAAGGTAGCTTGGAAGTGTCACTATGAAAGGCTACTAAATGAGGAGAATAAATGGGAGAAAGACAGTCTCCCCCATATCGACCCAATAGAGGGACCAGCAGTGTTAGTCGAGGGGAGTATAATATGTAAGGCAATCAAGGATATGAAGACGGGTAAGGCGGCTGGGCCTTCGGAAATAGTTGCTGAGATGCTGAAGGCATCTGGCACGGTGGGACACACCATGGTCACCTGCATAGTTAACCAAGTCGTACAGAATGGGGTTGTTCCGAAGGACTGGCATAGCAGCATCATCGTTAACTGTTATAAGGATAAAGGAGACGCCCTAGATAGGAGTAACTATAGAGGCATTAAATTAATCGACCAGGTCAGGAAGGTCACGGAAAAAGTAATAGCGCAACTAATCAGAGAGAGAATTGACCTAGATGAAATGCAGTTCGGGTTTGTGTCAGGCAAAAGTACCACAGACGCTCTTTTCATAGTACGACAACTACAGGAGAAGTACCTAGCTAAAGGTAAACCCCTCTACTTAGCTTTTGTCGACTTGGAGAAAGCCTTCGACAGAGTCCCCCGCTCCATTATCTGGTGGGCTCTTAGAAAACTAGGCGTTGACGAATGGCTTGTGAGGGCTATACAAGCCATGTATAAAGAAACAGTCAGCAAGGTTAGAATTAACAACGAATATAGTGAAGAGTTTAGCGTAAAAGTTGGCGTCCATCAGGGCTCTGTTCTCAGCCCCCTACTATTTATTATTGCCCTTCAGGCTATAACAGAGGAGTTCAAGACAGGCTGCCCATGGGAACTCCTATACGCAGACGAGCTGACACTCATAGCGGAATCAATGGCCGAGCTAGAGAAGAAATTCCAAACATGGAAGCACGGCCTAGAGTCAAAAGGACTTAAAATTAACCTGGCTAAGACCAAAGTTCTAGTTTGTAGGAAAGAAAACAAGGCGGCGGTCCCTTCTGGGAAATGGTCGTGCTTGGTGTGTAGGAAAGGCGTAGGTAGAAACTCCATTTTATGTCCTAAATCCAAAGTATGGGTGCATAAAAGATGTAGTGGGATCACAGGTAAGCTAACTAAGAACATAGATTTTACATGTGGCCGGTGTTCTGGTGCAATAAGTAGCAGCAAGTGCCCACAAAATACTAGCTCTTTCAATTGCGCAGAGGGTTCTATAGAAATAGTGGACAGCTTCCGTTACCTGGGCGATAAAATCAGCAGTGGGGGAGGGTGCTCTGAAAGTACTGTAGCTAGAGTCAGAACTGGTTGGAAAAAGTTCAGAGAGCTTATACCACTATTAGCTGCTAAAGGGTTCTCCCTAAAATTGAAAGGCAGGTTGTACGATGCCTGCATACGAACAGCAATGCTGCATGGCAGTGAGACCTGGGCATTGTGTGCAGAGGATATGCGCAGACTAGAGAGGAACGAAGCTTGCATGCTCCGCTGGATGTGTAACAGTAATATACGTGAACGGCAAAGCATAAACGAACTAAGGAAAAAATTAGAGATAAGAGGGATCAGATGTTTACTCGAGAGAAGGCTACGTTGGTATGGACATGTGATGCGCATGAAAGTTGATAGCTGTATAACAAATTGAGGGCAATAAAGATAGACGGTAGTCATGGAATAGGCAGACCTAGAAAAACCTGGGACGAGCTGATAAACTCCGACATCACACACTTACACCTCTCCAAGACAATGTCACTGGACCGAGACCTTTGGCGGTACTCAGTAACAGAGAAGACCCGCCTTACCTAAATATATAGTAAAACCTACTCCAGCCAGTAGGCATCTCTAACAAAATACACCCCGTCCCACCACCACCACCCCCACCCCATCCACACCACCCCGTTCTATGTAAAGTTATGTTGGTGCCGCGCCATCCAGGCCGAAACAAATGAGATCGTGTAGGTGTCACGACCAAAAAAACACACAGTTCACGCTGTAATGTGGCCGTGTAGGCAACACGGTAAAAACCTCCCAGACCCACACTGTAAATGTGGTTGGTGTTAGGAAGGGCATCCAACTGTAGAAAACCTGCCAGACAGTCCTATGCGAGCAAGACAATCACTCTTGCCTCAAGTGGGACTACCCCCGTCCAAACCCATGCAAGCGTGGAACACGGACGTTAAACGTTGATGATGATGATGATGATGATGATATATATATATATATATATATATATATATATATATATATATATATATATATATATATATATATATATATATATATATATATAGAGAGAGAGAGAGAGAGAGAGAGAGAGAGAGAGAGAGAGAAGGTGAAAGTGGAAATAGCACAGAAAATATATTTTAGGGTCTGATTTTCTTTTATTTTCCCTTTCTTTGATTTGTCAAAGTGATATTATTGAAAAAGTCATCGATTTGATGAATCCAAGAAAGAAAAAGAAAAGAAAAACAGACCCTAAAATATATTTTCCGTGCTATTTCCAACTTCACCTTTTCACTATAACCACTGTTTTGTATAGAAGCTTACTTCCCTTTTTATATATATAGATATGTTAGGTAATTTCGAAGGAAAAGCAAAGGAAAAAAGAGTGCTCTATGTATAGAACAGAGCTATTTAATAAGAAAGTGAACAACACAAAATATAGACTGTAATAATGATGCTGCAATAATAAAATGCACTTAATGCATTCTGAGTAGTTGTTAACAACCAAATAGAGGCAACATAAGGCAGAGCTATACCATTTATTGTGTTGAGAACTTGAGAACTTTTCTAGTGCTGGTGCCTGAATAAAATAAACCCAGTACACTTTGTAAAGTGGTTGGTAAAAATTGACAAACATTGAATGTATTGATACAATCACCTCATGCCAATATAAAAAAAACAGCTTCAGAAAACAGTGATGTATCCATGCAGCTGTATGTATTTATGTGCCTGTGTGTGTGTGTGTGTGTGTGTGTGTGTGTGTGTGTGTGTGTGTGTGTGTGTGTGTATATATATATATATATATATATATATATATATATATATATATATATATATATAGTGAAGGCGTGTGGCTGAGTGGTTAGAGAATTGGATTCGCAATCGTAAGGTTGTGAGTTCGATTCCTGGACCAGGTGATGCGTTATGTCCTTGAGCAAGACACTTTATTTCACGTTGCTCCTTCTACCTGGAGTTGCGACCGATAGATAGTATTAGCAATTGGAAAGACCAACGGAAACATTGTTCCCTCGGTCCGATTTGACGAAAAGTCGAGATCGTTCCTTATATATATATATTGGAAAATGTGTGAAATCCTAGGTACAGTTAGGTATATTTGAAAAAAGGAAAAGAATGACTTCACTTGTAGTTCTAAACAATTTGATTTAATTTTATATTACTAGCAGTAAAGCCCGGCGTTGCTCGGGCTGCTCAGTAGCTGTGTTAAAGTTACAATGTTAAGTTCCTTTATTGTCTTAAAAACTGTAGAGTCTACAGTGTAGACTTTCATGTGGTACTTTTGATTAATATTCCCTCAACCAACAGTATGCCTTATGAAATTAAGAAAACATAACCATAACCCGAATGTTAAAACAAAAGAGGATGTTGGTAATCTATTAGCAAAAATCGAAAATGTAAATACTGCAACACTTGTCTCAGAGAAAAACATCAGCGTTTTGAAACAAAGAAATTGGATGGACATGAAAAACAAAGAAAAACAAAAATGCGTTATCTGTCTGTCGTTTAAAATCATGGCTTCTAAATGAAAATCTTTTAAGGCTTTATTCGAGATCAATGCTTTTTTTTTACAAAATATTTGCTTGTTTTATGGTGTATTCAAATAGGCTTGTTTTCAAGTAAAAATATTGTTTTAAAAGACTTTTAAATGGAAATGAAGCAAAATGGAAGCTTAATATTGAAATTCGAACTCGTGAATTTTGCAGGTTAAAATTTTGCTGGCCCGAAAGTTGTTCGGGAATTTTTGTACTTTTGCACGCGTCGTTTATTCGTAACGTAAATAGATAGACAGAATGACGCCATAAAAGGGAAATAACTCGTCTCTCATCTCTATTTATACATTTGAACTGAAAAATTAATACATTACAAATTCGATTTTTGCACTTGGCGTAGGTCGATTTGAAAATTTTTTTCCCCAATGTCTCCGCCAGACCTTCTTCTATAAGTGTAGCAATTTCACCGAAATTTGAACGTACAATTTAGGAGGAGATGTGTGCCGACCGTTTTAGTAGACAGACAGACAACCTCAGTTTTATATATATACTAGCAGTAAAGCCTGGCGTTGCTCGGGGTCGCTCAGTAGCTGTGTTAAAGTTACAACGTTAAGTTTCTTTTTTGGCTTAACAACTGTAGTGTCTACTGTGCAGACTTGCATGTGGTGTTTTTGATTAATATTCCCTCAACCAACAATATGCCTTATGAAGTAAAGAAAACATAACGATAACCCGAATGTTATAACAAAAGAGGATGCTGGGGATAAAAACTGCACTGGTTAATTATTAACAAAGATCGAAAATGTAAACACTGCAACGCAGAGAAAAACATTAGCGTAACCAAATTATCAGTTATGTCTGTCTGCACGCCTATATCACCTCTCTGCACGACTGTCTGTCTGCACGCCTATATCACCTCTCTGCACGACTGTCTGTCTGCACGCCTAACGAAATTTACAGATACATATATTTTAAATAAACTTATATAATTTTTGCTTTTTTTTACGAAATATTTGCTTGTTTTACGTAGTCTTTAAATAGACTTGTTTTCAAGTAAAAATATTGTTTTAAAAGGCTTTTAAATGGAAATGAAGCAAAACGGAAGCTTAGTGTTCGAACTGATGAATTTTGCAGGTCAATATTTTGCTGGCTCGACAACTGTTCGTGTATTGTGTTAATGTCATTTTAAACGCTCAGAAAGCCAGCGTAATTTTTTACGTAAGACGCTCAATGTAAACAGAACAAAGGGAAATAACTCGTCACTTACGCTCAAAAATCGATACATTAGATTCGATTTCGTCACATAGGGTGGGTCAATTTGAAATATTCTTTTTCCGATGTCTTCGCTAGGGTTCAATGTACACGTATAGCAATTTCCGTGCAATTCCGTCAGAGATTCTAAGAGGAGATGTGTGCCAAAAATCGATAGACAGACAGACAACCACAGCTTTATATATATAGATATATATAGATAACTAGCAGCAGGACCCGGCGTTGCACGGGGTAGGAAACATGAAATAGCAACGCGCATATGCAAAGATTGAGGAAGGTAGCTGTGTACTTTTTGAATTCCCTTATTCTCAGGGAATGATTGTTCATCTACTGGAAACGTAGAACACCAGCAGGCAGAATCCAGTAGTAGCGGTGTCAGTGGGCTGATTGCGGAAATCCTGTATGCGAAAGGAGTAAGTAAGTGTTGTGGGGCCATGTATGTCGTAAGTCTGTTCACGAATTACGTCACAGATGGGGAACACACGTCAGTCTAACGGAGTGATGTAGTCAATTGTGTGAAAACTAAGTAGGGATGAACGTTTAAGTAGGGATATTGAGATGACGAAATCAGCGTGGTAACGCAGCTGCAGCAGAAGGGGGTCATAGTGCAATTAGCAGAAACACTAGGCAGCACTGGTTGCACTGCATTTACACAGCAACAAAGGTACGACAAAAGGGGTCACTGCAGAATTAGCACAACCGATGTTCAGCGTACTAGGGCAGGACGTTCATACTGCAGTGTAGTTGCAACAAAAGGGTCTTAGTAGAAGTAGCACAGACGTGAGTTTTACGGTGTCAATAACACGGCAACGTACACAGAGCCCGCATTTGTGCGTGATGAAAGTACGAAGCGTCAACAGGGTGCCGACAAATATTTTAAGGTCCTCCTCATTTCCTCAACCCCATAAAAATGGTCCTGCTTAAAAGTAAGTAAGTGTTGTGTCCTCTGTTAAATAAACCAAATGTTTTAACGAAATATTATACGTTACTTACGATGTGTAAGTAGCGTTTATATTGAAAATGATAAAGGTATGTAATGCCCAATGTTAATTTGTAAATTTCCTAGAACCCATTAATGGAATCAGACATCCTTTTGTCCACAGCAATGTGAGGGGACTAACTAATGTGTGCTGCAAATCTCGAGGAAATCTGTTGGATTATCTTTAAGTAACGCCTCAAAAAAGACTAAACATGCCTAAAAAATGCTGTTTGTCGCCTAATGCGGACCCTAAGGCAGAAAAAGTTGACATTTGTTTAACCCATTGCACTTCAAGAAATATAGGTAACGTATGTGTAAAGTTTGAAAGAAGTCGGTTGCGTACTTCTCGAGTTTTAGGGATTTACACAGACAGACATACATCCTCTGTTTTATATATATACTAGCAAATGACCCCCGTCCATTTGACGGTGTCAGTTCTTGGTAGGGCTGCAATGTTAATAGTCAATTTCCGTGTTGTATGTTTAACTTGGAGGATAATTTTACCTGATCAACTCTTTCAATAAAATAAAATGAGACGGTATTCAAAAAGAGCAAGTTTTATTTACAGATATGTGTCATTAAAATGTGAACATAGAGAAATGTATCGTTAGCCGTGTCGGTTGAACAATGTGTATTTTAAAACATCCATCATGTACACACACACACAAACACATACACACACACAAACACACAAACACACACACATACACACATACACACACACACATACGCACACACACACACACAATCCCAAGACGTGACGTAGTTAAGAAGTGTAATAAATAAGTTAAAATTATAAACGCTGTATTTATCATATTCGCGACACACACACTCCTCTCTTTCTTTATTTTACTCTCTCTCTCTCACTCCTCTCACACATCCTTCTCTCTCTGGCCGTTATGGAAATTTCACACACACATGCACGCACACATACACACACAAACACATACACACACATATACACACGCACATACACATACAATCCCATAACGTCGTGTTGTGGAAGGGGGATAGTTAAGAAGTGTGTAAAAGGAACGCTCTCTCTTTAATGGCCGCCATGGAATTTGTTAGTGCAAAAGTCTATAAGATTATAAAATCGAAGTTTGTGACTTCGAAATTAATCATTATGAAATAATTTTTTCTTGATGTTACAAACGGTAGCCTATTTTGGCTATGTGTTTAATTTGACAGAGATCGATGGAATATTTTCCAAGTGAAACTCCTTTACACACACACACAGAACGGGAATTATATATATATAGATATATATATATATATATATATATACGTCCAACTCTTGCTAGCAGGGAAAGTGGACATTTAAAACAAAAACCTGCAACATTTTATATAGACTTTAGTCTATTTCCATGCCAGTATAGATTGAATGTGTGTCACTGATGAAAGATTAACACATCTTGAAACAACACTGTCTGGCATCCTTGAGTGGACTGGCAACTCTGTTATATATTATTAGAGGAAAATAGAGACAAATAAATTGCTTTGTTACGAAAAAATAATTTTCTTTGATAGCAAGTCTACTAAAATAAACATGTTTTCATCTGCACCCCTATAATGCTTAAAAACGTAAGATAGAAATCTGATTTGATTTTATTGCTCTCTCTCCCTCTCTTTTTCTTGCTCTATCTCTCCTCTCTCTCTTACTTGCTGTCTCTCTCTCCCACTTCTACTCAATGAATTCCTATACAAGGTTCTCTTATTCGATTGTTTACTTTCAACTACTCCCAGTATGTGAGTGGCCAGAAGTAAATAAAAGTTTGAGAAACTTGTTGAAACTATAAAACGAATGAAATGGTAAAAATGCATTACATAATGGAGTTGTGAACAAAAAATATATTTTAAACGACAATTAAAACATTTTAAACATCAAAATATTAAAACATCATAAATATATTTAATACTCATGAGTATTTCAAAACCACACCATCTAAACATAATGTGTTGATTAGCTACCTCAGCTTATAAACGGGTTCCCGATATTTCCCATTTCTCAGGCATAAAATAGGAGTTTAGATTATATTTAGATCAGTTGATATTTGAGTATATATGGTAACGTCTCTGTTATGTCTAATTTAGGGAAAAAAAAAATAGAGAGGTTAACAAAATATTATCAAATTCTGGATATCACTATATATGATTATCACATTGCTCTAGATTCAGCAACCCTAGAAAAAAGAAAAAGATGTACCATTATATTAATAACTTTCTGTCATTTCAAATGACATAAACTCATTAAGCTCGAAATTATACACACACCACACATATATATATAAGAAGAAGAAATTAAAAGATGGTTAAAAAAGTTCCATATATTTTATTATGCGCATTTCGAAAACAACATCATCCTAGGACAAAAATTGTGTTCTCATCAGATAAAATGAGGTAACATATGAGGCCTAAAAGCACTTGTCAGCAGGAAAGTGCAAAGTCTACATATGACAGAAATATAAGAGTAAGAAAAAGATAGGAAAATAGAAGAAAAGGAAAAAGAAAGTTAAGAGAGAAAAAAAAAGGAAAGAAGGAAGAGAGAGAAAGAGATATATTTCTTTATTTACCATAAAGGCATAAAAAGAAGGGACAAATACAAAGGGGGAGTTTACATACAATCGAGTAAAAAGGGTATAAAATGAAAATAATCGAAAATAACCTCAAAAGGGAGGGGACGTGATGGGGGTTGCACACACCCCCGAAAAAGTGTGCAATCCTTTGTCCGGGGAGCACATGGAGAAGGTGCTCCCCTCTCCTTTACTTCTTTACCTACAGGATGGTATACAGAGAAGGCCCATTTACACGAGCCATTCTCGCCACTATCACCCACCTTTCATAAAACTGCCTGTGGCCAAGCACCTCTCTCTCCATTCTTATCCTTCTTCCGAAGTGATATCGGAAGAAGTAGACCAGACTATGGCCAGAGAGGAAGTTGCCTGACCTCAGACCTTTCAATCGTGTCCACCAAACAACCTCTTTCAACATGGCTATTACGCACAGAAAAACCGACTTTGCTTCCTTTGTGAAGAGGGGAGGCGGTTTGATTGTCATCACGGACTCGGCGGTCAATTGAATCGGCGCCACCCGCGACAGCAGTCGTTCGGCGTAGCCCCACAGATCAGCCACGCCCGGACATTGCTCCAATGCGTGCGCAACGGTTTCTTCGTGACGCACGCATCTAGGGCAAATCTTTTTTGAGGGATCCCTGCCCGGGCGCCCGTGTCTGTAGAGCCTCTCTCGAACGGGTAGAGCCACCCGGTAGCACTGCCAGGCTAGTGACTTCTGGAAGTTGTCCATTGGTCCCGGGCCGAAAGTCCTACCGAACAGGCTGGCCAGTTCGTCCCAGGAAGAGAGAGAAAGAGATAGATAGATAGATAGATAGAGAGAGAGAGACTTTTGATCAGGAACGCTGTCAAAATGAAACAAGCTGTAAATAACGGTTAAAAAGTAAATTGATGAGTTCTATGTGCGATAAAATAAAGTACCAGTAATGCACTGGTTATTTGCTGGCCTTGTGCCAAAACGTAGAGACAATTATAGATGGTATTCAAATATTAGAGGTCTAAAATATAGAAACTGGGTATATTATTTTATATTGGGTTTAAATACTAAAAATTCGATTAAGAAGTCTAAAAATGTATTAATAAAATAAAATTAAATTAAATTAAAATAAGTATAAAATAGATTTTTATAAAATAAAATAAAATAAAATAAAATAAAATAAAAAAATAAAAATAGTCTATCTATGTCAAAATTAAAAATTTCTATTAAAAAATCTATATATGTGGGGTATACTATTTAACTTTTATTTTATATCAACAAGTAAATAAAAGGAATTGCTAGAATGATTGATAAACATAGAAAAACATATGACGTCATAATTTGTTTACAAAATCTACAAAGGTTTGAACGAAAATCTAAGGCTATCAAAAAAAGGTCAAAGGCTTAATATATGCTGAGAAACAATTAATACCTTGTAGAATATATTGAAATATGTGTAAAAAAAATGTGTAAAAAATTAACCGTTATTTGTGGAATATGTTATAGGACATTGGCTATATATTTTGTGAAAGTATATATATATATATATATATATTACGTCCGTTTTTCCACGCTAGCATGGGTTAGACGGGTTGTCCTGTTGTGGGCAGTGTCCGGTCGGCTGACCTTGCTTTGCTCATACCGGAACTGATTCTGGCTTGATTTCTACAGCTGGATGCCCTTCCTCGCACCAACCTCATTTACAGTGAGTGCTGGATGCTTTTTTCCCATGGCGTCTACACGTCCACTTTACAGTGTGGGCTGGGTGCTTTTTTGCCGTGGCGCCTCCACGACCACTTTGCAGTGGGAGGGGGTGAGGACATATTGTCTATATGCTTCAGCTTCGACTTGTACCCATGGGGGATTGGGTATTCATGTTTCATCGCCTTTGAGAGGTGTAATTGGGTAAGGTCGGCTTTTATCACCTCATCCCAGGTCTTCTTGGGCCTCCCCACTCCGCAGTTTCCATCGACTTCTAGTGCTCTGCACCTTTTTATGCAGCTGTCATCCTTCATACGCATCACATGCCCATACCAATGCAACCTCCTCTCCTGCTTACAACATTTGAATCCTCTTATGCTCAGTCTCTCTCTCAATTCGCTTATGCTTTGCCGTTCGCGTATATTACATATCCATCGAAGCATGCAGGCTTTGTTTCTCTCTAATCTATGCAAGTCTTCCACCTTCAGCGCCCAGGTCTCACTACTATGTAAAATTGCTGTTCGTATACACGCATCATACAGTCTGCATTTGATTTTAAGGGAAAGCCTTTTGCAGCTAGCAATGGCAGTAGCTCCCTGAACTTCTTCCATCCCATTCTTACCCTAGTTATTGTACTTTCCGAACACCCATCTCCGCTGCTAATTCGGTCACCTAGGTAACAGAAGCTGTCTACTGTTTCTACAGAGCCCTCCCAGAGTTTGGTGGTACTTGTTTCCTGTGGCGGTTTGCTGCTTGCTGTCCCAGCACAGCTGCTGCATGTGAAGCCTACATTCTTTATATATATATATATTATTCATATAGAGTTAGAAGGATTCTACAATTTGTGTCAGATGAATCAACAACTTCTCCTCTGCACTCAGTAATTGTACATAAGTGAGATACAGACCTCCTTGGCCTATCTGGGACGTGGCTCAACTCCAGTACTGACTTCGTCTATGTATACCGATTCAACTCTTCCTAACTGGAAAATCAGACGTTAAATGATGATGATGATGATATAACGTACATATTTATTAAAACTGAAATATGTTACATCAGAGTTTTTTAAGCTTAGAGTTTACTGTATTTCTATCAATTGCCCCCCACCCCACCCCACCCTTGCATGTGACAAGCAAGGAAACTAGTTAAAAAACATTGTATTCTACTAATCAGACATGGCTATAGATTTACTTAATCTCAGCATGATTTCTTTGATGAATGTTTCTTACTGTTAACATGCAAGGTTCACAAAATGTCATGAAAATATGTTCTGCTTCTATATTACTCTGTTATTTCTACTATTACATATAATTCATTTTCAGAGTTATTATTGTTGTTGTTAGTTTTGTATATATATTACATCATTTTGGAATGTATATACTTCAATATCCATGCCATTATTTCATTTATTTGGTGCTGAGTATAATTCTTGCATGAAAGAATCATTCTTGCAACAGGAATGTCACAACCAGATCATCGGCAAAAATAAACCACTAAACAAAACAAAGCAAATTTGGAGATCTGTACAATACCTGACCTATAGGGTTTCTATCTTTCTATCTAACTACCTATCTACCTATCTATATATACTTACCTATTCCTCTAAATGCTCTTTATGAGGAGGATAATGATGATGATAGTGATGATGAAATATATATATGCACAGTATATACTTACGTATATATCACACCTTTTTCTATGGGAATATAATATGAAAAACCAACATGCAATTTATTTCTTCTGAATTATAAACACACATATCATCATGATCGTCACAATTTAACATCCATTTTTCCACACTGGCATGGATATATATATATATATATATATATATATATATATATATATATGTATATAAAATAAAATAAATAAGTAAGTCCAATACTTAAAATTTGGCTTCGTATATTATATATTATTATATATTATAAAATATATATATATGTATATATGACGAAAGGCTTCTCTGTACACTTCTTCGGAAAGTATGTTTATTCCCTTTCAGAAACTAATTAGTTGGGAGTGAAATTTTAGTAAGTAAGTTAATTTTATAATTTTCTTATTTTACGTCTCTCATATTATTGTTCTGCAACCCCATGCATTGAACCACAAAGTTACTAAGACAAAACCTATATATTTGCTAGCATAAGTATGCATCTGTGTATATATATGTTACTAGATATACTAATTCTTTATAATTATCTCCAAATTATTTGTCGAGCAAAATTGGCCAAGACTGCTGCTATGGTAACAGTCAGGCTGCTGTCTTCTTAACAAACCACTTTCCACTGATTGACCTCGATGTCACGTGATTGATTCTTTTGAATTTGCCACCGACGCAGTAGGCAGTGATTTTCTCAATGGCTAGGAATTTAGTCCACGCTTTGCTTTTTTCCATCCACTGAATTATTTTTGTATAAGTTCCCAGTGTCCACGTATTGCCTGGAAACTTAGCTGAGAATAGACTTCCCTGATGACGAAAGGCTTCTCTGTACACTTCTTTGGAAAGTATTTTTATTCCCTTTCAGAAACTAATTAGTTTGGAGTGAAATTTTAGTAAGTAATTTAATTTTATAATTTTCTTATTTTACGTCTCTCATATTATTGTTCTGCAACCCCATGCATTGAACCACAAAGTTACTAAGACAAAACCTATATATT
Organism: Eledone cirrhosa; assembly: GCA_964016885.1. Lineage (NCBI taxonomy): Eukaryota > Metazoa > Mollusca > Cephalopoda > Octopoda > Eledonidae > Eledone > Eledone cirrhosa. The sequence goes on from OZ024740.1 coordinate 225,017,782, forward strand.
TGCTAGCATAAGTATGCATCTGTGTGTATATATATGTTACTAGATATACTAATTCTTTATATATATATATATATATATATATATATATATATATATATATATATATATATATATATAATGATAATGATATGTATGTTTGCATATATATAAAGTGGACGTGTAAAAGACTCTGCAAAAAGCACCCAACCCGCTCGGTAAAGTGGATGTATAAAAGAAACGGCAAAAAGCACCCAGCATATACTGTAAATGTGGTTGGCATTAGGAAGGGCATAGAAAACCAGCCAGAAACACCCCTATTTGAGTGAGACACGGTCACCTGACACAGCTTGCCTTAAAATAGGACCCGTCTAACCCATGCTAGCGTGGAAGATGGATGTTAATCGATGATGATGATGATGATGATATACAGATGCAAGGTTTGAACTTTTCAGGCAAAGTGCAAAAGCATTATGAAATTCTTAATAAATGTAGGAGGCTCAGTCACAGAAAATAAATGTAAACGCAGTTGCTTGCTATAAAAAGTTTAGAAAATTGGAATTTCAAAATGTGCATATAATGTTGTTTACATTCAAAGATGTTTGATTAAGTTTTCTAATTTAGATGTTAATTGTTGTATATATATGAGTTGTAGTGCACCTGAGCACTGTACACAATAATTTCATAATTATTATTATTATATATATATATATATAGTATCTTGCTCAAGGAAACAACACATCACCCGGTCTGAAGATTGTGAGTTCAATTCTCAGACTGGGTGATGTGTTGTTTACTTGAGCAAGACACTTTATTTCACATTGCTCCAGTTTACTCAGCTGTAGAAATGAGATGATAGGACTGGGGTCCCTATCATTCCACTGGTTGTGGAGGTGTCACGGCTAAAAAACACCCAGCCCACACTGTAAAGTGGACGTGGAGGTGCCACGGCAAAAAACAGCACCCAGCTCTCACTGTAAATGAGGTTGGTGTTAGGAAGGGCATCCAGCTGTAGAAATCAAGCCAGAATCAGTTCCCGTCCCACCCTTGCAAGCAGAGAAAAGCAGACGTAAAATGCTGATGATGATGATGATGATGATGATGCCTACATATATAAAACAATGTATAATTATACAGTCACATATGCAGCACTCTCACAAAAGATTATTTAATATGATGTAACACTCTTCTAATAAATTACTTAACATCACAACATTAAAGTCACACCTGTAGCATTCTCCAAAATCACTGGCAAATAAGAGATTCTCAAAGAAATGGCCCTTGTGTTCTTAAATCAGTCCAGATTATGATGCATAATTTAAGATAACTGCTGTCAGTCTGTCACCTATTATTATTCTGAGATTAATGATAATGTTTCACACATTACTTTATAGAAAATGACTCTTACATGATTAGTCCTGTTTCTTTCATGAAACTTCACCTGAATGACAACTACACAAAGTCAACTACTAGTCGTGTAAAAGTCACTTTTTAATAAATTCATATAACCTCTCTACTTCATCTATTAATTGTGTTTCTTTCCATTTAAATTTAAATCATTTCTTACAACTATATCTTAATAATAAAACATGTGACAGCAATCCCATGATTGTCAAACAGTGTGGGAAGTTGTAATACATCCAAGAAGTAATTAAAGAAGTATTCCATATGTCAATATATTTTAGTTATTGAAGTTACATCCAAACGAGTATCCTCCACCACTAACTAACTCACCCTCTGCCACTGGATCCCAGCTGACAGGATGAAGAATGCCCTGGAAGACGGCATGGCAGCCACTGATTTTGTGGGACTTGCACCTGTGAGCAGCCAACTCTGCCCCAGTGGTAATAAGTCTAAGAATGAATATTTGCTTTAATATTTTTCTCCCTCCTTCTCCCACCTTCCTCTCTTTGTCTGTCACTATCTTTCTCTCACAGTATTGATAAGACATTTCAACCTAGTGGATTGGCAGTATCGGTAGAGGGTTGGACACCATGCTTTGACGCATAGAGTTACAGCCCTTGCCATTCTGAGTTCAAATCCCGCCGAGTTTAACTTTGCTTTCATCCTTACGGGTCGATAAAATAAAGTACCAGTAATGCACTGGGTAATTGCTGGCCTTGTACCAAAAGTAGAAACAATTATGAGATATAACAATATGTGTATGTGTGTGTATATATATATATATAGATAGATAGGTAGATAGATAGATAGATAGATAGATATATGAATAATTTTGTTTTGAAACAGCAAGCAAGTTTGAAAGTAGAAATAGCTTTTGCTGTATTTTTTTACTAAAGAAATTTTAGCCTGATAGTGGGGTTTAGAACCCTCTATCACTATAAACCCCAATATCAGGCTAGAATTTCTTTAGTAAAAGAAAAATGGTGTAAACTTCTATATATATATATGTATATATAGTCTTTCTTTGGGTATGACTGACCCTAGGTTTGCACCTGAAATGTTTCTCTCCAAAGAGCATGTCAGTGTAAAGTGTTTTGTGGAAGACCAGCAGTTGCCCATGCATGTCAATTTCTCTCCCCCATGCCAAGGGAAAGCTAATATGGCTTGGCACAAGTGTCATTGGAATTCATTTTTTTTTCAGCTGAATGAGCTGGAGTTATGGGTAAAAAAGGTTTTGTTCAAGGACACAATCAACCACCAGCATTCAAACTCATGATCTAATCAACATAAGCCCAATATTCTAACAACAAAACATGTTAGTGTAAGAAACTCACTAAAGATAAACTGAATGAAGAACTGCTACACTGTTTTTAAAAGCTGTTTCAGAAAAGTCACTAGTTTCTCTTAATAGTAAACAATGACTTTTAATAACAAATATTAAATATATACATATATGTGTGTATGTGTGTATGTGTTGGATGAGTGTAGTAATCATAGGGATATATTCTTCTATCTAAAGGATAGCACTCAGCATATGTCAGCATATAATGTCTAATTTCTAATTTTGATCTAGAATATCATTGCCTTTTTATTTATACAAGCTCTTATAATCCTGATAAAATAATGTAATGTGAGACATTTTGATTTGTTGTTATTTGAAATGCCATTGTATGTTGGATGATTGCCTGGATTGATAAATTAAGAAATAATATGTATTGATGGATTGGTAAGATTAATTCTAACTATACTGCTATTATTTGGTTATGACTAATGTAACAAATGAAATATTAGATTCGTAGGAGATTGAGGATGGTAGGTAATAGTATTTGTGACATATGTATCATCATCATCATCATCATCATCATCATCATTGTCATTATCATCATCACCATCATCATCATTATCTTCATCATACTTATTATCATTATCATCACCATCATCAATACTATCATAACCACCATTCATCACCATAATCATAATCAACATCACCACCATCATCATCATCATCATCATCATCATCATCATCACCATCGCCATCATCATCGTCACGATCCTCATCATTATCATCACCACCACCACCACCATCATCAACATCACCACCACCAAACGCCATCATCATCATCATTATCATCATCATCATCATCATCATCACTATCACCATCATCACAATCATCATCATCATCATCATCATCATCACCACCACAATCATCGTTACTATCATCATCACTAGCACCATCATAATCACCATCATTATCATCATCATCATCATCATCATCACCACCACCACCACCCTTTAATCTTCCTCCTCGTCTTCCTTGTTGTCATTGTTGTCCTTGTCATCATCTTTATGATTATTATAACTATCATTATAATCATCATCACGGCCTATTCCTCCACCTCCACCTCCTCCTCCTCCTCCTACTCTTTCTCATTGTTGTCATTGTTTTTCTGTTCATCATTATCATAATCATTGTCATCATCATACCACCACTTTAATATCTGGTTTTCCTTGCTAATCTAAGCTGGATGAGATATTTTGAGGCAGTGTTTTTATGGCTAGATATCTTTTCTGATGCCAACCCATACTTTATTCATAAGTCTCGTATATCTTGCTCATCTTTATTAAATCACTAAACAGCAGGAAGTAATGATTATAAGGGGCACACACAAATATCACTGTTTACTTTGAACGTGTTTAATAATAGCAAGCTAGCAGTAAACATGCATATACAAATATATAGATACAAACACACACACATACATACATGCATACATACATTGATAGAGAAGAAATTCCAAACATGGAAGCATGGCCTAGAATCAAAAGGCCTTAAAATTAACTTGTCTAAGACTAAAGTTCTAGTTTGTAGGAAGGAAAATAGGGAACTGGTCTCATCTGGGAAATGGCCATGCTCAGTGTGTAGGAAAGGAGTAGGCAGAAACTCCATTTTATGTCCCAAATGCAAAGTATGGGTGCATAAAAGATGTAGTGGGATCACAGGTAAGCTAACTAAGAATATAGATTGTATATGTGGCCGGTGCTCTGGAGCAATAAGTAGCAGCAAGTGTCCACAGAATACTAGCTCATTACATTGCACAGATGGTTCTATAGAAATAGTGGACACCTTCCGTTACTTGGGTGACAAAATCAGCAGTGGTGGAGTGTGCTCTGAAAGTATAGTAGCTAGAGTCAGAACGGGATGGAAAAAGTTCAGAGAGCTTATACCACTATTAGCCGCTAAAGTTTTCTCTCTAAAAATGAAGAGCAGGCTGTATGATGCCTGTGTACAAACAGCAATGTTACATGGCAGTGAGACTTGGGCATCGTGTGCAGAGGATATATGCAGACTGGAGAGGAACGAAGCTTGCATACTCCGTTGGATGTGTAATAGTAATATACGTGAACGGCAAAGCATAAATGAACTAAGAGAGAAATTATGAATAAGAGGAATCAGATGTTGTTTACTCGAGAGAAAAACCTGGGATGACTTGATAAATTCCGACCTCACACACTTACACCTCTCCAAGACAATGTCACTGGACCGAGATCTTTGGTGCTACACAGTAATACAGAAGACCCGCCTTGCCTAAGTACAAAGCAAAACCTACAGTCAGTAGACACCTCTAACAAGAATCCCCTCCACCCCACCCCCACCCCATCCACACCACCCCCTTAAATGGGAAGTTATGTTGGTACCACAACATCCAGTCCGAAATATATGAGGTCGTGTAGGTGTCGCGAAAAAAACAAAAAAACACAGTCCACGCTGTAATGTGGCCGTGTAGGTAACACGGTAAAAACCTCTCAGTCCACACTGTAAACGTGGTTGGTGTTAGGAACGGCATCCAGCAGTAGAAAACCCGCCAGACAGTCCTATGCGAGCAAGACAACCAATCTTGCCTCAAGTGGGAAAATTCCCGTCCAAACCCATGCAAGCGTGGAAGATGGACGTTAAACGATGATGATGATGTTGATGATGATACATAAATACATACATGAGGATTGCAGTGTCTTCACAGATGATTGATTCTTCATTGTCATCCCATCCATGTCCATGACTTTGTAGATGGCTTTGTAGACCTGCTGCAGATCTGCATGGTTTACAACAAAAGTGACAGAAAAGAGTTGTGTTTTCCACAGGATTGGTGAGGTCATTTTGTAGGATACAATCTGTATACACCACCATGTATTTTTTTTAGACTGGAAATAACATACATACTAAGAAGATGGGATTCCTGACAGTTTCTGTCTACTAAATTCTCTTCCATGGCATTGCTCAGCCCAAGGTTATTGCAGAATACACATATCCAAAGTGATATATATTAGGATGAAACCTGAACAATGAAGCAGCAAAACAAACTTCATAACCAAAAGTTATTTCTGTACCTTAGTAGTGTTCTTTTGTCACTGCTGTTGTTTAATCTATTAGCATTTTCATTATTCTATATTTACTGTTATATTTTCACGGCAAAAACTTTATATCTCATATAATATTGATTCTACAAGATTTTGATATTATTGATTTTGAGAACAACACCTTAACATAAGTATGAGTAGCTGGTTACAGCTGGTTTGAACAGAAAGACGTGAGAGAATTCTGGCTGGATATGGCCAGATTAAATGCTAAAGGATTAATTAAACCAATGCTCAGCCTTGATTAAACAGAACTATGATTAAAGTCTAAAAAAATACACCACCCCATACATTTTATAAAAAATACAATCAAAGATTTGTAATAAAAGACTAGCAATTTTAAAAGAGATGGTACTTATCTCACAATGCTTCATTTTAACTATAATATTTTAAACAACGATATGTTATTCAATGCATCATTCTTTTCTAAAATTAGTAGGGTGCGATTTGACTGTTATTTCTAGAAAAATAAACAACATTGTAGTGGTTTACATTTGCTTGTTGTTGAGAAGGATGACATAGCTGGCAGCCTACTTCTTTTTTTCTGTCTAAAGTAGGTACTTCAGTATCATCATGACTTTGATCTGAAGGACGAGTGGTGAAGATAATGGAATTAGTCCATATTTACCAATCAAGACCTTGTCCAGGACCCCACATCTAAACGAGCCAGCTTTGACCTTCCTTGAAAGCAATGGGTGTCCCTTAATTGGATCCACAAAACACATGCCAGAACAGCCAATTGTATCCATCAATGGAAAATTAAAGACAGCACAGCATGTAATTGTGGGAGACACTTAACAGACAGTACTGCATGTTGTTCAGGATTGTCCCCTCAGACGTTTTCCCAACAGCCTGGAGCCAATCCACAATACTAGAAATGACACCTTAGTCTGGCTCACCAATCTCAATCTGTCTCTCTAAACATTATGCATATGTCATACAATATGAAGAAGTATCATCATTATAGTCATCATCATTTTTATTTCCATTTTACTCAGCTAGCATGTTAGCAAACCCTGAGTTGATGGAGTTTTGTTTGTGCGGGACATAAATAAACCACACTGTGTACAATAAGGATGTTAAACATGAAGTAAATACGTAGAGAAAAACAGTCATGCACATTCATGTATCTCCATGCACACATAATTAAATACATATATGTATGCATGGGTGGACTGAAAAATCCATAGACTGACTATGAATGAGTGATGTTAGAGCTGTGAAATCTTGCATGCATTAATTTCAACTCTTATTAATAACTGCATAGTTTCTTTCCAGGGTCAATGTTAAAAAATAAACCTCATTTGGTCATTCCATGAGAGTATCTTGGTCAGCCTATGAAATTTTCAACTTATGAACTTTCCAGCTTACCCTTGTATATAAGACCAGCTGCGATGAAGGAGTGAGTTCAATGTCACGATGCAGATGCCAGGATCATAAGGTCCACAGGGCAGGTCTCTTGCTCCAAACTGTATTACAAAGAGTATTGAGGAATTCCTGATGGTATACATTTGCAATTGTTTGCCATTCTCTGCAGACTTGTGATGTGCAAGCCCTCAGTAGTTGAAGAAAACAGTCAACATTAGTTTGATAGTGCTCTGAACCTTACATGTAATATCGGGGCCTTGGCAACATTAGATTCTTCCACTGTGATGATAGAGCTTCAGCTTCTGGGTCATACTCATACACCTATGTTGCATTTTCAGTTAACATGGTATTGAGGAAGTTGCAGTACAGGTAGACCAAGGAAAACATGGGGAGAGGTGCTGAGAGGTGATCTCAAATCACTGAGACTCACAGGGGAGAGAACAAAGGAACAAGTGGAGAGATGCTGTGCTGAGAAGGACCCATCCAACCCATGCAAGTATGGAAAAACGGATGTAAAATGGTGATGATAATCATCATCATCCTCATCATGAGGAACTCAGGATCCTTATGAGCACTATGAAGTAAAATGAAGTAGGACAGCACCTCACACTGGCTGCATGGTAATGACTGACACATCCACTGAGCTAACCAAAACCACACATCTGTATCAATGTATGTAGCTCCCTACACCCACTTTTATCTACCTAATGTCATTTCTTCCCACAGGGAAAATAAAACTGGATTCTTTATCGACAAATCTCCTAATACATCATATTTATTGTATCTGAAGTTTAACCTGTCTTGTTATGGTGCTATGTTAATAGCTGATAAAATTACCTAGTAGAGATAACAATAGCACAGTTAAAAAACAAAAGTAAATACAAAAAATAAACTGAAAAGGAAATAGATTGAAATACTTAATTAGAAGAAAGAAGTATTTTCTCTCTCCCCTTCTTTCTTTCTCTGTATCCATCCTCTCTCTCTCTCTCTCTCTCTCTCTCTCTCTCTCTCTCTCTCTCTCTCTCTCTTTATATATATAGGTGACCGAATTAGCAGCGGAGGCGGGTGTTCAGAAAGTACAATAACTAGGGTAAGAATGGGATAGAAGAAGTTCAGGGAGCTACTGTCTTTGCTAGGTGCAAAAGGCTTTTCCCTCAAAATATACACACATATATATCATCATCATCACTGTTTTACGTCTGTTCTTCCACGCTAGTATGGGTTAGACGGGTTGTTCTGTTGTGGGCAGTGTCTGGTCGGCTGATAATGCCTTGCTCATAGGAGAACTGATTCTGGCTTGATTTCTACAGCTGGATGCCCTTCCTAACACCAACCTAATTTACAGTCAATGCTGGGTGCTTTTTTCCGTGACGCCAGAGGTCACGGTCGCGTGTCATCGCCTTTGCGAGGTGTAATTGGTTAAGGTCGGCTTTTATCACATCATCCCAGGTCTTCTTGTGTCTCTGCACTCTGCGGTTTTCATCAACTTCTAATGCTCTGCACCTTTTTATGCAGCTGTCATCCTTCATACGCATCACATGTCCATACCAATGCAACCGCCTCTCCTGCACACAGCATTTGATTCCTCTTATGCTCAGTCTTTCTCTCAATTCATTTATGCTTTGTCGTTTGCGTATATTACTATTACACATCCATCGGCTTCGTTTCTTTCTAATCTACGTAAGTCTTCCACAGACAGCGCCCAGGTCTCACTACCATGTAACATGCTGTTCGTATACACGCATCATACAGTCTGCCTTTCATTTTGAGGGAAAAGCCTTTTGCACCTAGCAAAGACAGTAGCTCCCTGAACTTCTTCTATCCCATTCTTACCCTAGTTATTGTACTTTCTGAACACCCGCCTCCGCTGCTAATTCGGTCACCTAGGTAGCAAAAGCTGTCTACTGTTTCTACAGAGCCCTCCCAGAGTTTGGTGGTACTTGTTTCCTATGGCTGTTTGCTGCTTGCTGTCCCAGCACAGCTGCTACATGTGAAGCCTACATTCTTAGTTAAGCTACCTGAGATCCTGCTACATCTCTTGTGTACCATTGTTTGCATTTGGGGCAGAGAATGGAGTTCCTACTTACAGCCTTCCTACATACTGAGCAAGGCCATTTCCCTGAGGGGATCTTGGTTCTGTTTTCTTATCTACTTACAAGGAACTTAGTCTTTGTCAGGTTGACTTTGAGACCTTTTCTTTCTAGTTCCTGCTTCCAAGTTTTGAATTTCTTCTCTAGTTCTACCATAGATTCAGCTATAAGTGCAAGGTTATCTGCATACTCCTCCATTGTTGCCTGCAGAACTATGATGAACAGGAGGGGGTTAAAAACAGAGCCCTGTACACTAAATTCCTCGCTATAGTCATTGCTAATCCTAACTTTGCTGACTGTTCCCCTATACATGGCTTGTACAGCATTCACAAGCCATTCATTTACTCCTAGTTTTCTAAGGGCCCACCAGATTAAAGCACAGGGAACTCTATCAAAGGCTTTCTCGAGATTGACAAATGCCAGGTAGAGCGGCTTAATTTTAGCTAGGTACTTTTCCTGTAACTGCCTCACAAGGAAGAGGGCATCAGTGGTGCCTCTTCCTGGCACAAACCCAAATTGAATCTCATCTAGTTTCACCCAGTCCCTAATGAACGGTGCTATAACTCTTTCTGTTACTTTCATGACCTGGTCCATCAGCTTTATATCTCTATAGTTTCCTCTATCTAGTGCATCACCTTTACCTTTGTAGCAGTTGACAATGATGCTACTGCACCAATCCTTTGGTATGACACATTCTAGTATTACCTGGTTAACAATCCATGTGGTTAAGGTGTGACCTACAGACCCAGATGCCTTCAGCATCTCGGCAGCTATACCCGATGGACCGGTTGCCTTCCCCGTCTTCATATCTTTGCTTGCCTTACTTACTATGCTGCTGCTGACTTGTACTGCTGGCCCCTCTATAGGGTCTACTTGGGGTAGAGCCTCTTTCTTCTTCCCATGCATTCTCCTCATTTAGTAATCTATTATAATGGCTCTTCGACACATCTTTCTTCTCAGCACTTGTGAGGGCAAGCTCACCTTTATCATTCCAGATACACTTCTCCCCAATGTAATCACAACTCTGTCTGACACACTGCCTCGCAAACGTGAACACCTCCTGTTTCTGGTCCTCACACTGCAAAACATGCTTGAATTTTCTATCCTCTGCTTCCCTCCTAGCTATGTATACTTGTCATATATATATATATATATATATATATATATATATATAAGAAAAGAGTCCAGACCCCAACGGCTGAGCTCCGGCCGATTTGACAGCTAGATCCAACTTTGGATCTAGCTGTGTAAACAGCCGGAGCTCAGCCATTGGGGTCCTGACTTTTTTTCTATTACCCAACTCTACTACCCTAAATATTGATTACTCTGGTGCATTATGGTCCACCTGGTGCCTTACCACAGCCTCTTAGTTATATATTTATTATAAGAACAGATTTAATTTTAAGCAAAGAATAGCTCCTTTCACCCTTAGTGGGATCTTCTGAAACTGAAAAAAATCAATTTGTGGATGCAGAAGTAAATATTTCGATAAGCGTTACAACCAAAAATCCCATGAAGGTTGAAAGCAGTGATTCTTTGCTTAAACTTTAATCTGTTCTTATAATAAATATTTGCTCTACAGGTTTTAAAATATATATCATCATCATTTTACGTCCGTTTTTCCCTGCTTGCAAGGGTGGGACGGGAACTGATTCTGGCTTGATTTCTACAGCAGGATGCCCTCCCTAACACCAACCTCATTTACAGTGAGTGCTGGGTGCTTTTTTGCTGTGGCACCTCCCGACCACTTTGCAGTGGAATGATAGGCACCCCAGTCCCTATCATCTCATTTCTACAGCTGAGTAAACTGGAACAATGTGAAAATAAAGTGTCTTGCTCAAGGAAACAAGACATCACCCGGTCTGAGAATTGAACTCACAACCTTTCGATTGCAAGGCCAATTCTCTAACCAGTCAGCCATGTGCCATATATATATAATCCTTACTGAGCCCTCTTCGATTTTAGTCTCCACATTTATTATTACTATACATATACGTACATACACACCCATATGTATATATACATATACATACAGTTATATCATTTCATCATCATCAGCATTTTACGTCCGCTTTTCCCTGCTTGCAAGTGTGGGACGGGAACTGATTCTGGCTTGATTTCTACAGCTGGATGCCCTTCCTAACACCAACCTCATTTACAGTGAGTGGTGGGTGCTTTTTTGCCGTAGCAACTACACCACCACTTTGCAGTGGAATGATAGGGTCCTTATCATCTCATTTCTACAGCTGAGTAAACTGGAGCAATGTGAAATAAAGTGTCTTGTTCAAGGAAACAACACACCACCCGGTCTGAGAATTGAACTCACAACCTTTCGATTGCAAGGCCAATGCTCTAACCACTAAGCCTTGTGCCTACATATGTATACATATATATATATACATACACACATATATATATGTCAGTTCAATTCCTGGACCGGGTGATGCGTTATGTCCTTGAGCAAGACATTTTAATTCACGTTGCTCGTTCTACCTGGAGTTGCGACTGATAGATAGTATTAGCAATTGGAAAGACCAACGGAAACATTGTTTCCTCGGTCTGATTTGACGAAAGTCAATCGACAAATTTTATATATATATATATATAAACAGGAAAAGAATTAATTATAGATCAATCCAATTGATCATTGCACTATTATTGATACCATCTGCTGTATGGAACTCTTGTCAAAACAACAAGATGGAATCTAACACTTCTGTTAATCCACTGCAAATGTACAAATACTTCATTTATCAACCCTGAACCAATGAAAGACGAAGTTGACATCGGCAGGATTTGAACTCAGAGTATATTAAGGACGAATAATTACCAAGGCATATAATATGATGTCTAATGGCTTTTGTCAATCTATAGATAATTACCTTTGTTTTGTAACAATGTTTGGCAGGAAAAAACTAAAGAAGCTTTATCAATAAAACAGAAAACATTCATAAGTCCTTAGCAGAGTGATCATTTACAGAAAGAAATAGAAAGTGGGTATGTAGTGGCAGAGTCGCTAGAATGTCAAATAGACAACTTTATGGTATTTATTCTGGCTCTTTGCTCTCTGAGTTCAAATCCAGCCAAGGTCAACTTTGCCATTTATCCTTTCAAGGTTGATAAAAAAAATACTAGTCTAGTACTGGGGTCTCATTTTCTCTCTCTCACTTGCTATCTTTCTCTGGATGAAATCTGCTGTACTCAGGCCTGGAGAGGATGAGCTCTGCCAGGCTTTACTGGCTCCCCCATAAGTTACAGGACCACACCATATATATATATATATATATATAATTGTTTCTACTTTTGGCACAAGGCCAGCAATTATAATCAGTGTATTACTGGTACTTTATTTTATCGACCCCCGTAAGGATGAAAGGCAAAGTTAACCTCGGCGCGATTTGAACTCAGTCCGTAAAGGGACGTAACTGTGCTGCAAAGCATTGTGTCCGACCCTCTGCCGATACTGCCAATCCACCGCCCTATTATATATATATATATAATGCAGATAATTAGGGTGTTTATCCCTGAAGGTTACGTTGTAATGCTGTGAGGATAATCCAGTTAAAGCAGTCCAAAATCACCCTATGTCAGTAGTTTAACCTTAGAAAAATGGTGGTGATTAAGTGTGACGGAGTTTCCTTTAATGAAATGTTGTAAAGACAGAGGTTTTATGTAATTATTTTATAGGACTCTTCAGCTGTGTTAGAGACATGATAACCACCCTAATATTGGTGATCAACATTATAAATAAGCCAAGTACATGCTGTAAAGTGGTTGGTGATAGGAAAGGCATCAAACTATAGAACACCTACTGAGAGGATTATTCAGCTTAAATCTTTGAGAATTAATTTGCTCACATAACCTGAGATTGCCTGATGAAAATAAAATATTCTCAACAGAGTATTGTATGTGTACATACATATATACATACATACATATATACATGCATTCATACAAATATACATATATTCATACATAGATACATGCATACATTCAAATATACACACTTAGATGCATAGATACATACATGCATACATAGATACAAAAATATACACAGATACATGCATACATGTGTACATACATACAAACATATATACATGCATACATACATACGCAACTTTATATACAAGCATGCAAACATACTTGCATATACAGGTATTATGTTTTCAGATACATAACTACATGTCTATATGCTTACATATACACCTTCCTACTTACATATCTACATTTATATATACATGCTTATCTACACTTACAAACGTTACATTACTATCTAATTGATGTTGTCTAAATTTCATTGAAAGATCCTCATTTAAGAAAAAATTCAAAAATTAAACCCAGAATATACATATATACATACATGCATGCATAAATACATACATACACATATACATTTATGCATACAAACGTAAATATATATATATATATATAAATATATATATATATACTGTTTTAAACCTTTCCAACACTAATTTGCATAATAAACCAACAATAAATCTAATAACTCCACTATCTAGGAGATTCCAACCAGAATGGTTGCATTTTTTAAGGGTATGTCAATATTTATTTATAAAACTTGGCAGTATCGGCAGAGGGTCGGACGCCATGCTTTCAAGCATAGTTATGTCCCTTTACGATCTGAGTTCAAATCCCGCCGAGGTTGACTTTGCCTTTCATCCTTACGGGGTCGATAAAATAAAGTACCAGTAATGCACTGGGTAATTGCTGGCCTTGTGCCTAAAGTAGAAACAATTATATTTTATCTGATGAAAGCGCACCATAGATTGCTCTGGTGGCCCTTGAAATATGTATAATGAAATAAATATGGTTTTATAAATATAGTTTCCATTTGTTAATATATTGTATATATATATGTGTATATATATATATATATATACACCACACACAGCACAAATACATCACACATACACATAAACACATAAGCAATTGAATAAAATTATCAATATTAAGTGAAGTCACTAAGATTTGCCAATATTCTTGCTTCACTGAAGAAGTGAAAGAAATTTCCACAATGCAATATGCTGCAATTCAAGAGAGAAGACCCTTGAATCTATATTTGGCTTGATCTGTCAGAAAGGATGTCAAATGGCATTTTAATACTTCTTCCTTGTCGGATTTTGGCAGAGAGAGATAAATCCTAACTTGCCATTTGTCACTTGCATATAAGAGACTTGCCTCAGCTGACACCAGAAATGAAATACTGACAGAAAACAGATTCACTCTATTCTAGAAATGTCTCCCACATGTGCCAAATGAAGAAATTGCTTAGGAGTAATTCAGATATAAGTGGGCAAAACTCTTAAAAGTTCTTACCTATCAAACTATGAAAGATTATAGCTTTACTGTGTTGTGTTGGCAAAGTATTGTTTGTTGGTGTTGTTATTGTTAAATCTGTTGGTTTTTCACTGCATTATCTGATGACCTATTTTTCTTTTATTCAAATGAAATCATTAAGTCAAACAATATGTGTATATATATATATATATATATATATATATATATATATATATATAATGAAGGAAATGTGGTAAGGAACCAGATGGACCATAACGCACCAAAGTACTCAATACTTAGGGTAGTAGAGTGGGTAATAGGAACGAGTAGGACCCCGACGGCTGAGCTCAAGCGGTTTCGACGGCTAATTCTGGACTCAGTCCAGAATTAGCCTTCGAAATGGCTTGAGTTCAGCCGTCGGGGTCCTACTCGTTCCTATATATATATATATATATATGTATGTATATATATATATAGGAACGAGTAGGAACTATATATATGTATGTATATATATATTTATTCATTTATATACATATATATGTATATGGATATATAAATCTCTCTCTCTTTCTAAATATATATATATATATATATATATATACATGGTAGTGTGGAAGAATGGACGTAAAATGGTGATGATATATATTGTTATATATTTGTGGGTGGATGTATGCATTTATGTAAGTATATGTATATAAGCAAAGACATATATGTGGACCAACAGATTTACAATGAAGTGCTTTGTTCTTGAAGTGAATGGAACTGCTGGAAAGGGAGGACTAAGGAAGACATGGGACAAAATAGAGTAAAAAAACTAAACCCCTGAAAAGAGGAGACTTGCTCACCAGTACAACACTGGTAATGATGGTGGTGGAGGTTTATGATTTAGTCACAGCTTTCTCTTTGGTGACTCTATTATAATACTTTCTACATTATGTTGAGTCATGTCTGAAAGAAGATCATCTTATTGACCTCTCTTTTTATCCAGTCCTTCCACCTCCAACCACTACAATGAATATTATTTGTATTATTATTAGAGCATCAGACACCATGCTTTGCAGCATATAGTTACGGCACTTCAGGGTTGGAGTTGAAATCCCACCGAGGTAAGCTTTGCCTTATTATGATTATCATCATTAAGGGCAGTTGATTGGTAGAATCAGTAGAGTGTCAGACAACATGCTTTGCAGCTCATAGTTATGTCCCTTTACTTTCTGAGTTCAAATACAACTGAGGTTAGCTTTGCGTTTGTTCCTTACAGTGTCACTAAAATAAAGTACCAGTAATACAGTGGATTCAATCTAATCGAATTTCCTCTTCCCCAAATAATTTTGGACTTGTGCGACCATCAGAAACTATTGGTATTATCACCAATATGTTTATTCTCTTTATCTCTACCATTACCATTAACACTACTGTGCTCATTTCTTTTTACTATCACCCTTTAATGTAAAATTGAATATGATTTTCTTCATATCATTCTCTATGTAAAACACTGATATTATCAGTCTATTTACCATCTTCCATTACCAAATGATATCCATCACATGCAGCAATACCAACACTTTTCCTTTTCTCTCTTCTCTGTAGTTCCCATCATTCACTCTTTCCTGCCATGATATATCCCTATTGATATCCCATCAGCATTGATCATGCTACTTTCCTTCTCAATCTTCCAAATACCACTTTCCTTTTCTTCTACCATATGACATTCTTTCCCGCTTAACACTCAAATCATGCATTCATGTCTTTCGAATCTTGGTTATAGCTTCCCTTCAATTACCCTCTCAGTTATGCTTGCCTCGATTGAACAGAGACTGCTTGAAGTATATTGGTTTGTATAGACTTTCACTGGACAAGGATCCCTCTTTAGTGCTGGTTCCATGATACAATGCAGTCAATACAAACGGAAAAGGAGTTGATGATCTAACAGATACAATTTAGGGCAGATTAAGCTCATTTCACTTGTCGCAGACATGACAGCATCTATTGTCCTGGCATAAGATGCACCCTAGTACATGCTTCAATGTTGTGGGTGCATCATGAATTTCTCAATCATTCTGTCTACCAGCACAACTCAGGATGCAAACTTCTGAACTACACAGCCATGTCTGTGTATGGACGCATATGTATGTAATATATATTTTGATACCTCTCTCTCTCTCTCTCTATATATATATATATATATACATACACACACACACAAGCACACATATATATGTACACACATATCTATAACACTATATTATAGAACCAAACATATTTATACATGTATGTCTTTGTTCACCTTATCATCTATGGTCTAATGTGGGTTACTAACAATCTCATTATTCCTTGTATTTTCTCCATCTATAACTTACTAATGTCTTCTATATCTGCTAAAGCTACAGGTAATGTTTACATAAGACAAACATAAAAACTTATCTACTTTCAACGTTATATAGTCTCCAAAGAAATAATTCTAAACCAAGATAAACAAACTAATTGGAAATAAATGAATGCTATGAAAGTCATATTATTTATGGTTATATGATGTTGATGTATAAAGTCTCCCTTGCTATATACTTCTGTTATAATATTTGTTTCTTTCTCATTCTTTTCCCATTAAACAAAAGTAAAAAATATAAAAAAAGTTTACTAAATTAATTCATGCATAAAATCTGCTCTTTGACTTATCACTGGAGAGAAAAAAAATCTCTCTGAAAAATAGCAATGTACTTTTAATATTCCAATTCCCAGCTTTTGATATGTAACATTTTATTTTCTACAAATGTTAAGGAATGTAGTCCACATATTTTGAACTGTTCAATATTGTAGAATCTGGTAAACTGGTTTCAATTATTGATATTAATGGTTAATAAATGGGAGATTATATATATATATATACATACACATATATAAATACACACACACATATATATATATATATAAATATATATATATATATATATATATATATATATATATAGAGAGAGAGAGAGAGAGAGAGAGGCAGAGAGCTGTAAAATACCTGCAGACGGGCCACACTGCATCTTCCAATGCATTAAATACTCTCATGATTAATGGTCTCCTTGGTCTCAGCACCGCAGACTCTCTCTCTCACCCACTCATTCTGTCTGTCACTCTCTCTCTCTCTCTCTCTCTCTCTATCTATTTCTCTCTTCGACTGTACAGATATATATATATAGATATAGATGTAGATATATAGTTAATAATGAAATACCTTTTGTTATTTAATCCAACACCTTGCATTCTAAGTATACTTTCATGGTCTACTTGGTTGATATACTTAATCTGATGCTTGTTTTAACACCACTACCTGGATATTTGGTGCCTTTACCAGAGTTTATTCTGCTGCAAGATTTAGGCTAGGTTTAAGAATACTTTCTTCCTTCCTATTAGTCGCTGATGACTTGAAAGCAGTATTGAACTCTGTCCTTCATACTGACTAGTTGATTAAAACAAGAGAGAAGAGATTCCAACAGAATTCCATTATTTACTTTCTTTTTATGCCAGTTTATGTCTGATGTTTCACAAATTTATGGTGAACAGTTATGACATATTTGTGTTTATGCACATGTGTATGTTTGTATATCATTATAATTGTGTATTGTAAATAGAGAGTCGGACGCCATGCTTTCCAGCATAGTTACGTCCCTTTACGGTCTGAGTTCAAATCCCGCCGAGGTTAACTTTGCCTTTCATCCTTACGGGGTCGATAAAATAAAGTACCAGTAATGTACTTGGTAATTGCTGGCCTTGTGCCAAAAGTAGAAACAATTATAATTGTGTATTGGCAGTATCGGTAGAGGGTCAGACACAATGCTTTGCAGCAAAAAGTTACGGCCCTTTATAGTCTGCGTTCATATCTTGCCGAGGTTAACTTTGCCTTTCATCCTTACGGGGTTAGATAAAATAAAGTACCAGTAATACACTGGGATAATTGCTGGCCTTGTGCCAAAAGTGGAAATAATTATAGTTAATCAACATACACAGAGCCTTCTTAGCCAAGCTTTATAACAAATGCTTTCACAATGACCGTCACATGGAGGTGAAGATGGCTTGGTTTTCATGCCATTGTTAAAACAAAGAATTACAGAAATGGAAATATAAACTAAATAATGGCATTTTCTGCTAGCCACACTAGTGTATATATTAATGAACTATATAGTAAAGGACTTGACTCTCTTTCATATTTCATTAGACCAATATATAATAACACTTTTGTCTTTATTTGCCATCGAACTTGTTGATACAAACCATTATTCTTTTTTTTATATGAAACTTAGTGGTAATGCAATCTGTTAGAAATAGCTGTCAAATTTACCTTAAATCATCCCTTACTAGATAAATATGGTAGGGTATGTTAGATAATATGCTTTTAGACAAACATACTGCATAAAAAGGGTGTTATTCATGGCTAAGTCAATCAAGGCAGATCTTGAACTTCATAACAACAGCCTTGCTAATTCTAAGTTTATTTAGATATTGTAGTTATTAAGCCCCAGGTGAGCTATCATAAAGCAAAGCTAAGATCAAAATGATTTCTACTCATGAAAATCTTGTTTTATTTTTCTGACACAATGTATATAGGACACAATTATCCATTGTCTTTCTTGTAAGATGGTAAATTGTTCTGTGATACTTGTGTAATGTAGTTATTGATACACATGATTGTTGGTGACAAATTTTCTCCGAAATCCATAGATCAATTTTGCTAATTTCCCTTAAGTACTTGGGGATCATTAATGTTAGGCTGTAATATTTTGGTGACCTGATGTGAATGATGAGTACAAACTGATGTGTGAGCAGTAAATTATTATGGACCAAAATTTCAAGGTGTGCATTAGAAATCAGATGAGATGTAACACATAAGAATTTCAATGTGATTTGGCTGCTATTTATAGCTGATCAAGCAACCATGTAAAGACATCTTCATTGGTTTGTATCCTTCTTTGATGACTTCTGTCTTCTTTGGTTTGGACAATGAACCTTCAGTTGTTTGTTTGCCTAAATTACCTACTCATTGAATTAACATGCAAGTAGTTAATTTCTTCACATATACATGTATCTTGAACATAATTCTCAGGCCAATCAATATGATGAAATATGGAAAAAACCTCTATCTATAGCAGGAGCTCTTGGACGCCTGATGAAATCATAGGAGCACTGTTATGATGTAATG
>OZ024740.1:225042513-225050980 GCA_964016885.1 Eledone cirrhosa
AAACCGCGGAGCCACCCAACAGAACCAGCACGCGGGACGCAACGGAACCCAGACAGACCCAACTAGCACACCGGAACCCAACGACCCTGTGCTGATTGCGGAGGCTACCCAGCCAACCCCCAGTGATGGTAACCATGCGGTACATGGGGTGCGGCTTAAGAAGTCATGTAATTGCAGAGACCCACCACTATGCCCCCTTAGTAATGAATGCATGACTAAAAACGTAGTCTACAGGTGCAAGGTCACAACCCCTAACTCGGAGCACCACTATATAGGATCCACAGCAACGAGCTTCAAAGCTCGGTGGTATAACCATCGCCATTCCTTTAATAGAATAGATAAGAGGAAATGTACGGCCCTTTCTGAATTGATTTGGAAGCTCAAACTTGAAAAGACCCCGCACTCTCTGGTCTGGTCCGTGGTTAGAAAGGTTCCCTCAGACAGAGGCGGGTCTGGTATTTGCAACCTCTGTCTTAGTGAGACACTCGAGATTCTTCATGGCGGAACTAAACTATTAAACAAAAGGGCCGACTTATTCGGTGCCTGCAGACACCTAAGGACGGGAACTTTCCTCAAGCTATATGGATACACCCCGGTTACCCCCCCCCCCCAATGTATGTCCCCTAGACCCCGTACCAATGACCAATGGACAACAACAACCACCCATAGTTTATGGTCCCTATGATGGTTTTGATGACTCCTAACCAGTAGAGAATCCGGTGGTCCGGATCCTCTACTGGTTAGGAGTCATCAAAACCATGTTTTATTGAACCTGATTTTATATATATATGTATATCATGTGTATATATATATTTTATATGCGTATTTATGTGTATTTTATATATATGTATGTATATGTATATATTTTATATATATATATATATGTATATGTATGTGTATTTTATATATATGTATGTATGTATGTTTTATGTGTGTATATATTTTATGTATGTGTGTATTTTATGTATATATATATATATATATATTTTTTATATATGTATGTTCTGTGTATATATATAAAATATGCATAACGAAAGTATATACTTTCAGACGTTCAATCTTATGTCAGGAAGGTATACGGTGCTGACGATAGCTAATAAGTTTGAAACTAGTACATCGTTCCTTTGTCAGTGTTGAACAAAAGGGCAACGATGGTTGCTAAACACTGTATGGCTTAATTAGGGATGTTTGTTTGTTTACAAACAAAGCGGGCATTATAATAAATGTTCGGTAAATCCATACGTACATATATATATATATATCTGTGCATGTATGTATATATATACATACTACTCTACGTCTGTATACATATATGTATGTACGTATACATACTTATATGTATATATATATATTTCTATACATATGTATACATCCATATATATATATATATATATATAACGAAGGAAATGTGGTAAGGAACCAGATGGACCATAACGCACCAAAGTACTCAATACTTAGGGTAGTAGTGTGGGTAATAGGAATGAGTAGGACCCCGACAGCTGAGCTCAAGCCGTTTCGACGGCTAATTCTGGACTAATTTCGTCCAGAATATATATATATATACATATATTGTTATACTTTGGGAGGGTCATGTTGCCAATAAGAAACACACGCACCAGTTGCTTTCACTTCAATTTATTATAATAAATTTAGGAATTTATAAATTTCCGGTTGGTTGGTTGGTTCCACAACCAGATGGTTGTTTATATATTGTCAAAGTTCTTACGTCACACATTCTGTGACCTCTTTAGTGACTGGGGATTCTTTTCTTTGTTTTTGTGCCTCTCCTTTGTTCTGTCCTACGCCATCTTGTTTCTGTGTGTGTGTTGTGTTCTCAGTCTGCGCATGCGCCACATCCGGGTGTCTGTGTGTGTTTATATTCGTTTATTTATTTGTTTATTTACATGTTACAGTTTGGTTGTTTGTTCTATGTGTGTGCGTGTTTTCATTTTGTCCTTAATTGTAAGTTGTGATGTTGCTGTTCCACTCATGTTTTCTATTTAATTTTGGTTGTAATTCTTTTATGTTTATTGCCTCTGTTTTTTTGTCTAAACATTGCGTCTTTTCTGTGTGTAGATTCTATTGTTATTACTATGTTCTCTAATTTACCCTTATGTTCTATTTTAGCATGTTGGTACAGTACAGATGATTCTTTACTATCTTGAAGGTCTCACCAGTGTTCATTTATCCGTTCCCCTACACTACGAGCTACACTATGTTCCACTACACTACATCATCAATGATGAGAAAGGTGTCCCGCATGTGCAACCCCGAAGAACTAGAGAGACACATACAACACTTCATCCACCGTATGCAGTTCTCTGGTTACAATCAGAGAGATAAAATCAGAGTGTATAGAGGAGCCAGACTGAGCACACAACATACACACAGAAACAAGATGGCGTAGGACAGAACAAAGGAGAGGCACAAAAACAAAGAAAAGAATCCCCAGTCACTGAAGAGGTCACAGAATGTGTGACGAAAGAACTTTGACAACCATCTGGTTGTGGAACCAACCAACCAACCGGAAATTTATAAATTTATTATAATAAATTGAAGTGAAAGCAACTGGTGCGTGTGTTTCTTATTGGAAACATGACCCTCCCAAAGTATAACAATATCGGTTTCAACACACGTTTTCAGATAAAGAATCTTGCTAAACAAATTCAGAAACGAAATATATATATATATTTATATATATATATATATGGATGTATACATATGTATATAAACATATATATATATACACACACACACACACACATATATATATATATATATATATATATATATATATATATATATATATATATATGTGTGTGTGTGTGTGTGTATATATATATATATTTATGTACATATATAGCGACCGTATGTGGTAGGTCATTTGAGCACTCGATGCTCCTACAGAGCAGAGTATAATATCACATAAGAAACAGAGAATCAGTGGTGCCACGATTGCAATATGTCTAATAAATTGTAATTCGGCACACCACTGATTCTCCGTTTCTCATGTGATATATATATATATATATATGTTCTAAATCAGTTATAAACATTTATATTTATCGGACTTCCAACAAATTAAATACCCCTTCTACTTATATATATATATGTATGTATATATGTGTATGTGTGTGTGTCTATTTGTATATCTCAGGCTTCCTTTACAAATTCATCCACAAGGTATTAATTTGATGAAGGTATAGAAGAAGACACTTGCCCAAGATGTCATACAGTGAGATAGAACCCATGACTATCTATATGGTTGTGAATTGATCTTTTAAACCATACATCCATGCCTCCTCCACCCAATCTTGAAAACATGAATATGTGGTCACTGCTTGAATAGCTTTCATCATAGATCTACTTGGATAAAACTAACCTGAGGATAAGCAGCAACAACAGCATGAACATGTTAATCAGATGTTTTATTAGAGTTCAAACTGTAACATGAATATCGGCCTTGAGTGCTGCGTCTGTCTGATATTAATACAAAACATCACATGAAGCTAGTCTTTTACTGATGTCCCCTTCTGACCCTATCAATTTTCAGGCTGACATATTTCTGTATTCAAATTTATTTGGTTTTCATCTCTACAGCTATTTCTTATGATATGTATACTGTTATGTTATTTCAAAATATACAAAACTATCGTTTGCAATAACATAGTATTACTAAATTCTAAGTTTTTGTAATATAATTGATTTTTGTTATCATCAGACAAGACTAAGCTATATTTAGTATTGCAATCATTCTTAATACAGCAATAATGGAAATTCTACCTTCAAAATGACAACTCGCACGTTTTATATTTTTTTCCCCAGCAATATTTATGAGATAACGTTGGTGCTTCTTTTGTCTTGGACATTGGCTAACGGCATTTATTTTCTTTTACGTATCTTTTGTTTTGTTTTTCCTTCAGGTTCTCACTATTTTTATCATTTTTTTTTTAGATGATAGTTGGTGTGAAGTTTTCACAGAGTTAGCTTGTGATGTGGTCTTTTACAAAAATATTGACATAGAAATAAATGAAAACAGAAACATACTCTAGCATCTAAAAATATCACTTCTACATTATATATAAATACTTACATGCACTGATATCCTGAAACCTATTTTCCAAAAAGCACATGTGTATGCTAGCTTATTCATAAGAAGGTTTATATTAAATATGCATATATATATATGCGAGCCTGGAAAAATGGACATAACAACGATGATGATGATGATGTTGATATATATACATATTACATATATATATCATCATCATCATCTTTACATTTGCTTTTCTGTGCTTACATGTGTTGGATGAGAGGTTTTTAAAAAGCAGTTCTACAGAGTGGACCAGAATTCATGACTCACTTGATTATTTATAGATCTTTTAACACAACATTTTATAAAACAAGTTAAGAATATAATACCATATACAGGCATAAGATCATGAACAAGATACGGTAAGCACACAAATGTACACATTTAATTAATGCGCTGCTTAGTTAAATTGGTTTTCCATGTTAAAAATTATAACTAACAAGCTAGTCATGAATTCTGGCCCACCCTGCATTATTCGATAACTTACCTCATTTCATCTCATATTTTATATATTTTTAACTCTTACCATATTTCTAATGAAAGATACTGTGTAGGATTGTCAAATACCTTTAAAAATAATCAAGGTTTTGGAAGGATTTAGTAATATAACTAACTGTCTCATTATTTAACTGGTATTTAGAACATGCTTTAACAAAGGTTCTTACATAAAATTATGAAGAAAAATGTCTAGATAGATATAAACACGTTAAAATAATAGCTTAGTACTATAAAACCAGGGCCGTTTAGTATGAAAAATGTTAAGTATGATATAGCCCAATGAATTTCATCAAATCATAAATGTCATGTCTGCTCAAGTAGATTTGATAGGAAAGCACATGTTGACAGATACTTATTTATATTTACAACATGCATGTTCATAACGTTACAAGCTGTGCCATTATTTAAATGTCCTGCATAGACAATATGCTCACCCCACCCCATCCCACAGTATAGAGGTTAGATGGAGATGATCACCTTAAG
The DNA here is from genome assembly GCA_964016885.1 of Eledone cirrhosa. Taxonomy (NCBI): domain Eukaryota; kingdom Metazoa; phylum Mollusca; class Cephalopoda; order Octopoda; family Eledonidae; genus Eledone; species Eledone cirrhosa. The sequence continues at coordinate 225,047,588 of OZ024740.1, forward strand.
TGCATCTGACTGTAGAAAAATAGCCTCAAAAAGTCTCCTCCTATCCATATTAGTAGGTATAAGTAGACACAAAAATGAGCATGATGATAATAATTGTTTCTACTTTAGGCACAAGGCCAGCAATTACCCAGTGCATTACTGGTATTTTATTTTATCGACCCCGTAAGGATGAAAGGCAAAGTCAACCTCAGCGGGATTTGAACTCAGATCGTAAAGGGACGTAACTATGCTGGAAAGCATGGCGTCCGACCCTCTACCGATACTGCCAATCCACCGCCCTATGATAATAATGGTTGTGTATGTTTATGTGTTGGCTGAAGATGTACACATATTTATATTGAAGTTAAAGGCACAATACCCCTTTGTGTATTTCTGTATTTATCTATATGCCTGAGCTTTCCTGCTTTTGATATCAATATCAGAGTTGCTAAGAACAGGTTGTGTATGAATGAAAAGAGAACCAATTACATGACCTTCAACCATAATGTTGATGTTGAACAGAGAACAATGAATGCCACTATACAGGACATTCAACCAAATGCATTTACTTTTCTTAGAGAAATATTCTTTGGATTTTTTGTCACAATAAATGTTGTGCTGCAGCTCTATGGCTTATTGTATGACATATTCATGGACATTTTACATTTCACAAGTAAAAGATTTCATCATTCCAAATCATACTGTATCCTAAAGGTTGAAAATTGCTGATGTACATAAATGTTCTGTTTATAAGCTACATGTGATGACTGCTGTAGGATGCAGACATGGCCGAATGGAGATGAAATTTTCTTTGTAATTAGGCCTTGAATTCAATTTTATTGAGTGGTGTCTAGAGCAAGTGGGTTTGTCATTGCCTTGAGTTGATATATGTCTTGTGGGTAGACAACAACTATGTGGAAGCCTGTCATATAGATTATATCTGAAATTGGAAGGTTCAATCTTGTCACGTATTGTGTCGGACTAATTCAGTATGGGAATTATGGGAATTCATGAATTGAACATTCACTTGATTGCTCATCGTTGAAAGTGATGGAGGATCTATTATCATCTTCATCACACACCATTTCAAAATTAAACATCAATATATCCTTCGTCCAGTGGTTGTATAATTTAATAACAAGTGATTCTCCTACATCTTTATAGTATAAATGAAGTAAAGAAAAAAAAAAGCATATTTAAAATAGTTCCATTAAATACAGTATTCAATCTTCTACTTCTCATATAACTACAACAGGTGATAAATTGATTTACTACTGATAGCAATCAATTTACTTAATGTTCCATTAATTTTACATAATATCTATTAAATAATTACTTTTGGTAAGAAGAGCTCTTTTGGTTTGAAGCACTCTTCAACAAAATCATTTCACAGATATATTTTCCCAATGTACTTCAGCTGGTTATAAAATGATCTGGCCTAGAGAGATATACAATGGAAGTCTTAAAATAGTACAATCTTCAGGATTGGGTACTCCGTTCTTTCAATAGATGTTAGAAGCAACTGTTGGCTTCTTTTAATTCCTTCTCTATAAAATGTCTAAAATTAATAGAGAGATAGAGTAGTGTAGTTAATACGAAGCATAGTGAAATATGTAGTAAATTTCTGATAAGTTTGTATTTAAAAGGTCGTATAATACAATAGAAATTGTTAAGAGCAAATGATGTTAATTGAAACAAAACAATGTAAAGTAATGTTTTATCCAGTGTACGATGGCATATTTCAGGGCTAATATTTTTTTTTCAGATGCTGGGCTGAAGCGAGTGAAAGGAATAGAGGAAATTTAAGAATTAAGGAAGCCATTTTAATTAGCCAATTAAAGTCAGAAATGCATGATATGGAATTGTTACTATATCAACCCCACACATGCACATACATTTTTTCAACACTTAGGACCAGCTGCAGAAGAAAAGTCAAATCATTAATTTGTTTTATCTAGGATCTTTCAGCTATGCCTCTCAAACGAGAGTATTAGCCCTGAAATATCATGACATAATACACTAGGTATAACATTACTTTAATTTGTTTTGCTGGTTACCTTGCCTTTGTATTTTCTACAGCATTGTACTGAATAAAAAAAAAATGGGGGGGGGGGGGGGTATATACCCCCCACACACACACACACACACACACACACACTCATGTATGTATATATATATATATATATCATCATTCATCATTTCATTTTACGTCCACTTTTTCCCTGCTTGCAAGGGTGGGACGGGAACTGATTCTGGCTTGATTTCTACAGCTGGATGCCCTTCCTAACACCAACCTCATTTACAGTGAGTGATGGGTGCTTTTTTGCCGTGGCACCTCCATGACCACTTTGCAGTGGAATGAGTAAACTGGAGCAATGTGAAATAAAGTGTCTTGCTCAAGGAAACAACACATCACCCGGTCTAAGAATTGAACTCACAACCTTTCAATTGCAAGGCCAATGCTCTAACCACTAAGCCATGTGCCTCCACAGTTACAATCCTTATATATATATATATATATATATATATATATATATATATATATATATGTTATATATATATATATATATATATATGTTATATATATATATATATATATATATATATATATATATATATATATATATATATATATGTTATATATATATATATATATATATATATATATGTTATATTTATATATATATATATATATATATATATATATGTTATATATATATATATATATATGTTATATATATATATATATATATATATATATATATATATATATATATACATATACATATATATATATATATATATATATATATATATATATATGGATTGGAACTACCTCATAGATAGCACATGGGCATTGTGGCATATATTTCTTTGAAAGTCAGATGGCAATAGCTTAAGTACAGAATGCTTTGAAGTAGGCAAATGTAGGTGCCATCAAGGCGCTTTTGTTGTTTAGATGAAAGCGTCCATGTTTCATTTCCATATAGAAGGATTTTGCCACCAGAAAGTCCCAAGCAGGGTCAGCTTGCAACAAGATGGATGGATGGATTTTGGTGCTCAAATCTTTCCAACCACAACAAAATCAGACTCTTCCAAGATCATTATGTCATCAGTATATCTAATGAGTCCTTTTGAGCCTAGCATCCTATATGTAGTATAACTGATTGAATAAATGTATTACTGATACATATTGTATTGATCATGAATGCTAAAAAAAGAAAAAATAGTAGAGCAAACACATGTAGGCTTTGAACGCCAGAACATAAAGTCCTTCAGTGCAACATTTAGTGTCAGTGGCACCTATAGTCGTTCCTTCCTTCAGAAATGATTTATTTAATAACCAACTCATAAATTGTAGCCAGTACACATATACACACACACATACACACACCTGCAAAATGCAAACATACA
>OZ024740.1:225051180-225081180 GCA_964016885.1 Eledone cirrhosa
TGCATATATATATATTTATATAATATACATATATATATATTTATATAATATACATGTGTGTACATGTAGATATATATATATGTATATATATTTGCACATGTTTTACTTTTTTTTCTTTTGCTGTTTTTTAGGGGTGTGTGCAGCAGCAAATAATTAATTCAAGGTATGTTTGCCAGGGGAACTGGACAAACAAGATTCTCAAGTTTGAAAATGTACTTCCATTGAATTTATCCATGTATTTTTTAAGCAACAAAACCCTCCCAATTTTTCCATTATGTCTTTCTTATACTAATCGTTTAATGGAGTTTGCATTGAAATGATGTCCTGAGTAGGAAAATAAGCAAGCATATGAAACTGGTACTTTTGGTTTTTGTCTATATATATATATATATATATATATATATATATATACATATATACATATATAAACGTGTATATATACATATATATATATGTATATATATACATACACGTAAATATATATAAATGTACGTATATATATATACATACATATATGTATATATATACATACACGTATACGTATATATATACATACATATATGTATATATATATACATACACATATATATATATATATATATACATATATATACATACATATATATACATATATATATATACATACATATATATACATATATATACATACATATATATACATATATATATATACATACATATATATACATATATATACATATATATATATACATATATATATACATATATATACATATATACATATATATATATATATATATATATATATATATATATATATATATATATATATATATATATATATGTATATATATACTATATGCTTGGCTTGGTTTGACTTGCTTATACATGATTTTTACTTAACCATTCTAATTTTGATTTTCGTATATGTATGCAATGTCAACAAACATATCAGCCTAATGGATTGTGGTATACTTTTTTCTGTTACTTTATTTCCTGAAATGGTGGATATTTCTGGCAGGGAATGTGTTGTGGGTGAATAGTATCTATGTTGGTGACAGCTTAGAGGTATATCTAATAAATTGAATATGTTATGTTATTAAATTTAATTTAATCACATTTGTAATTTAGATTTAGTGCTAATTAAGTATGTAGCACTCTAAAAGTCATAGAAATAGCTGCTATATAGCATAGATTAAAATTAAGGTTGTGTATGAATGAGTGCGTGTTTATATGTGATCACTAAGATTTTAGATCAATTGGAACATATTCGACTCATTTGCTTCCATTTGCTGCAGATTTTCTGCATTCAATGACAAATTCAGACTACTACCATACAATATCATAGTTCATCCCCAAGCATCATAAGGATTGTTCTGCACTATGAGATAAAAGTTTTATTGCAGAAAGCAAAGGGAAGGTTTTTCATCCTATTCATATTTTAGCCAGAATGTATTTGGTACATCCACCTCTACTACTGATGAGATCATCAAGTTAACGGTTAACAGCAGATATTCCTAATTAGAATATTGACTTGAATCATCATCATCATTCATCATCATCATCATCATTTTACGTCCGTTCTTCCATGCTAGGATGGGTTAGACGGGTTGTCCTGTTGTAGGCAGTGTCTGGTCGGCTGACCATGCCTTGCTCATACAGGAACTGATTCTGGTTTGATTTCTACAGCTGGATGCCCTTCCTAACACCAATCTCATTTACAGTGAGTGCTGGGTGCTTTTATCCGTGGTGCCTACACGTCCACTTTACAGTGTGGGTTGGGTCTTTTTTTGCCATGGCACCTCCACGACCACCTTGCAGTGGGAGGGTGTGGGGGCATATTGTCTATATGCTTCAGCTTGTACCCATGGGAGGTCGGGTACTCTGTATTACTGCTTGATGCCAGAGGTCACGGTCGTGTGTCATTGCCTTTGAGAGGTGTAATTGGGTAAGGTCGGCTTTTATCACCTCAGGTCTTCTTCGGTCTCCCCACTCCACGGTTTCCATTGAATTCTAGTGCTCTGCACCTTTTTATGCAGGTGTCATCCTTCATATGCATCACATGTCCGTACCAATGCAACCGCCTCTCCTGCACACAGCATTTGATTCCTCTTATGATCAGTCTTTCTCTCAATTCATTTATGCTTGGTCGTTCGCGTATATTACTATTACACATCCATCGGCTTCGTTTCTTTCTAATCTACGTAAGTCTTCCACCTTCAGCGCCCAGGTCTCACTACCATGTAACATTGCTGTTCGGATACACGCATCTTACAGTCTGCCTTTCATTTTGAGGGAGAAGCCTTTTGCAGCTAGCAGTGGCAGTAGTTCCCTGAACTTCTTCCATCCCGTTCTTACCCTAGTTATTGTACTTTCCGAACACCCACCTCCGCTGCTAATTAGGTCACCTAGGTCGCAGAAGCTGTCTACTGTTTCTACAGAGCCCTCCCAGAGATTGGTGGTACTTGTTTCCTGTGGCAGTTTGCTGCTTGCTGTCCCAGGACAGCTGCTGCATGTGAAGCCTACATTCTTAATTAAGCTTCCTGAGATCCCGCTACATCTTTTGTGTACCCATTGTTTGCATTTGGGGCAGAGAATGGAGTTCCTACCTACACCTTTCCTACATACTGAGCAAGGCCATTTCCCTGAGGGGTTCTGGGTTCTGTTTTCTCGTCTACTTACAAGGACCTTAGTCTTTGTCATGTTGACTTTGAGACCCTTTTTTTCTAGTCCCTGCTTCCGAGTTTGGAATTTCATCTCTAGTTCTACCATAGATTCAGCTATAAGTTCGAGGTCATCAGCATGCAGGAGTTCCCATGGGCATCCAGTCTTAAACTCCTCCGTTATTGCCTGCAGGACTATGATGAACAGGAGAGGGCTAAGAACAGAGCCCTGGTGGACACCAGCCTGTATGCTAAATTCCTCGCTTTACTCACAAGGAAGAGGTCATCTGTGATGTCTCTTCCTGGTACAAACCCAAATTGCATCTCATCTATTTTCACCCGGTCCCTAATCAACTGTGCTATCATAATGGCTCTTCCATGCATCTTTCTTCTCAGCACTTGTGAGGGCAAGCTCACCTTTATCATTCCAGATACACTTCTCTCCAATGACATCACAATTCTCTCTGACACACTGCTCGCAATCTTTAACACCTCCTGTTTCTGGTCCTCACGTTGCAAAACATTCTTGAATTTTCTATCCTCTCCTTCCCTCCTAGCTAAATATACTTGTTGCCTAGCTTCCCTCTTGGTCTCTATGTAATGTACCCTGCTCCCCTGTTCTGCCATTCTTTCCATACCTGTCTCTTGGTCTTAACTGCCTCATCTACCTTATTGTTCCACCACCAAATCACTCTCCTCCTACTTGTCGTCTTACTCCAGCCACAGACCTCATCCGTCGCCTCTAGTAAGTTATTGTTTAGGAACTCCCAGTGCTCCTCTACATTGAATGTCTGTATCTGTTCTTCTTTACTGTCGTAGGCATTGAGTAAAATATCTTTAAATCTGTTACTGGCTGAGGGGTCTTTCAGCTTCCAGATCTTTCTTCTCCAGGTTGGCCTCTGTTTCCAGGTTTGTCTAGTTCTGACGGTGAGGTCGCTGACAACTAAGCTATGTTGGGAGGTACATTCCTCACTAGGGTAGGCTTTTGTGTTTACGACCGTCCATCTGTCACGTCCTCTGATGAGGATACAATCTTTCTGACTAGAATGCTCCCCTGATGTATAGGTGATCAGGTGATTGTCGGGTTTTTTGAATATATATATATATATATATATATTTATATATATATATATATATATATATATATATATATATATATATATATATATATATTAAAATAACAGATTAAATTTTAAGCAAAGAATCGCTGCTTTCACCCTTAACGGGATCTTCTGAAACTAACGAAATAAATCTGTGAACGCAGAAGTGAATATTTAAAAAACGTTGCAATCGGAGGAAGACAAGAAGACGATATTTTGGTTCGTGGTAACGTTCCCTGGCAAAGAACGGGGAAAAACGAATATAATACGTCATTATTTGGAGCGGTGAAAAACAATTACACGCAAAGACAAAACCACGTTTATGGTATAAAAGAAGTCGTAGACTAATATTCAATTAGGTGGTTCATAGAGACGTTCTCTGGCAATGAACGGAAACAACGAAGATAATACGTCATATGTGGAGCGGGGAGATCAATTGCACGCAAAGACAAAACCGGGAAATGCCTCTCTAGAAACATTGTCTACAAATGTAAGGTTGAAACACCCACGTCCCGTAGGGCCTACATAGGGTTAACCGCCAATAGATTCAATCAGCTTCTTTACATGCACACCCATTCTTTTCGTTACCCTTTAAGAAGGAATATGACGTCACTTTCAGCTTATATCTGGAGTCTAAAAGACAACCACACCCAATATAAGTTACACTAGGAGATTCTAGCTAAGGCTAGATCGTATAACGGAAATAAAAGACCATGTGACCTCTGCGCCGCTGAGGCCCTGGAAATACTCTACGCCAAGACCACATCTTAAACAAAAAAATCTCATGCAATTTCGGCTTGTAAACATAAATTGCACAAAACTTTCCTGTATTATAACCCCACATTATACCCTAACGGATAGTACGAACTATACGCGGATATTTTACGTCTTGATGTGGTAGCTAAGTATATGTGATGTTTATACCATTACTTATTTGTATAGGTAAGTATATATTACCTGTATGTTTTGTGAAAGTACGTATACTTTCTCGCACGTATATTTGCTTGTATATGTTATGGCGTATATATTATATATTCTGTTACATATGCTTTGGTTATGTGTATACTGGAGTTTTGCGTCTGTGTGTGTATGCGGGTTCGTACGTATGTACGTGTGTATATGTGTACTTTGTGTTTTGGTTGACGTAGTCTCCGAACATATGTGTATTTACATGTAGGTATGTGTGTGCTTGTTATATACGTATTTATTTATTTATATACGTTTATTTAATTATATCTATACACGCACACACACACACACACATATATATATATATATATATTTTATATATATATTTTATGTTTATTTGGTGTATTCATTCGTATGCGTGCGGATACAGGCGTTGCGTGGGTTCTGTATGTGCGTGCGGGGTTTTTCTTTTGTGTACGTGCGTGTATTTGTATACCTATGGCGAGTGTTTTCGCGTATGCTTGTGTATGTACGTATTGGATGCGTGTATGTATTTATTTAATTTCTATTACCTCTATATTTTATTTACTTTATTCTTAACTCTGAAGCCGAGGATCATTCGGTTTCTTAGTTAGAATTTTAGTCTACGACTTCAGTTATACCATTTACGTGGTTTTGTCTTTGCGTGCAATTGTTCTCCACGTTCCACATATGACGTGTTATCTTCGTTGTTTCCGTTCATTACCAGAGAACGTCTCTATGAACCACCTAATAGAATATTAGTCTACGACTTCTTTTATACCATAAACGTGGTTTTGTCTTTGCGTGTAATTGGTTTTCACCGCTCCAAATAATGACCTCCCCTTCCTTCCTTTTCCTCTCTTTCTCCTCTCTTTCTCCTTCTCTCTTTTCCTCTCTCTCTCTCTCTCTCTATTTCTCTCTCTCTCTCTCTCTCTCTCTCTCTCTTTCTCCTCCCCCTCTCCCTCTCTCTTTCTCTCCTCTCTTTCTCCTCCTCCTTTCCTTCTCTCTTTTCCTCCCTCTCTCTTCCATCCACTCACTCACGTACTCTCTCTCTCTCTCTCTCTCTCCCGTTCTTTGCCAGGAAACGTTACCACGGACCAAAGTATCGTCTTCTTGTCTTTCTCCGGTTGCAACGTTTTTTGAAATATTCACTTCTGCGTTCACAGATTGACTTTGTTAGTTTCAGAAGATGCCGCAGCGAAGAAGCAGCGATTCTTTGCTTAAACTTTAATCTGTTATTTTAATAAATATTTGCTCTACGGTTCTTATATATTTGATATATATTTATCCTTATCGAGCCTTCTTTGGATTTTAGTCTTCAAATATATTATTATTACTATATATATATATATATATATATATATATATATATATATATATATATACAGTCTTCTTATATGCAAATCAGGCCGATCAGTCAAAGTATATTTTAGAAAATATCACATATTTTCATTAGCTCAGATAGTTGGCAGGTGAACAGTGAACTGTACTGATGAAGGGTTATACTCAGAAACATTTGTGTCTGCAGTTCTGTTTACATGCCAACACAAGACCAAGAATGAGGGGCTCATTCTATGGACATCGCTTTAAAAATGAGGCTTGGTTGAATAATTGCAAACGAATCGAATATTATTATAAATATATAATATAATATATATATATATATATATATATATATATATATATATATATATATAAATATATATATATATATATATATATATATATAAATATATATATATGATCACGATGAATATATATATATACGAGGTGTGTCAGAAAAGTTCAAGGACCGATGTCACAAAAGATTTATTTCAAACCCAAACATGAGTTTTCTCCTTCAAAGTAATCCCCCTGGAGTATGTAACTGTAATCTTAACTCTCTACAGCGATCAAACATTTTTCTTCATAATTTTATATACATGTTCTCTGTTTCAGGTCGTCAATCAATGAGCACAGAGCAAAGAACAAACTTGAAAACTCTGCACTGGAATTGCTGCAGCAAGTGTATGGAGATGAGATGATGTGACGCTCACGTGTTTTTGAGTGGTGCAAGAGGTTTAAAGGACGCGAGGATGTGGAAGAAGACCCCAGGAGCGGAAGGCCCCCAACAACCAGGACTGAGGTCAACGTTGAGCGCGTCAAGCAGATGGTGCGTAGCGATCGTCGGCTGACTGTTTGACTGATGGCATGAATCGGGCATGAATCGGGACAGCGTTTGGAAGATTCTCACTGAAGATTTGGACATGCAGAAAGTCTGCCCGAAGATGGTGCCAAAACTGCTGAACCATGCCCAGAAGGGTCGAAGCATGCAAGTGTGTCAGGACATAATCGAGTGTCTTGAAACCGAACCAGACTTGCTAGGGACAGTCATCACCGGTGATGAGTCATGGATCTTCGAGTATGACCAAGAGGGGACCCGTTTTGTAGACGTGGACGACATCAAAAAGGCCGTGACAACGGAACTGCGGAGGATCCCGGAGGAATCCTTCCAGGAGTGCATGCAATTGTGGCAGAAAAGGATGGAAACGTGCATTAGACTGCAGGGGTATTACTTTGAAGGAGAAAACTCTTAGTGTGAAGTCTGGGTTTGAAATAAATCTTTTGTGACATCAGTCCTGGAACTTTTCTGACACACCTCATATATATCATCGTGATCATATAACGTCTGTTTCCTTGCTTGCAAGGGTGGGATGGGTACTTTTCAGCACAGCATCTCTCCATTTGTCACGGTCCTTCATCGTCTCCTCTGTGAGCTTCAGCAATCTGAGGTCAGCTCTCATCACCTCTGCCCATGATTTTCGTGGTCTTTCTCTACTGTGTCTTCTTTCCACTGGGATTTATTGACACTTCTTTACACAGCGGTCATCTGCCATATGCATCACATGTCCATACCAATGCAGTCTTCTTTCTCACACACAAGAGTTTATCCCTCGACTCGTCTATGTATGGTCCTTCATGCACATTTGCATTGCGCATCCATTCGAGCATCCTTGCTTCATTTCTCTCCAGCCTTCGCATATCCTCGGCAGTTGCTGCCCATGTCTCACAACCATGCAGCATCACACATCTAACACAGGCATCATATAAACGGCCTTTCTTCATAGGGCGAACCTTTCCTTGTCATCAGAGGAAGCAGCTTCCTAAACTTCTTCCAACCCGTCCTTATTCTAGATACTACGTCTTCAGAAAACCCTCCTCTCTTGCTGATCTGATCACCTAGGTATCGGAAGGTATCAAACACCTCTATAGATCCTACATGCATTTGAAAAATGTGTCTATCACTGCCACTTCTACTGTTAAATTTCCCTGCTGAATATCTACTGCATATGTAGTTTTCCCTACTTGTTAGTTTGCCTGCTACCCCACTACACCTCTTCTGTATGGCCATTTCCCTGATGTATATATATATATATATAGAAGGATTTAAATGGATACAGTTAAGTTAAAAGGAATTTATTGACACGTGTTTCAATAACAGTTACATAACCTGAAACAGCTGCTATCTACAAAGTATTAGTTATGCAGACATTCAATATTTCAATGTTATTATCAACTGTCATTTCATCAGAATAATTTTATTGAGAACCTGTTTGGTTTTTATAGAGAATATTAGGAGGGAGGGGTGAAGTTGTTAGAAGAATAGTTAAGGGAGTGGTTTTTTGATAGCAGTGAGAATTTTTGGTGGCAGTGAGTAATTAGATTCCCATCTGTTGTTTTGACATTTTTATAGAATATATTATTTGGCGTTGGTTATTTTTTCTAAATCTATAGAAGGATTAGAGATAGTATAGATATGCATGGTTGGTTTTGTGTTTGCACTTAATTAACATTCAGACTTAAATTTTTCTTTCAAGTGTAGGTATCCTTTCGCCCACGTATTCACACACAAACATATATGCACACCTCTACAAAATACATATACTCACATACACATACTTACATGCTCATACCTACATATATATATACATGCACATATATATATTCATATATATATGTACATACATTTTCATACTCAACTTATCTTTATATACACACGTATAGACACACACATATATACATACATACTCCTGTCTATGTGTATATATATATGTATATATATATTTATATATATATATATATATATATATATATATATATATATATATATATATAAACACTTTAATACATGAATACACATACATCTAACTATACATATCAAACATATATATATATTTACTTATTTATATACATTTTCACATATATATACATACATATGGTCGCTTTTAGACACATTCATTATAGCATATTCGCACCTATTCTCATCCACATATCTATCTCTTTTAATGACCATATGAGCTGTGATAAAGACGTGGATGATTTCCTCTTGGAGTTCGATAGATAGTAACTTGGTTTATAAATGCACCGTAAAAACTGATCACAACACCTACAACTACATAGGATCGACGACTTCTACATTTAAAGCCAGATTTGAGAACCATAAATGCTCCTTCTCGAACTCCAAGAGGAAATCATCCACGTCTTTATCACAGCTCATATGGTCATTAAAAGAGAGGAATTTAAAATACTCCATTCTTTGGACTAAACTTCGGAACTGTGGAGTTTACCGCAACTCCAGTATATCAAATAACTGCGCACTCTGTACAATGGAGACCCTGTTGATTATTAATAACTTTGAGACACTAATTAACAAAAAGTGAATTATTCTCTAGTTGCCTCCACAAAGCTACGTGCACATTCTTAGCCTCCCACAAAACGAGAAAAAAAGAGAGAGAAACACTTAACCATTAAAAACTTGGTTGTCAGACGTATATAATCAACAGGGAAAAACATTAATGGATCTTTAATATTGAATTATTTTATAATCTATCTATAGAAGAAATAACGCTTGAATGAAAAACACTTGTTCAATAACATGCCGGAACATTGATATACATAACATAATATTATAATTATTAATTTTGATCCATACCATTATTTCTTTATTTCTCTATCTTTATCTAAGGTTTAAATTTTAGTTTAATATCCAACCCATACATTTTTATGGAACTTATTTCTAACTGTGAATTTTTCCTGTGTTTTTGATTATTATTTATTTCGAACTATGAATAATTAATGCATTTACACCCTGTTATATCGGTATATATTTAACTTTGCATGCCTCAATATATTATATTTTTTTCGTTATCATTTACCTAAAATATATTGGCTCATTAATAAATATCTATATACATAATCGTTAATTAAATATTTCTAACAATAAGTACTTCATAAGATTTACATACCATAAGTTGACAATTGATTCTTCGGTAAAGTTTATATTTAGGAAAATATTCAACAGTGTAAACTTTCCTTGCTTTTCTTATATATATATATTTAACTATAACACGTTTCGAACCTTATTATATAGAATTATAACTGTTATCATTTACCTAAAGTATACTGTATCAATAATACATAATTTATATCAATAATACCTAATTTATATCCATATAAACCTCCATGTATCTTTCTATACATAATTTTTAGTTAAATTTATTGATTATCATTTATTTTAAACTATGAATAATCAATGCATTTACACCCTTTTATATATACGTATATATTTAACCTTAACATGCCTAAATCTATTATCTTATTTTTATTTTTATTTTCGTTATCATTTACCTAAAATATACAGGCTCATTAATATATATATATATATATATATATATATATATATATATATATATATATATATATATATACGTATATATATACATAATAGTTATTTAAATATTTCTAACAATAAATACTTCATAAGATTTACATACTATATATGTTGACAATGAATATCTCCGGTATAACTTACATTTAGAAAAATATTCGACAGTGTAAACTTTATTTTTCGCTGGCCAGCTAAATCCTTTAAAAGTTATCATCATAAAATTCTGAAGTTTAGAAATGTTAAAGCACTTATTGAATTTACAAAACTAATAAATAAGCTGCAATTTAAAATAAAAAAACCCCTAAAATCTTGACTCTTCACCCTAAAATAGCATAAATTAAATATTTTCAAACTTAACCGTTTAACTTTCGGAAAATCTCCTTCTACATATATTCCCTCTCTCCATATATATTACCTCAGCGGCTCTCATTGACCGCTTTCCCTGATAAATGGTAGTATCAAACATTTGAAAATCTCTATAACTGTTACATTAAGCAACGTTTTTCTTACTCACATATTCTCTATTGAATTAATTACGTTTTCGCATTTTCTCAATATTACGGTATAAATGTTAAACTTTCTCTTAGGTTAATCACTACCTTGATTAACTCTTAACCATTTAACATCTCAGGGTATGTCATATATCATTATATTTTGTCTGATGATGACGTACTGTTGTACATCCGAAATATGGATAATAAAATGTAATTGATAAAAAGAACATCTATTTTATTAATATTTGTATTTTAATATATATATATATATATATATATATATATATATATATATATATATATATATATATATATATATATATGTATAAAGAAACAGTTAGCAAGGTTAGAATTAACAACGAATATAGTGAAGAATTTAGCGTAAAAGTTGGTGTTCATCAGGGCTCTGTCATTAGCCCCATCCTATTTATTATTGCCCTTCAGGCTATAACAGAGGAGTTCAAGACCGGCTGCCCATGGGAACTTCGATATGCAGATGATCTAACGCTCATAGCCGAATCAATGGCTGAACTAGAGAAGAAATTCCAAACTTGGAAGCATGGCCTAGAATCAAAAGGCCTTAAAATTAACTTGTCTAATACTAAAGTTCTAGTATGTAGGAAGGAAAATAGGGCACTGGTTCCCTCTGGGAAATGGCTATGCTCAGTGTGTAGAAAAGGAGTAGACAGAAACTCCATTTTATGTCCCAAATGCAAAGTATGGGTGCATAAAAGATGTAGTGGGATCACAGGTAAACTAACAAAGAACATAGATTTTATATGTGGCCGGTGCCCAGGTGCAATAAGTAGTAGCAAGTGTCCACAGGATACTAGCTTCTTCTATTGCCCATATGGTTCTATAGAAATAGTGGATACCTTCCGTTACCTGGGTGATAAAATGAGCAGTGATGGAGGGTGCTCTGAAAGTACAGTAGCCAGAGTCAGAACGGGATGGAAAAAGTTCAGTGAGCTTATACCACTATTGGCCGCTAAAGGTTTTTCTCTAAAAATGAAAGGCAGACTGTATGATGCCTGTGTACGAACAGCAATGTTACATGACAGTGAGACATGGGCATTGTGTGCAGAGGATCTGCGCAGAGTGGAGAGGAACGAAGCTTGCATGCTGCGTTGGATGTGTCATAGTAATATACGTGAACGGCAAAGCATAAATGAGCTAAGTGATAAATTAGAAATAAGAGGGATCAGATGCTGTTTACTCGAGAGAAGACTACGTTGGTATGGTCACGTGATGCTGTATAAAAAAGTGCCGGGCGATCAAAATTGATGGAAGCTACCGAGTAGGCAAACTCAGAAAACCTGGGACGATTTGATAAATTGCAACCTTACACAGTTACACCTCTCCAAAACAATGTCACTGGACCGAGATCTTTGGCTCTACGCAGTAATACAGAAGACCTTGCCAAAGTAAAAAGCGAAACCAACAGTCAGTAGGCACCTCTTAACCAAATATACACCCCCATCCCACTACCCCTACCTCCACCCCAATCTACACCACCCCTTTCTCTGTAAAGTTATGTTGGTACCACAACATCCAGTCCTAAATAAATGAGGTCGTGTAGGTGTCACGACCAAAAAAACACAGTCTACGCCGTAATGTGTCTGTGTAGATAACACGGTAAAAACCTCCCAGTCCACACTGTAAATGTGGTTGGTGTTAGGAAGGGCATCCAGCTGTAGAAACCCTGCCAGGCAGTCCTATATGGGCATGACAAGCAATCTTGGCTCAAGTGGGACAATTCCCGTCTAAACCCATGTTAGCGTGGAAGATAGACATTAAACGATGATGATGATCCACTAATGCCCTCTTTCTTGTGAGGCAGTTACAGGAAAAGTACCTAGCTAAAAGTAAACCGCTCTACCTGGCAATCATCGATCTGGAAAAAGCCTTCGACAGAGTCTCCCATGTTGTAATCTGGGGGGCTCTTAGAAAACTAGGAGTAGATGAATGGCTTGTGAAAGCTGTACAAGCGATGTATAGAGGAACAGTCAACAAAGTTAGGGTTAGCAATGAATATAGTGAGGAATTTAGCATGCAGGTCGGTGCATAGTAACTATGAACAATAGGCTTTGCCAGACTCAATTTAAAATAATAAATCAGGAAAATAAATACAAACCGATATTGGCAGTTGCCCCAATATGGTTAGTATTTTTTACACCCTAGCGAATGTGGTCCCTTACGATTTGAATACATATGTATATATCTGTGTTTATCTCTTTATTCAAATATATTATACGGCCCGGAAAAATCTCTTTCCTTGAGCTATTTAAATGTAAGAGACACTTTCGAGTTTCTAACTCAATATATACCTTTGATATCTATCTATCTATCTATCTATCTATCTATCTATCTATCTATCTATCTATCTATCTATCTATATATATATATATATATATATATAGAGAGAGAGAGAGAGAGAGAGAGCGAGCGAGAGGGAGAGAGAGAGAGAGAGAGAGAGAGAGAGAGAGAGGGAGAGAGAGAGAGAGAGGTATAAAGCTGATGGACCAGGTCATGAAAGTAACAGAAAGAGTTATAGCACAGTTGATTAGCGACCGGGTGAAACTAGATGAGATACAATTTGGGTTTGTACCAGGAAGAGGCACCACTGACGCCCTCTTCCTTGTGAGGCAGTTACAGGAAAGGTACGTAGCTAAAAGTAAGCCAATCTACCTGGCATTCGTCGATCTCGAGAAAGCTTTCGACAGAGTTCCACCTGCTATAATCTGCTGGGCTCTTAGAAAACTAGGAGTAGATGAAAGGCTTGTGAAATCTGTGTAAGCCATGTATAGGGGAGCAGTCAGCAAAGTTAGGATTAGCAATGAGTATAGTGAGGAATTTAGGGTACAGGCTGGTGTCCACCAGGGCTCTGTTCTTAGCCCTCTCCTGTTCATCATAGTCCTGCAGGCAATAACGGAAGAGTTTAAGACCGGATGCCCATGGGAACTCGTGTATGCAGATGACCTCGCACTTATAGCTGAATCTATGGTAGAACTAGAGAAGAAATTCCAAACTTGGAAGCAGGGACTAGAAAGAAAGGGTCTCAAAGTCAACATGACAAAGACTAAGGTCCTTGTAAGTAGACGAGAAAAAGGAACACAGATCCCCTCAGGGAAATGGCCTTGCTCAGTATGTAGGAAAGGTGTAGGTAGGAACTCCATTCTCTGCCCAAAATGCAAACAATGAGTACACAAGAGATGTAGCGGGATCTCAGGAAGCTTAACTAAGAATGTAGGCTTCACATACAGCAGCTGTGCTGGGACAGCAAGCAGCAAACAGCCACAAGATACAAGTACCACCAATCTCTGTGAGGCCTCTGTAGAAACAGTAGACAGCTTCTGCTACCTAGTTGACCGAATTAGCAGCGGAGGTGGGTGTTCACAAAGTACAATAACTAGGGTAAGAACGGGATGGAAGAAGTTCAGGGAACTACTGCCACTGCTAGCTGCAAAAGGCTTCTCCCTCAAAATGAAAGGCAGACTGTATGATGCGTGTATCCGAACAGCAATGTTACATGGTAGTGAGACCTGGGCGCTGTCTGTGGTAGACTTACGTAGATTAGAAAGAAACGAAGCCTGCATGCTACGATGGATGTATTATAGTAATATACGCGAACGACAAAGCATAAATGAATTGAGAGAGAGACTGAACATAAGAGGAATCAAATGCTGTGTGCAGGAGAGGCGGTTGCGTTGGTATGGACATGTGATGCGTATGAAGGATGACAGCTGCATAAAAAGGTGCAGAGCACTAGAAGTAAATGGAAACCGCGGAGTGGGGAGACCGAAGAAGACCTGGGATGAGGTGATAAAAGCCGACCTTACCCAATTACACCTCTCAAAGGCGATGACACACGATCGTGACCTCTGGCGTCACGCAGTAATACAGAGTACCCGACCTCCCATGGGTACAAGCTGAAGCATATAGACAATATGCCCCCACACCCTCCCACTGCAAAGTGGCCTTGGAGGTGCCACGGCAAAAAAGCCCCCAGCCTACACTGTAAAGTGGACGTGTAGGCGCCACGGAAAAAAGCACCCAGCACTCACTGTAGATGAGGTTGGTGTTAGAAAGGGCATCCAGCTGTAGAAATCAAGCCAGAACCAATTCCTGTATGAGCATGGCATGGTCAGCCGACCAGACACTGCCCACAACAGGGCAACCCGTCTAACCCATGCTAACATGGAAGAACGGACGTAAAACGGTGATGATGATGATGGTGATATATAAAGAGAGAGAGTGAGGTGGGGGGCACATTAGATTGAAGCTGTAGTTCTATTTAGGCAACACCAGTTGAATTACCTGAGGTAGTCACTGAACACTCAATAATGTGCAAGAAATAAATTAATTCCTCCCATCAGATTAAACTCATTAAAATCTTTGAGGGAAACACCATGAATAATATATAGACAGAGTGTATGCCAGCTATAGTATATCACAAGAACAACAATGAATATAAAAGGGAATATTGTTATAGAGCACTGTGTGGTAGACATGAGAGAGAGTAGTTTAATTAGATAAGACTCAGGTATATATATATATATATATATATATATATATATATATATATATATATATATATATATATATAACGAAGGAAATGTGGTAAGGAACCAGGTGGACCATAACGCACCAAAGTACTCAATATTTAGGGTAGTAGAGTGGGTATTAGGAACGAGTAGGACCCCGACGGCTGAGCTCAAGCCGTTTCGACGGCTAATTCAGTCCAGAATTAGCCGTCGAAACGGCTTGAGCTCAGCCGTCGGGGTCCTACTCGTTCCTATATATATATATATATATATATATATATTCGTGAGACAGATCATTCCAGAACAACTCTAACCGCTAATAGCACTTTAATAAGGACAGTATTCAATCCATAGTTGTATCTACTGATAAATATTTCCTAAAATATAACCAATGTAAGGGAAAGAAAAATCTTGATATTAATTACCAGAACAATTATCACATTCCATCCACCATAAACTCACATAGAATCTGCCTTTCCTACCCATGCATTCCTCACTGCTTAATATACTATTACACCTATATTATGTGATTTCTTTGCCAATATTCTTTTATATATGCTTAATACCATTGCTTGTTCTCTTACCTTATTATTCTGTACATGCCTAATACCCCTGCATTCTTTCTATATGTATGCCTTTGTACCACAAATGTCCTCATTTTGCGAGTATCTTTCTTTCATAATTCTTCTATAATTGTTTTGTAATTCGTTTATAATCTTTGTCATACCCACTGATACTGACTACATCATCTTCACGCGCTAAATATGACACTACTGATAACAACAGTAATATCTACCTATCTTTACGATTGTTCTGTGGAATAGGAGGTTAATTATATGTTTAAACTTTGCCAATGCTCCGATGATTCCAAACGAATATTTTGGAAGAAACAATTGTCAGCAATAAAATGCTTTGAACGTAGTTTTGATTATTCTGTAATTTATATCTATATTCGTATATATTTGTGTTGAGATCATATTCATATAATATATATTTGGCCCTATACATTACATAGAGGGCTTTTATTCCTTGATCTCTTCTTCAGAAACATTTGGGACTAAACATATATATATATAAAGATATATCTATATAAATACAGAGTGTTTAACTGAGACTGCACAAGGCCAGCAATTACCCAGTGCAATACTGGTACTTTATTTTATCAACCCCGTAAGGATGAAAGGTAAAGTTAACCTCGGCGGGATTTGAACTCAGAATGGCAAGAGCCAAGACTCAATGTTGTAAAGCATTGTGTCTGACGCTCTACCAAAAGTGGGAGTTAAAAAGGATTTTGAACTGCCATGAAATCAAGGTCATCCCGATTGTCATAGTTGCATTAGATACTATCTCAAAGAGTTTCCAAGGATGGTTAAAGAAGATTAGTCCAACACCGCTTTTTGAAACACTTCAAAATGCATGCTTGCAAGTACCCTCCGATACGTCCTGAATATCTGAGGCTGCAGGTAGTGGCTTGATATTCATTTCAACAAACTTTCCAGTTAAATAACATCAATAACTGAGAATCAAAGAACAATAATAATAATAATAATAATAATAATAATAATAATAATAATAATAATAATGATTTCTTTATTAATCACAAGGGTTTACATAAAGTAGACATTAAGGACAGTGCAGGACAATACAGTACGGTACAAAAGGGCATTTCTGCGTGTAAAAAACAAAAACAGAGGATGTAACAAAAAATAACAATAAAAAATTCCCCAATAGGGGGAGACTTCGGAGGGACATTTGTGGAGAAAGCCCAGGAAAAGGCCACAGTGACCCTGACCACCAAGACAATGCCCTCTCCCAGTTTTCCACCTTTAATTTACAGACACATACTCAGAGAAGGCCCATTCATTCGGGCCATACTTGCTTCTCTCACCCATCTTACAACAAAATGCTGGGAAGAGAGCACTTCCCTCTCTACCCTGATTTTCCTTTTCAAATGAAATTTGAAAAAGTTAATCAGGGCATCACCGAAGAGGTAAGTGCTCGTCTTCAGCCCTTTCAAACGTGTCCACCATACTATCTCTTTCGCCATGGCCACCAAACAGATAAAAACTGCCTGCCCTTCCCGGCTAAAGGAAGAGGGCGGGGCAATCCTCACGATGGACTCAGCTAATAGCTGGATCCGTCCTACACGTGATAGCTGGTGTTCGACATAAACCCACTAGTCAGCAATGCTCGGACATTGGACGAGTGCGTGCAGGACGGCTTCGTCGCCCTGTGCGCATCTCGGACATGCCCGGCTGACGGCACCTCCATGCCTGTAGAGTTTATCCCGAACTGGCAAAGCTCCCCGGTAACACTGCCAGGCCAGGGATGTCTGGAAGTTATCCATAGGCCCCGGCCCGAAAGTCCTTCCGAAGAGATTGGCTAGTTGATTTTCGTCGACGCCTAGAGTTTCTCCAAGTACGTCGTCGCTCTTACCCTCCACTAATCCCATATAGAACGCCAAGGTGGAGTTTCAACCGATCACATTGCCCGATTGGTCGAGGGCTGTGAGCGCCTGAAGACATTCCAGTCTCCAAGCGCTCCCTCTCGGTTGTCACTTGACCCAGGACTGCAGCTCCGTCAAGGAGACGAGCTGGGGAAAAACGTGTCTAGCAAACGGCGACCACACCTGATCACCGTCGAGGAAGAGGTGGAGATGTCGTAGCCTGAGCGCGTGTCTGCGCATCATCAGCCACGGTATACCCAGCCCTCCACGTAGCGGGTGTTGACAGCAGATGGACCGCCTGACCATCGGAGCGTCCCTTCCACAAGAAGCGAAAGAGCAAACGCTCCAGCGTAGTCAGGCGGGGCTTAGGACAAGGTACGACGGTCAGGCGGTAGTAGATGACGGACGCGATGTACCCGTTAGCCACCTCCGCTCGACCTTTCAGGGATAGCTTCCTCTCGGCCCATTTCTGGGTGAGAGAAGCCACCCTGCTCGTCACCTCGTCCCAGTTTTTGTCCGTCTGGAGGTCTGAACCGAACCAGACCCCTAGCAATTTAACCGGTCCGTCCGTCCAGCGCCCGACGACGCTGTTTGACGGCATGGACCTGCCTCTCCAGGTGCCGAGCTGCAGGCCCACTGACTTTTCCTGGTTGATCATTGCTCCTGTCACCGCTTCGTATTCTCTTAGTGTAGTGCCGATCGCCTCGATGTGTTTGGCGTTCGACACCACTACGGTGACATCGTCCGCATATGCTGACACGGATCTTCCGCATCCTAGTTCGCGCGGGACGCCCCTCAACGTCTCCAGTTTGGGCAGTAATGGCTCGAGAGTCAATACGTACAATAGGGACGAGAGGGGACATCCTTGGCGGACCGAGCGCATGATGTTGAACGGTTCCGAAAGGTGACCGTTCACTCTCACTACAGAGCAGATGTCGCTGTGCATGGCAGCGATCCAGCCTCTGAAGACAGGCCCAAAGCCAGCCGCCCTCAGGACTGCCGCTAGGTAACGATGGTCGACCCTATCGAAGGCTTTCGACTGATCTAAATTGATCAAAGACCCACCTGTGCCAGGTTCCCTAGCTACCCTCTCTACGATGTATCGCATGAGGTGGAGGTTGTCGTGGATGGATCTGTCGGGAATGGCGCATGTCTGTGCCTCTCCCACCAGACCACCAACGACAAGCGCCAACCTATTTGCTAGCACCTTGGCCAAAATCTTGAACTCTGTGTTTAGCAGAGTTATGGGCCTAAACTTATCTATGTTATCCCCCTTGTTCGGATCCTTTCTCAGCAGCTCCACCGCTCCTCGGCTAACAGAGCTGGGAATTCTCCCGTTCTGTTGCCAGTTACAGTAGACGTCCGCCAAGAGGCCTCCGAACAAGTCTGTCATTTGTACGTAAAGTTCATAGGGCAGACCATCCAAACCAGGCGATTTACCCCTTGTGCAGCCAGTCATTGCCTCCCGTACTTCAGCGGTTGTTATCGGCTTTTCGCAACACTCCGCCTGAGTGATGAAAGCCGCGGCAGTCCGTCGAGGTAGACACTAAAGTCCATCCGTCGATCCGGCCTGCCACTGCCCCCGAACAGTTGAGCGAAGTGTCGCTGAAAAGCTTCACACATTTGCCCGGGATCGAGTAGCATGCGCCCGTCGTGGTCCACCAAAGACCGGATCGTGGCTTTATTGCCACGACGCGCCTCCGCCACTCGCGCCCATTGAACGGCTTTCGTCCCCTCGTGTCTGAGAGCACGCACCCTAGCTCTGACAACGCAGCCTTCGTGCTTTGCATTGAAGAATTGGTCAAGGGCCAATTTCGCCGCAAGTACGTCGATCGCGATGCCTTTGCTAAGCGCCTCGTCTAATTTTCTAACTAATTCTCCCTCTGCTCTATTTTTCTCTATTGCTAAAGCCTTACTAAACCTAATGGACTCTATTCTAATTGCTCTTTTCAGAGCAAAGAACCACTTGTTGTTGACGATGGCCCCCGTCAACGCCCGCTTAACTAGTTCGCTAATCCGGTCTCTGTAGGCCTTGCGCGCTGGTAAGGACGCGTTTAGCTTCCAGTAGCCGGGTCCTCGTCTATGAAGCCTATCTAAGTCAAGCACACAGATCACGAATTTGTGGTCCGTGTAGCTGACTATCTTGAATTGTGGACAGCCTATGCTAGACCTATCTACTTCCCTACAAAATACTCCATCTACATATGATCTGGATGACCCTATGCGATTTGTCCAAGTCCACATTGGCACATTCGGGAAATCCAATCGGTACCTGTCAGACAGTTCAAAACCCCTGAGCAGGTTGGTGAGGCTCTTGCACCCTCCACCCCTATCCGCTAATCCCACACAGTCCCAGCGTGCATCTAAGATCCTGTTCCAGTCTCCCACTAACACTAAAGAGCGGGACGTTCCAAGAAAGGTCTCCAGACGCCAGAAGAAATCAGGCCGCCCTGCTCCTGTCGGGGCATAGACGGCCACTAGCCTGAAAGCTTACCCGTCTCCGCTGGTCACGTCCAGCACCACCAGCTTACCCTCTGGGTCCAGGAAGATGGCCCGTATGGCGAGATCCAAACCTCTCCGAAAAAGCACAGCAACTCCTGCCCCCGATCCAGGACGGCTGGGAGATGCGTACACATCGTAGCCGCCGAAGATCGGTGCGAAGGCCCGTGCTTCGGAGATTCTGGTTTCGCTGATGGCCACTACATCTATGTTTAGTGACCTGAGGTCGTTGAGCAGGTGACCCTGCTTCCATGACGACCCCAAGCCACGCGCATTTATGCTGCCTATTCTGAGTGAGGTCATGTTTAAAATAGAGTGGAAAAGATGGGAAAGACCACTTACCGTACTTTTCGTAGAGAAGGGATGGTTTTTACATCCCTATTCACTTGATCGTCTGGTGAAAGGACCGTTGAATCGTCCCTTCGGCTGGTCGTACTCTTCTATAAGTATGTCCGAATATACTCTTCGATTGATAGTTCCTCCTAGGTCCCTCAAATCACCAACTGCGTTGGGGAATTTCGTTTTAATGTTTGTGTATTGTTTCTGTTCTATTTTTAGCAGTCTTATGTTAGTTGGCATTTTGATTGGTGCTGGTATTATGTAGTCGTGTTGTGAAATGTGTGTTCAATTATGTAAGTCATTAGTTTCTTGTTGTGTGTATTTATTGCCGTGCATTTGTTTTTCTGGGGCGGGGTGTGGTTCTGCTATTTTCTTGTCGTTGTTGCTGGGTGTGTGTGTTTTGTTGTTGTGTTTGCGATGTTGCTGCTTGTGGTGGTGGTGTTGAAGGTGTTGTTGGCGGTGGGGTTGTCGCCGGTGGTGATGGTGGTGCTAGTGTAGGTGGTGATGGTGTTGGTGGTGTTGCTGCTGTGAGTCTCTTTGCAGTAGACTTTACCCTTTTCTCATTTCTTTCCTCCCTTTTCAAAGGCGACGATGCGCTGCTTCTGCGTTTGTGCCTTCTTACGACCTTTTGCCACCCCTCTCCTACCTCACACTCCATGTCTGATTCTGTGAGGTCGGGGAGGGGTACCAGCTCCACTCTTTCATTTGTTGTTGCTGGTGATGTTTGCACTGGAGTCTCTGTTGCAGCTGCATTTGGTATTGCTGTTGTTGTTGTTAATATTTCCACTGCTGCTGCTGTTTTTGATTTCCGTGGCGTGGGTATGGGTGCCACGGACCTATCGTTCCTGGTTGCCGCTTGTCCTGTTGTTGGTAGCCGTGGAGCCGGTTTCGGAAGGAGGGGGGTTTTCTCCTTTCTCAGGGTCTTCTCGTTGCAGAAGGCCCTGAGGTGAGTCTTCGATCCACAGCGAAAGCATTTCGGGCGTTTGCCCTCAACACTTAATGGGCAGTTGAGTGCCGTTATCGAAGTCTATCACATCCGGGATAGCTTCGATGCACTCCTGGTTGGTTTGGATTAACATCTCAATAGAGGTACCGACCCAATCTTCTCTTACTTTTTTCTGTACTTGCAGTACAGTTGTTTTGTCCTCGATTCCGACGAGGACAGACGCGGCCAGCCAAGAAGGGGCCATCTGGGGAGGGGGGGGGGGGGCGTGGGTCAGACTGACCCTCACAATTTTTTGCCCGCAGTAGGAGGGCACCAACACCATTTTCTCGCTCCTTAGGGTCCCTACGGATTGAGCCTTTGCCTCCTGGGGTGTGGCAAAAAGTACGTCTACGGTGGCATATTTTTTGCCTCGGGTGATGTGCGTTTTCCGCTGCCACACAGACCCCAAGGCTTTTTGTATTTGAGCCTCTGTGGCTCTTTCAACCCTACGGGATTTTGTACTTACTGTACGGTACGTGACCGTACAGTGCTGTTGGGTTTCGAAAAATGTTTCCGCTGCTTTGCAGATTGCTCGGTGTCCAGTCTTTGTCACCATCTTCTTCGCTTCCTCTAATTCCTCATTTGTTATGAGGATTGTTTCCAGGTTCTTCGCGATACCTGCAAATGAGATTGGTTTTTCTTTGCTGCTGTTGTTGTTGTTGTCGTCAGAGCTGCTATTACTTTTGTTGTTGCTGCAGGTACTACGACTACTGCCTCCGCCGCTGTTGCTGTGGTTTTTGTTGGTGTTGCTGCTGCTAATGCTGTTGTTGTTTATGCTGCTGGTGATGCTGTTGCGGCTGCTACTGTTGTTTTCATTGTCACTGTTGCTGTTGTTATTACGGCTGCTACTGCTATTATTCCTGACGTCAGACGAATGAAATGGGTTTTCGTATTTCCCGCACACCTGTTTCGTCGTTGTCGTCGTCGTCGTGGAGAAATCTTGCACGCTTTGCACGAGACTTTTCTTTTCTGTCGTCGCTTGCGAAAGAGAAGGGAGGGAGAGAGACACATTTAAAGAAGGGAGGGAGAGAGACATCTTCTCTCTGCTGTAGTGATGATTGAGGAAGAAGAAGACGGAATGAGTGGGAGTGACCTATGAAAATTATTTTTCGTAGCCATGTTGTTTTTTTTGTTTAAATTAAATATTGGGCACAAAACCCCAATAAGCAGTTATTTAACCCGAAGGGCCAAATAACGGACAGAAAGACCCCTCTCACGAGGAGGATGGTGTTTTTGTCTACAAGTTCGTTAAAGTTTTAAACAATTTACAATTGTTATAGCGTTCAAAATTTACAATACCTTATAGAGCCGAGCCTCCGTCAACCATAGCATTCCATAATAATAATAATAATAATAATAATAATAATAATAAGAAGAAGAAGAAGAAGAAGAAGAAGAAGAAGAAGAAGAAGAGGAAGAAGAAGAAGTTGGATGTAGCTACTCTCCCAATAAATGAAATGTGGGAGTAAAAGAGCACATTCAAGAGAAAACAGAATAACCATTTTCTGTATTGCAGAGTGTCCCCTATTGAGATCAATTGTCAGTAACCACACTACCAATTCATCAATTCTAGACAGAATTCTATAAAACACTTCAACCCGAAGGATGTGCCATGAGACTTGGTTGTGCTAAAGTTGATGAATGACTTCAATAGTTATTGAAAATACAATTTTGTGAATGTCTTATTCTCTCTTACACTAAATGTGTTTTTCTTGCTATTGACAAAAGATATACACATGTATATATAAACATGTGTCTGCAAAGATATGCAACTATATATATGTATTTAATAATTATATATATACAGGTAAAATTCCGTTTT
Organism: Eledone cirrhosa; assembly: GCA_964016885.1. Taxonomy (NCBI): domain Eukaryota; kingdom Metazoa; phylum Mollusca; class Cephalopoda; order Octopoda; family Eledonidae; genus Eledone; species Eledone cirrhosa. The sequence continues at coordinate 225,074,692 of OZ024740.1, forward strand.
AACGAATTTTTCAGTATAACAAATTTTTTTTTCAATCCCTGAAATATTAACAAACAAAACTCGATTTGTTTCGGTTGATCTCATTATAAAGAATATTTCGTTAAAATGAATCTTTTTTTATACCCCATGAATTGCATTTTAACAGAAATTCACTGTATATATATATATATATATATATATATATATATATATATATATATATATATATATACACATATATATATATATGATATCCCCCAAACTATGTACACACAATTTGATTATCTGTACAGGCAATATTTATTAAAATACTGTTGAAGTGTGTATGCATTTTTGATACACCATGTGTGTTTTTTTGTGAGCGTGTGTGTATGTGTGTGTGTGTGTGTGCATGCGTGTGTGTATTGAACAATAAAAACAAACTAATAATTAGAGATAGGTAGTTAATTAGTTGTTTAACGATCGTTTCAGAGTGTTGATTGATCATGGAAGTTTGATATATGGACAAAATATAAGGTAGCCATCAGCCACAACTGAGAATCAAATTCTGTATATCATGAATTCCAGTCAGATACATCAACCGTTACACCAAATGACAGCTGACAACAATTTTTGTCCAAATTAGGAACTATATGCAACAGTTTTATTAGTTAGAGTTAGGAGTAAACGAATCTTATAATTTATCATTTCTCTGCAGCAGCTGCTATCCACATATTTTCTGTGCTTATAATTCATTTTACTTGATTTTCTACAGCTATTATCTTTGTAGGAAATCGTTTGGATTTCAACATTTCTAATTTCAAATCATTCAGATGCCTTGATAAATTGTATTATAATCATCATCTATAATTTATTTTACCCTGCTAGAGAGTGTTCGATAGATTGTAATAGGCTAAGCCAGTACTTAATTTGAGCTTCTGACCTCTTAGATGGGCTAGGGCTCACATCTCACATACATTACCTTACTTTATATAATATACAGAGTGCATCAGCATCAGCACTATGGATGTTGTCATGTTTTTGACACAACTGAATATTCCTCTGACCCTTTTGATTTGCATGTTTTGTACAGCAGGATGCCATTCCTGGTGCCATCCTGTTATACCAAACATGGCAAACAAAAGGTTCAGAGGACTCTTCTGTTGTGTATATATATATATATATATATATATATATATATATATATATATATATATATATATATATATATGTGAGAAAAACCACAAACCCTCCATCTCAATTCTACTTTTGAAAAGCACAAGAACTGCGAAGCCAGTAAAGGAACCAAATAAATATTAAAAAAAAAAAAAGACTCCCGTTGCATTTTCGTTTCATCTTTTTTCCTTATATTTTCACTCGTGTAGAACAGCTCGTTTTTTTTTCATTTTGTAAAAAAACCTCACTTTCTAATATATATATATATATATATATATGATAATAAGGGCGCTGCGGAGTTTTTGCAACTCCGCAGCGCCCTTATTATCATATTTACACATATTTTTTCCTCTGCTGCTACCGTCTTTTTGTATCTTTTATCTTTACCCTTTATAGCAGTCTCTCTCTCTGTTAGCCTCTTCCTCACCCTTCACTCACTCATTCTCTGTCACTACCTCTCCTCATCCTCTTTCATCCCGTTTGACCTGTGTGTAATTCTTTTCTCTCGCATGTTGGCCAAGCTGGTATGAATTTTTTCGCTCTCTCGTCTACGATTTCACAGAACTTATGTTTACCGAATTCGCAGACCAGACCCCTTCTTCCTCCCGTTAGACCTGTGCGAAATTCCTTCCTTGCTCACATTTCAACCAGGTTTGATGGTCTTTATTTTCTCGTTCACGATTTCACCGAATTTAAATTCATAGCAATCTGGGACTTGTCTCTTTCTTCCTCACTTTCTGTTGCTTCACCATTTTGTTTGTTTACCCTCGCGTCCCCTTTATTTACGTGTCCCAACGACTTTTTTTAGCCGTTGCTCGCACCAACCGGAGGTATATGGTCTTTAAAGCGATGAAATGCCTATGATGGTTGGAAGATCACTGATGAAGGACAAACTTTTTTCATATATATATATATATATATATTTGTTTTGCAAGGTTTTTTATATGAAATCATGTGTCGAGACAAATATTGTTATACTTGGGAGGGTCATATTGTTATAATATTTCCAGAAATAATAACAGAACACCCAAACCAAACAGTGAGTGTGTTCTGTTATTATTTCTGGCAATATTATAACAATATGATGGCGGTGGATTGGCAGTATCAGTAGAGGGTCGGACGCCATGCTTTCCAGCATAGTTACGTCCCTTTACGATCTGAGTTCAAATCCCGCCGAGGTTGACTTTGCCTTTCATCCTTACGGGGTCGGTAAAATAAAGTACCAGTAATGCACTGGGTAATTGCTGGCCTTGTGCCTAAAGTAGAAACAATTATAACAATATGATCCTCTCCAAGTATAATAATAATAATTGTTTCTACTTTAGGCACAAGGCCAGCAATTACCCAGTGCATTACTGGTACTTTATTTTATCGACCTCGTAAGGATGAAAGGCAAAGTCAACCTGGGCGGGATTTGAACTCAGATCGTAAAGGGACATAACTGTGCTGGAAAGCATGGCGTCCGACCCTCTACCGATAGTGCCAATCCACCGCCCTTATAATAATAATAATAATAATAATAATAATAATAATAATATATATATAATAATAAATATATATATATATATATTACACACACACACACACACACACACACAAACACTTATCTTAATAACCATTTGACACACATCCCTGCTAACCATTATCACAACATCGAACACCTTACTACTACTACACACACACACACACACATATTTGTTGTGAAAGAGTCATTTCTCAGTCTTGGCGCAAAATCAATTCTTTATTCACATGACCTCTACGGACCAATCAAAATTGTTTTGACCACAAGAATTTTTGCAAACACCAAGTAGCGCTGGAGCCACTTTTATAACATAAAAACAGTCTCGGCGCAAAATCAATTTTTTACATTCACATGACCTCTACCGACCAATCAAAATTGTTTTGACCACAAGAATTTTTGCAACACCAAAGTAGCGCTGGAGCCACTTTGTTAACATAAAAACATGTAGAATTCCCAAAACTAATCAGATCAGAGCAAACAACACGGACACTCTATCTCAAAATTATTTTTGAAAAGCATTTAGAAATGCGCAACCGGTAAAAACTTAAAAACTTAAAACCACAACTGAATACTAACCCATACAATTACTAATACTCTTTTATTCCTAATTAAACCATTTTTCAACTGTGAACAATTTGTCAGCATTTTCTATTCCGTTTACCAATATATATATATATATATATATATATATATATATATATATATATATATATATATATATATATATATATATATATATATATATATAATATACACACATATATATTACACATATATGTATGCACACACATATATCTATTTTTTTTGTATATACATATATACGTATATATATATGGTGTCCTGACAAAAAATGCCCAGCCCACATTGCAAAGTGGTCATTTTGGTGACACAATAAAAAGTGTTCAGCCCACTCTGTAAAGTGATAATTTTGTTACCATGATAAAAGGGACCTAGTTGATGTTAGTAATGTGTTTGTTGCTAGGAAAAACATCCAGCCATAGAAACCAAGCTGGAAATGGTTCTGTATGATCAAGACATGGTCATCTGATCTAACTTGTCTCACAATTGGACTACCCATCTAAACAATGCTAGTATGGAAAATGGACGCTAAACACTGAGTGTGTTGATGTGTATGTATGTGTATGTGTGTTCATTTGTGTATATATGTATCAGTGTTTATGTTTTCATTTGTTTATGTCACATAACCTAAACTTTTGAAAAAATTAGGTGGATAAAATAGGTATCAAATTTGAAAAAATGAAATCTTGGATCATTATGATTGAATAATCCCTTCCACCGAAGACTGAAACATTTAAAAGAAAAAGTAATAAAAAAATACTGCTAAAAATGAATCATTACTATAATAATTAGGTCTAAATTCAACAACAATGTAACTCCAAAGAAATTTACCCCATGTTGCATATTATACGTAATAAGTGCATTCTTTGGAAAAAAAACACTAAAAGTATTTTTCATATACTTTCTACAACAAAAGATACAATACTTGAAGCAAAAATCACTTTCATTTCAATTATATATGAAATAGTTTCACCTTTTACAAAATTTACCATTAAAACTTTGTATACTTTCTGTCTTAAGCACAATTAATCGTAAGTTTTGTGTATTTGTATCTATTTACCATTCTACTTGTTCCATTATTGATCTTTAAATTGATTGAATTCTCCTGATTAGATTCTTCTCATATAGATAAGGAAATAGTCAATACTTAACTCAGTTGAGTAAAAATGTAGCACTTATAGCAATCATTCAAAACATTTAGGTAATAAAATAAATCGGTAAATGTTGATGCAAGAAATTTTGGTGAAACTTGCTACATAGATGCTATTTTGTTGTTTTACAGTTTGGTCAGAAAAGGATGAGCAGCATATATGAACAGTAAAGGAAAACACTTCAGTTTTCGTGAATCCAATGCAGTTAGTGTATAAGGAAATTGTAATCAGAGAGAATATAGATGCATTTGATGCCTTTAGGAAAAATGACAGCAGGAAGTTAATTTCTGTGGGTTGCAGTTTTAGGATAGAATGATATGGTAAAGTGTTTGGTATAGGGGTTAGGGAAATGATATTTAGAAGAGAATGATGCTGTTTTCTTAAGTCCCATGTCAGCTCTCATCAAACAGATCTATGATCAAAGATGTTCCAGCCATGACCAGCTTATCTTATAGACACTGGGTATAAAACATTGTGTAATGAATCCAATAAAAATATAGGGTATAATTCAAATGAGATTTGGGTACTATTTCTCACAGTTTGAGTCAATGCACAGACACATTCTCAAATTGGTAAGTAGCTGGCTTGTTCAGATTAGTGAAAATTAAAGTAATAATATAAGAAGCAGTAGAGTGTATGAAACAGCATGTCCTGTGTTTCAATAATTGTTCATGAGTGAATATTTTAAAATGAGCCAGATGGCATTTTAAGGGTTGCAATCTACGATGTTGATGTACCATTGTCTGAGATATGAGAGTAGTGCTCTAATAGGCACTTAAGTTTTCTGGGGTCTAAGCAGCTGAAGCATTGTCAGGTCTTCAGTAAAATGTTCAGTCTTTGAGATTCTCATTTGGTAATGTATAAGGTCACTCTGAGAGATAAATGAGTGGGAAGTTTAGCATTTGTAGAAGCTTTGAAGGTTGAAAGGTTTAGTTATGCTGCTAATGCATCTAGGGATTGTTGTGCCTAACTAGCTTCTGGAGACCGGTGTAAAGGTTGCACCTTGGTGATGCAATACAAGAAATTGAGATCTATATAGCACAAAAAGGGAAACAAAACAAAAAAATATTTTAAACATAATATCAAATCAAAGTAGTTTAACAGTTAATGTATCCTTTAAGGCAGTGCAATGGCAGAGTCATTTGAGCATAGGATAAAATGTTCTAAGGTATATGTTTCTGTACTCTGTGTTCAAATCCAACAATGATCAACTTTGCTCTTCATCATTTTGGGGATGATAAAATAAAGTACCAGTCAATGGTGGTGAATTGGTATTATTGTTAAAGTGTCCAATGAAATAATATATTAATTTTGGTTCTTTTTGCTTTGAGTTCAACCCATTGGACGACAACCACATGGCTTTTAGGTGCTTTTAACTGAGTCCACTCTGTTGCAGGTGTTCAGGACTTTGGCATGGAGATGCCTTCCTCCCTCCCACCAGTCACAGACCCTCCCCGTCCCCAAATATTGAGTTATAGGCATTTTTCTTCTCCCCGTGACTAAACTGTAAAATAGTAAAATAAATCCCAGTCCACTTAAATGCAAATTTGGTGCTCTTTATATTTTGACATAAGGTATATTTTTCCTAGAATATTTAATACAACAAATACTCCACTATGTCTATATTTCAAATGTTCAAATCTGATGTAACTGAAATGAAAAGAACAGGAATATAAAATCTAAAAGATAGAATAATGGCAGGAACTAATGTAATGTGATTTTCAATTCAATTTATTATAAAACTACTTTATAAAATGGCATTGTTTTAATTTAAGAATTTTTTTCCAGATAAAGCAGTAAAGTTGTTTAAATCTTTTTATATTATTATATACAAGCCATGATTATTTTTGATTTTGTAAAATATATTCCTAGAAAAAAAAAGAAAATCAAAATTTATATTTTTGAATATTTTCAAAATAGTTCACTCTTAAAAAGCAATCAAATTATAAAATAGAGTTGGAAAAAGTCAGTTTAAAATAATGAAATAATTTGTGACTTCAGGTAGAGCAATCTCTTCCTTTAGGCAAATTATTTCTCGTTTCATGAATATTCATAATCAACTTTCAATATATTCTAAGTTTCCCTTTAAACAATTCACTGTTT
>OZ024740.1:225086180-225133680 GCA_964016885.1 Eledone cirrhosa
GGAGGAGAAAGAATAGAAATGTGTGGAGACAAGGAGAGTGTTGGTTGTGGAGAGAAATAGGTGAAATGACAGAATAAAGAACACTTCAGTCATGGGATTATTTATAATATATACAGTGTTGGGGAAAATATGACAAAATAGAGGCATTAACAAGAATGATGAGACAAGTGGAAGCTTGCTGTAAACGAAACAAAAACAAACAAAATAGAAATAATATGATTTGCATCCACACTATTATAGGATCGATCCCTCTGCATAGTACCATCTTCTTGAGCAAATGTCTTTTACCATAGCCTCTGTTTCACAAAGTTAGTAAGGCACTAGATATAATGGATTCTGAATGTGGAGAATCCATAGAAAAGAGGGAGTTTTCTCCAAGGAGCCCTAACAGAGGGCCATCTATCAAAGTTGGCAGTATTTTATTAGCGAGCACCATTATGGTCATGAAGACAGGAAAAGTATCTGTTCTATTAGGGATAAAAATAAAACAATTAAATTATAGAACAGGATAATGGTAAAAGTTAGCCAGCAGATACAGGTTCACCAGCACTCAATACTCATTTCTCAGCCCCATCCTATTTATTATTGTCCTCCATGTCATAACGCAGGAGTTTAAAACTGGCAGTCTGTTGGAACTCCTGCATGCTGATTACTTCCAGACATGTAAACAAAATCTGGAATTGAATGGTCTCAAAATTAAATCAGAAACACTGAAGTTTTAGTAAGTATGGAAGTGGCCATCACGGAAATGGCTCTATTTAAAATACAGAAATAAGTAGTAGGTAGAGATTCTTTAAAGTGTAGCAAGTGTTTGCCATGAGTACATAAGAGGTGTGAAGAGATTACTGCAGGCTGATAGAGGAAGCAAATTTCAATTTTGGCAGGCACACAATAGAATACTTGTGCTGGAATTCTGCGACGCAAATAACTTAACTATCTGTAACACTAACTTCAAAAAACGAGACAATCACTTGATCACCTATAGATCGGGGGAACACACAAGCCAGGTAGATTATATCCTTACCAGAAGACGTGACAGAGTGTCTGTTGTTAACACTAAATCCCACCCCCATGAAGAATTCACCTCCCAACATAGACTGATAATTAGCGACCTCATAGTCAGGACGAGACGTACTAGACAGCGGAAGAGGACTATCCTCAGGAGAAAAATATGGACCCCATAGCCAGAAATAAATTTCAAAGCATATTACTTGACGCTTTCGACAGTAAGGAAGAGCAATTAGAGTCGTATAATATAGAGGAACAGTGGGAATTCCTGAGAGCAAACCTGCTGACGGCGGCAGACGAAGTCTGTGGCTGGAGCAGGCCTGTAGGTAGGAGGAGAGTAACATGGTGCTGGAACAGTAAGGTGGAGGAGTCAATTAAGGCCAAAAAGCAGGCTTGGAAAGTATGGCGGGATGGGGGAAGTAGAGAAGACTATCAAGTGGCCAGGAGGGAAGCTAGGAGACAAGTGTACTTCGCAAGAAGGGAAGCAGAGGAAAGAAAGTTCAAGCATGTTCTACAACGTGAGGACCAAAAACGTGAGGTGTTCAGGATTGCCAGGCAATGTGTCAAGGAAAACCGTGATATTGTCGGGGAGAAGTGTGTACTTAACGATGATGGCATACTTGCCATCACCGACGCTGATAAGAAGGTAGCTTGGAAGTGTCACTACGAAAGGCTTCTAAATGAGGAGAACAAATGGGAGAAAGACAGTCTCCCCCAGATCGATCCAATAGAGGGACCAGCAGTGTTAGTTGAAGGTAGTATAATAAGTAAGGCAATCAAAGATATGAAGACGGGTAAGGCGGCTGGGCCTTCGGAAATAGTTGCTGAGATGCTGAAGGCATCTGGTTCGGTGGGACACACCATGGTCACCCGGATAGTTAACCAAGTCGTACAGAATGGGGTTGTTCCGAAGGAATGGCGTAGCAGCATCATCGTTAACTGCTATAAGGGAAAAGGAGATGCCCTAGATAGGAGTAACTATAGAGGCATTAAATTAATCGACCAGGTCATGAAGGTCACGGAAAAAGTAATAGCGCAACTAATCAGAGAGAGAATTGATCTAGATGAAATGCAGTTCGGGTTTGTGTCAGGCAAAAGTACCACAGACGCTCTTTTCATTGTACGACAACTACAGGAGAAGTACCTAGCTAAAAGTAAACCCCTATACTTAGCTTTCGTCGACTTGGAGAAAGCCTTCGACAGAGTCCCCCGTTCCATTATCTGGTGGTCTCTTAGAAAACTAGGTGTTGACGAATGGCTTGTGAGAGCTATACAAGCCATGTATAAAGAAACAGTCAGTAAGGTTAGAATTAACAACGAATATAGTGAAGAGTTTAGCGTAAAAGTTGGTGTCCATCAGGGCTCTGTTCTTAGCCCCCTACTATTTATTATTGCCCTTCAGGCTATAACAGAGGAGTTCAAGACCGGCTGCCCATGGGAACTCCTATACACAGATGATCTGACGCTCATAGCTGAATCAATGACCGAACTAGAGAAGAAATTCCAAACGTGGAAGCACGGCCTAGAATCAAAAGGCCTTAAAATTAACCTAGCTAAGACTAAAGTTCTAGTTTGTAGGAAAGAAAATAAGGCGGCGGTCCCATCGGGGAAATGGCCATGCTCAGTGTGTAGGAAAGGCGTAGGTAGAAACTCCATTTTATGTCCCAAATGCAAAGTATGGGTGCATAAAAGATGTAGTGGGATCACAGGTAAGCTAACTAAGAACATAGATTTTACATGTGGCCGGTGCTCTGGTGCAATAAGTAGCAGCAAGTGCCCAAAAATACTAGCTCCTTCAACTGCACAGAGGGTTCTATAGAAATAGTGGACAGCTTCCGTTATCTGGGTGACAAAATCAGCAGTGGGGGAGGGTGCTCTGAAAGTACAGTAGCTAGAGTCAGAACTGGATGGAAAAAGTTCAGAGAGCTTATACCACTATTAGCCGCTAGAGGGTTCTCCCTAAAAATGAAAGGCAGGTTATACGATGCCTGCATACGAACAGCAATGCTGCATGGCAGTGAGACCTGGGCATTGTGTGCAGAGGATATACGCAGACTAGAGAGGAACGAAGCTTGCATGCTCCGCTGGATGTGCAATAGTAATATACGTGAACGGCAAAGCATAAACGAACTAAGGAAAAAATTAGAAATAAGAGGGATCAGATGTTGTTTACTCGAGAGAAGGCTACGTTGGTACGGTCACGTGATGCGCATGAAAGACGACAGCTGTATAACAAAGTGCAGGGCAATAAAGATAGACGGTAGCCACGGAGTAGGCAGACCCAGAAAAACATGGGACGAGCTGATAAATTCCGACCTCACACGCTTACACCTCTCCAAGACAATGTCACTGGACCGAGACCTTGGGCGGTACTCAGTAATAGAGAAGACCCGCCTTACCTAAATACAAAGTAAAAACCTACTACAGTCAGTAGGCATCTCTATCAAAACACACCCCCATCCCACCACCTCCACCCCACCCACACCGGCCCTTTCAATGTAAAGTTATGTTGGTCCCACAACATCCAGGCCGAAACAAATGAGATCGTGTAGGTGTCACGACAAAAAACACACAGTCCACGCTGTAAATGTGGCCGTGTAGGCAACACGGTAAAAACCTCCCAGCCCCACACTGTAAATGTGGTTGGTGTTAGGAAGGGCATCCAGCTGTAGAAAACCCGCCAGACAGTCCACGCTGTAATGTGGCCGTGTAGGCAACACGGTAAAAACCTCCCAGCCCCACACTGTAAATGTGGTTGGTGTTAGGAAGGGCATCCAACTGTAGAAAACCCGCCAGACAGTCCTATGCGAGCAAGACAACCACTCTTGCCTCAAGTGGGAAAACCCCCGTCCAAACCCATGCAAGCGTGGAACACGGACGCTAAACCTGATGATGATGATGTGATACATTTCCTCAAAGTAGTTAATAGCTTCTGCTACCTAAGTGTTAAAATTAACAATGGAGGTGGACGTCCCAAACAAATTCTAAACAACATGGGAAATGAGTGCAATAAGTTGAGTGAGACATTACCTCTGCTGGCAATGAATGATTAATCTCTCAGAGTGAAGGGAAATTCTATTTGATACTTGTGTACAAACTGCAATGTTTTGTGGGAGCAAGAAGTAGGCCTTGAATGCAGAGGATTTGAAAAAAATGGAAAGAAGTGATACAAGCATGCTATGCTTGATATGTAATATTATAATGCATTAGAGCACAACTGATATAAGAGGAAAACTGGATAAAAGAGAAAGCATTTCAAGCTGCAATGGATAAAAATTTACTGGTGTGAATATATGATGCATTTGGTGTATGTCAGTTGTATAAAGAAGAGCTTGAAAATCATAGTGGATGAAACTTTTAGAAATAGGAATCCTAAGGGTTACATGGGACAAAGTGTTGAACCTCATAAAGGAGATGACAAAGAACCATGATGACTGGTGATGCACTGTGCTGCAAAAGGCCCACCCATCAGTGCAAGCATTAAAATAAAGATGGTGATGCTGGAAGCTGAGAAATATGATATATCACTGAGCTTCTCATGCATTATACTATTGTTGAGTACCAATCTACTTCACTATTCACTACTTTACTATTCACTACTTCACTATTCACTACTTCTCCTCTCTATTATTTGCTACGCTTGGCATCAGAAATACCATGAAGCAGTGAATGGCCGATTCTAAATCCATAACCAACAATTCTATTGTTACTAAGTTACAGTAAAAAATGTAAAAAAAAAAGTCAATATCAGCGGGAAAAATTAGACCATGGAAAGAATTCCAAAGGTTTAACACTTTCAAGGGGAAGTATTGGGAAACAGTGGAAGCTAAATGGCAAAATATGTAAAAATGAGTTTGAGACTCAATAAATAAGGAAGGAAGAAGTAGAGACTTAATGCAAAATAGTTCTGAAACAAAGAGAATGTGAGTATATGAGGAATTGGATGCATAACACAATGAAATATGTTGGTTTATTGTGGTTGGTGTTGTTGTTGTTTAGCTAAAGATCAGCCCTAGACCAGCTGATCCAGGATTAAAAAAGTTTTCCCCTCACAATGATCCAGTTACCCATTGTACGCTTTTCTTTGCGGGATGCTGGAGATATGATTGCAGTTTCTAGCAAGTCTAGTATATGGGTGCCTCTTTTTAGCTTGTTGTTATCATCATCATCATCATTTTATGTTTGCGATAGTGTTGGTAATGTGTGTGATGATAACTATGAAGATATTGTAATGGTGGTAGAGATGCTAATGATAATATTTTTATTCAACCCCAGGCCAAAGTCAACAGCTGTGAATTTCCCAACGTTTTTCAAGCATTCTGTATCTCTAACTATACTATCCATTGGTTTTTCTTATATTTGACCACTCAATGTATTATTTCTAGCTGCTCAATTTTAGATGCTGCTGTTGTGGAAAAAAATAGAGCTAAAAATAGAATGTAGTGGTGGAAGATAAAGATATAACAGAATAATGTATGAATGAATGACATATTTTATAGCCATAGGTGAGTTCTGATTAAGAAGATCTACAATGAAAGACATTCTAGCCATTCCATCTTTTGGGTAGAGTACCTAGGACTGTTCCTTATTCTAAAGATGAGTAGGATATAGGATATTATCTGAGGGATATTTAGCTGCTATTTCTAACAGGTCAAGCAACCAACCATGTATAGGTCTTAGATTATTTTGTGAATATAGTTAGTCAGTAAAGTCACAAAATTACCAGAGCATAGGCTAAAATGTTTCAGTGTATTTGTTCTTGCTTTTTGAGCTCTGAATTTAAATCCTGGGTGAGTTAACTTTGCCTTATTTCAGGGGTGTTACAATAGTAACAGTCTAGGATAGTTGATTGATGGAATTCTTAGGGCATTGGACAAGATTTCGAATAGTATTTGTTGTAATGTTTTCCATTCTGTGTTCAAATCCTGCTATGGTTACTTGAGTGGTATCTGTTGCCTGGTATAACATAACCTAGTGTTTTTTGCAGACTTCAATCTTTTGCAAGCATTTTGACCAGATATCTGGTTTGAGGATATTGTCCTCTCTCTTAAAAGTTTTGGAGACCCTGAAAAAGGTTATTGGTATGAGCTTTTTCTCTCTGACTAAACAGTAAAAAGAGAAAAACAGGGGGAAGTGGGAAATGAATTGGAATTCTATGATGAGGACAAAGAATATTGTATGAGGAAGAGATTATGGAGGGGTTTAAAAAGGAACTCATGGCAGCTGTATAAGGGAAAAAAAGGACAGGAAGTAGAATGAATTATAGGGAGAGAATGATATGGATATGGGGTGAGTAGGAAAAGTTAAATATAGTTGGATGGGGGGAAATATGGGTGGATAACATTTTAAGAATAGCCATTTATGGTGCTGAAAATAAAAAAATAAATAGGTGGATGAGGAAAGAGGGAATAAATCAGGGAATAAATAGGAAATGAAGTAGACTGAAGATGGCAATGGTTGTGGGGTAGTGTTTGTGGTGGTGGTAGTGGTGTTCTTGCTGGTGGAGATGGTTGTGATAGTGCTGGTCATGGTGGTGGTGGTGGTGGTGATGGTTTTGATAGTGGTGGTCATGGTGGGAGGGCATAGTTGTGTTGGGGGGGGGGGGGGGGTACTGGTGGTGATGGTTTTGATAGGGGTGGTAGTGGTTTGTGGTTATGGCTTTGAAGGTGAAGAGGAATGGAAAGGATTCATGTTGTTGTTGTTGTTTTCTTCTTTTTGTAGTTTAACCCAAGGTCAGCTATGGTTTAATAGACCTATGATCAAATGGATTCCAGATTTTACCATCATATCTCTTTTTTTATTGTATTTAGGACTACCTTATTAAATGTATATTTCTTATATTTCTTTATAAACAGTAGAATTTGGTGTGAAGAAAATTAGATAGATATTTCTAGCTTGTTTACAGCTGTTTAGAACAACAGCTTCCAAATATACCTTGTCATAGAACCCTTACACAATTTTCCAAAGATCATGGAGCTCAACTAGTTGTCAGACAGACCCCTTCAGAGAAATATTCATAAAGAATTAAATATAATATATATAATTTACATATACATTAACATATAACAAAGAGAGAATTTACTGGTCTCATCATTGTCAGCTTCCTCGTTTTCAATTTTCTTTTTCTTTCTATTCAAATTTCTCATCCATGGCAGTACCACTGGTGGCTGGTAAGCCATTATTTGCAAAGAAAAATCATCCATAAAAGGTTGGGAGGACCTTCAGTTGTGTCAAATTCATAACCACCCCTCTTGTGCTGGTGCCATAATGATAAAATGCACTTGGTAGAATGTGGGACCATATGGTAGCAAGATGCCAACCTCCAGCTTGCCTGTGAGGTCAGTAGTTCCACTTCAGTACTGAATCAATCTGTGAAAACTTTTCGTCCCTTGCTAGCAGGGAAAGCAGACATTAAGCAATGAGAATGATGGTGATGATGACTGTACTTGTATCAAAAAAATATATATAATAATTATTTTTATTAAATTTTATCAAAATACTGCAATTTTATCAATTCTCATGCAATCTCAGATTGTTTAACTAGATTTGGGGATTCTTCATAAACCACTTAAGGGACCACTGCCTATGTGTTGCAAAAGCTGTGTTGATATCATGGCTGGGATTGTTGATATGTTAGAAATACTGATGTTGTTATTGTGTAGTCTAACTAAATGCTTATGTATAATTCTCAGGCTTCATCATTCCAAATAGGCAGTAAATTGGCAGTCATTAGAGCATGTGGTATTTAGCTGGTATTTCTAGCAAATAAAGTGAATGCATAGTTAGTTATTTGTTGTTGCTGGTGATATTACTGTTTAACCCCAGGTTAGCTCTGATCAGTCAGACTTATGATCAAATATATTCTGTTCATGAAGATCTCTGTCCAATATGTACTTTTCTTAAGATGATGGGATGTAATATTCATATGGAATTGGCTGCTATTTCTCGCAGGCTGAGCAACCACGTAGAGGCTCCTTTGCTGATTCATGAATTATTGTTGTTGGTGTTGTGGTTTTGTTGTTACACAAGTTGGTGGTGGTGATGGTGAATATATGCATTTATAGGGTGGAAAGTAAATATTTTACATTCTGAGATCAAGTCCTTGTAAGCATTGACTTTACCTTGCATCCCTGAGTGAAGAAGGTCAATAAAATTAGTAGCAGTTCAATACAATGCTGGGGTCATTTCATTTGATTACATATTCATCCCAACAAAACTTGACCTTGTTCCAAGTCAAAAGAAATCCGTATTTATGAATGTGATAATGATTTAGTGAGAGGGGTTGTGTTATGAATAGCTGTGATTTCAAAACCATTGTGAAATATTGTTTAGGTAGTCAGTTTATAAATTCATTTCAGCATTCCATCAGCCAGCTGCTTCCCTTTGGGTACATAATTTACAGCATGCCAGAGGCTGAGCATGGTAGAATTAACAGCCTTGCTCATTGACACATCATAGTTCCTCATAATGGAATATGAATTCCTATCCACACAACCCTTTTGGACTTTACAATGTTATTGCAATAAAAACAATTCAAAATCGCCTAAAGCTTGTGGAATTTGGCTGCAAGCTAAAATATTGGATCAAACATAACCAGACAGTAGTGACAGTAGCAGCAGCAGTAATAGTGGTAATTATAGTTGTTGTCGTTTGTTAAATAGTCTAAATTGACTCAAGTTAAGCAGTCTTGTAGCATAGAACATCTTAGTTCCTAATTATTGATGGAGACAGTTGTGTTAGATGGTGGAGGAGGGAAGCAAATCCATTAACCCACCATGACTAGCATGGTTTACATTTTGACATACTATATTCCTAATATCGATTAAATGAAACAGTTGACACCTTTCCTCATTAGCAATGTCTTCATAAACAGAATGAGTGAAGGATAAAAAAAAAAAAACGAGTAGAAAGAAAGAAACAGAAATAAAGACAACCCTGTCTTTATCTTGAAAACGTGCCTAGCTGAGAATTGGTTATCTCAGCAAATATTATTGACAAATGCTACTACAACTAGCATTTTAATGACACTTTCCCTACCGAAGGAAGGGTTAGTTTTGTGGGCTCCTTAACAGGCTTGAACTTGCTCATAGTAAGGCTCTTTTTGAGGCAATATTTTACAGTCAAATATTCTTTATGACAGCAGTCCGTTTAGTTGCTTCTTGGATATAGTGTACCTATTTTAAACAGTCTATACACAGTAAACTTCAAAAACTACATAAAGGATTTAATGAATTGACAGAGTCATTAAGGTGTTAAACTCAATGCTCTGTGGTATATGTTCCATGAAGATTGACTGAAAAGTTCATAGGCTGACAAAGATACTCTCATGGAATGACCAAATGAGGTTTATTTTTCAACATCGTCCCTGGAAAGAAACAAGGCAGTTATTAATAAGAAAAGTTGAAATTGATACGTGCAAGATTTCACAGCTCTAGCATCACTCACTCATATCCAGCCCATGAACTTTTCAGCTGAACCTCTTAGCTTTCTGTGCTCTTAGTTAAAGTTCTTCCACAGTCAGCATTGTCTTTCCTCCTAGGGGGTCAATATATAAAGTAGCAGTCCAGAGTGGTGAATTGGTGGAATTGCTAAAGTGTCAGATGTGATGCCTCATAATTCTCTCTTTTGACCCTTGACCTTGAACTGAAACATTACTAATACCAAACTGTATCAGATCTTGCCATTCTACTTGACCACACTGGTCACATGATGATGGGGAAATTTGCATGCACGAATGATTAATGGTCTTCCACAAAATAATAACATGCCTAGGCAAGGTATACTTCCATGTTCTCGCATAACATATGTCAATTTTACTCCAGATGGATAAAATATCACCAATTTGAGTAAAGAAAACAGTGGATTAAACTGTCCCTGTTCTTGGTTAGTACCTTTTTTACCAACCCTAAAAAAATGAATAACAAATCTGATCTTCACTCAGAAATCAAACATCTGGAGCAAATAACAAAAAGCATTTTGTTTGACATCAGAATTCTGCCATTCCAAGAACACTTAGTTAATGTGAATAATGGTTTCTCATTTAGGTTATGCTTCTGCATGCTGCTGGTACCATGTAACCCAGTCCAACCCTAGTCAGGAAAGGAGGGTAAGTGGAACCTCAGCAGCACAAAACAGGAGCTGTAAAAGGGCAAACAAACTCCTCAGATTCAACGACCATCCATTCCAAATATAGGTTAAAAACCCTCACCAACCTACAATTGGCCAAGTGTGGTAAGTGTGGCTACACCCCTGAATACATGACCAAAACCAAAAGCAGTTGTAATTAACCAAAGAGGAATTCCTCCAACAGGAATGAGAAGGTGCTGGATTAGAATTTAGAAACAAAGTCAGCAATTTGATTAAATTGACTTCAAATGCTTGAATGGTACATTATTTTATCAACCCCGGGACAGTAAAATGCAAAGTTGGCCTTGACTGGGTTTGAATTCAGAATGTTAAAAACAGGTGGAATTGCTCCAAAGCTCTACTGATTCTGCCAATCCACCAAGTTTGTATCATTAGAAGGTCAGACACCATGCTTTGCAGCATAGACTTATGCCCCTTTTCGGTCTGAGTTCAAATTCTGCCAAGGTTATGCCTTTCATCCTTACGGGGTCAATAAAATAAAGTACCAGTAATGCACTGGGATAATTGCTGGCCTTGTGCCAAAAATAGAAACAATTATTAATATATATATATATATATATATATATATATATATATATATAAAATCTACAAAGCAGAAATATAGTCAACCTATAGAGGTGTCATCTTATGGAGACAACAGACCATCTTCTAACTATCCCACTGATACATTGAGCAGTCATAAGAGCAGTGGCCAGTGCTGGAGTGGAAGGTCAAGTAGACAGTATGAAGAAATACCAGCAATGTCAGGAATCTATGGTGTCCCACCTGATGTCTCAAGCAACAGTGAGAGACACCATTACCAAGACAGATATATGAAACCACCAGAGGTTGTTGCCAGTTAAGTCAGACTGAGAAGTTAACACAACAGAAATATCACCTTCAACATTAACACAATATTTAAAAGTAAATAAATATATTAATTAGATTAAGATAATAATAATAAACGAAATTTGGATAGTAATGCTCAAGTCTATTTACAGGGAAATTGAATTAAAACATAAATCTCTATAATTGTTCATACATTATTGTAAATTTATAATATAAGTATATTAGTTAGTGGTTAAAATACATGGAAATATAAGTGAGTTAGTTTATAATTAGGTCAAATACACACTAACTATTATTGTCAATATTTTAAATATATTTTATAGTACACACACATTAACAACAACAGCCATATTTTGTTAATATAACCTCCCACTAACACCACCCTATCTCTGTAAAGTTGGTACCACAACATCCAGTCCAAATAAACGAGAAAATGAGATTGTGTAGGTGTCACGACAAAAAACACACAGTCCACGCTGTAATGTGGCCGTAAAAAGTTCCCAGTCTGCACTGTAAATGTAGTTGGTGTTAGGAAGGGCATCCAGAAACCTGCCAGATAGTCCTATATGAGCGAGACACGGTCATCCGACCAGCCTTGCCTCAAATTGGTCCTCTAACCCATGAAAGCATGGAAGATGGACGTTAAACGATGATATATATATATATATATATATGAATGTATGTATAGTATATTTGACAATATACTGTATGTTTAATTAAAAACATATACTAATATATATATATATATATATATATGTGTGTGTGTGTGTAAAAGGTAAATAGAAATAACAACACAATCGTACAGTATATGGAAGGAATATATTAGGTTAATGCTTGAAATAGCAGGAAGAGGGTCTTAACTTTTCAGACACTAGTCCTTCATCAGAAGAAAGAATGAGAAATTAGAAAGATTGAAGGGATGGGATTGGTAGAATTGGGAAAGATGTTTTTAGAGAAAAATAACAGGTCCATTTATAAGTGAGCCTTTTAATATTTAATATCATGCTGTTGACATAGCATCAAACATGTGTTTGGATACAAACCGTTAACATTTCAATTAGTACCCTGAAATCTAACCAGCCCATGATAGAACTTGAGATACCAATCATTGAAATATATAAGAAACTGCTCACAATATGCAGGCTCATAGAAAACTAGTTAAACCTATGCAGGTGTCTGCTGTAACAACAACAACATCATCATTCTATTTGTGACATTTTCTAGCAATAGATCCGCATAAGCTTGTTGCAATGATATATTCTATTATGTTGTTCAAACCTCTGTCCTTGTTCACTCTAATTGCTATGAAACAAATTAGGTATAACAAATGGTACACAAAGGCTGTTTATACTGATAAAAAGAAAATAACACCAACACATAGAAAACTGCAAAAGTAAAAGCAAATAACAATAAAGTACTTATATAAATATATAATTCAAAAATAATAATATTTTGTTTAAATGCTAAAAATAAGTGGAAGTTCAAGTCTAACAGCTCCTGTTAGCTAATATTTTCCAAGCGAATAAGAAAGATGCAGGAAAGATTGCCAAACTACATATAAAACATAATCAGTCATTTTGTATATCTGTAACAGAACCATAAAAGATAGCAAACAATGCAAGTTAGTAGTAACCATTGTACAGCTATTAGGATAACAAAACAAATATAAAACTAGAAACTAAAAAAAAACTTGTTCCTATTCTATTTACAATGATGGAAAATACTTGCTATATTTTTTTCTGTACAAAATGTAATATAATTTATCAGTGGTAAAAATATGCTTATCAATTCTCATCTGTAGACACAAAATATGAATAATGGATAGTTCTCAATACTTATGAAATCAACCATCTTGTTTGAAATAATACATTTGAGACAAAACACTTCGAATATTATATTTTCTTGCACACTCTTATCAGATATTATTCTCTCAGTTTATAGTTATAGTTTTTGCTGGACTAAAACAGAAATATAATCACACTACAAAAATATTCTGTCAATATCACTCCATGGAATGCTTCTCTGTTGAAATAACACCATACTATCATTAACTGATGTGGGCTTTCACATTTTTCTCTTTTCACTGAAGTTTAGCAGATATTTTCTTTTCTCTTATTTTCTTTTATGTGGGAGAACACCACTGATATTATAAACTTACTGTATATTTACAAATAATCTATGTTATGTTATACTTATTCTGATAATATAACACATCCTAGAATGATGCTAAAGTTATTCGATTCTCAGTTGATGTTTGGAATATGTTTATTTTCATAAGAAAGATTAGTGTTCGTGAATTTTTCAGGTCTTTACTGACTGTTGATTAATATTGTTGCTTGATGCTCAATCCAAGCATCTGTAGATTAATGTCATCATTATCATTTTACATCTATTTTATATGTTAGTATGGGTTGGATAGGCTGTCACACTTCTAGTAAATTCTTATTCAGAGTTACTGTCATTCTAAGTATGTTGGAGGACCATGTCTCGTGGGTACATTCCAATTTCGGAATTATTTCAACAGTTGTATACACTTCCTAGCATCCATCACTTTACTGAGTGTACTTGTTGGCCCTCTTCAGTCACAAATGATCATGTTTTTGCAGCTAGAATTTTCCCCTCTGATGTACAATCCTGGGCTAGGTGTGGCAGTGGCCCATGCATGCCAGTCGCTCATCTCCATGCCACTGATGTTGTAAAAAGGAAAAATCAATGGCCGATACTGCTTGGAACCAGTGATGTCACAACTTATTTCTACAGCTGAGTGATCTGGAGCAATGCGAAATAAAGTATTTGCTCAAGAACACAATGCACCACCTGGTCCAAGATTTGAACTCACAACCTTACAATTGTGAACTCAACACTCTAGCCACTAAGACATGTGCCTTCTCTGAGTAAAATAGGTGCATTTTATCATGGCACAAACTTTAGAGATGTTGTCATGCTTTCAGCATGTCTAAAGAGTCCATTCCATCCACATTGTCTCCTTTCATTACTTTTCAATGTCTGTTGGATAAATATAAGCAGTTTTCAACTCAAATAAAAATACAACCATATGTCTAATACTGAAACATGCTTTTATTCTTTATTTAATAGAATTTCATTCCTTTTAAAATATCATTATTCATGTAATTCCTTTACATCAATGTGCAAAAATCTTTAATGATATCTATCAAGTATTATCCTGCCATCTAAATTGTATTCCTCTTTGAGAATTCTGTTTTAGATAATTAATTTTCCCCTCAAGATTTCAAATAAGTTAATTATCAGATTATGAGCACAGCAACAACTTGTTAAACTAACAGACAAATTCTGTACACTACCTTTTATTCTTGTTAAATGAATGGCACATATCTATTAGAACCATACCTACATGGTTTGTATTTGTATTGCACCCTTCATATGAAAATAAGAACCAATAATGTAATATATTGTAGTGCATACGTAATTTGAAATCCAAATGCAGGGACAGGAATAGCTCCAAGCAGTCACTATTGAGAGTAAAGCAACATGTCTCAAATTCCAGACACTTCTTTCTGCCCCTAAGTGTATATTACTCGATTTCCTAAAGCTATTATTATTTAAATTAATTTCTGTGTTTGGATTCCAACATATCAATTTACGAACATACATAGTTCCACAATTTTGTAGAGTTATATAAACTTTCCTTATTTATTGCATAACCAATGACACCGATTTACAAAATGCCATTGAAAATCTTTCTGAATTTCATTAAAGTCAAATTCTATCAAAGACACTGGTAAAACATGTACTTAACTGCACATAATGGGAGTTGTATCTGGCTATTTTATTTGGAAGTCGAATAGCAGGTTGAAAGGTTGCCAATGCATATCACATCATGATCTTCGAAAAGACAAATAACTCTTAAGTGAAACAAGTTTACATAACTGTAAATAGGAATCATAGTTCTGTCATGCTAACTGTTTCACTCTGAAAATGATAAAAATCTATCTCACTTCCTACCACTACGTGTAACACACATATCAGTTCCATCAAGTTTATCCTCATAAACAGTAGGGCTCTATTATTTTATGGTACTGAATTAAAATTTTCCAATGTGTAGTATTTATGTATAGGTCTGGAGAGAGTGATAGTGTCCATGGTTTGCAGGCCTTCTAAAACAGGAGAGGGTGAAGGAGTTGATGTTTCATTTAAACTATTGCAATTTGACTCTTGTAGGAAAGACATGAACAAGGAGGTAGTTCCAAAGAGCTGATATCCTGATCAGAAAGTATTGGATGTAGTTGTTTGTGCTATGATTGGTTGGATAGAATAAAGACAAGTAAGCTATAAGTGACTGAGTGCAGTTAAGATGGGATCAGTCATCTGAAAAGAACTGATATCATTATAGCAGTGGAGATCTATGCTCTATTAGGCTTATGTGCTCACAATAGATTAAACATGATTATCTAATTATCTAAAATATTACAAAATTCAATAATTATTATCAGGTATTAATATATTCATGTTTAAATTTCCAGACTGAGAAGAAAGAATGGAATGTAAAATAAGAAAATATTTTTAAAAAACAGAAAAGGAAGGTATAGGCACTAGTGTCACAGAGGAATGGGGAGGGTGAAGGTGAGGGTGACTGTGCTCTGGGCCTAGAGTGCAGCAGCAATGGGGCTGTGCTCCACGGTCATGACCACAAAAGCATTTCTGCAGAAAATGGTCAGTGACACCCACTGCAACAGCCACCCCACCTCATGGGACTCCTTCCTCAGATGGGCTGCCAACATTCTGATCACACACAGGAGCTTGGCAGTATGGGGTCTAAGCTTGCCTAAGGTCTTGACGGTAACTGGTGCGAAGAGGAAGCGGCTGGACTCTCCCCAGTATTTGTTTAAATTATTTCATGCACTTACAGGAAAACCTCTCTATTGTTGGTATCAGATTAAAATGAAAGCCGTATGCTATGTGGAGTGGCTGGCAACTGAACAAAGAAAATATTGGGTAGAGTGAATTCTTCAGCTCTGTTGAGTATATAACAACATCTCTAGAGCTGGTGCCATTATAGAATGCGCCAACTACACCATGTAAAGTGGTAGTGCTTGTGTCACAAAAAAAAATTCACCCTGTACACTCTGTAAAGTGGTGGCATTAGGAAAGGCATCCAAACAAATTACAAAATGCATGAGAAAACATGGTTCTCTGACCCATCTAGCTTTGGACCATAAAAACCTGCATGGAAAACATATTTAAAATGGTGGTGGTGGTGGTGGTGGTGGTAGTGGTGATGATGATGAATAATAAGTAGAAGGGGGAGGATGATGATGATTGCTATATTTTGATCTCAGCCATGAGATCAAAATGAACTCAAATCTTCTCATCTATTTCTTCCATTCTATGTAGCAATCAAAGCAAAGTTCTCCTTATTCGGTTATCTTACAAATGAATAGTTGATATGAGTATTTTACAGGTGCACACCCTCTTACTGATATCCAATTAATTATTGATATCTAACAGGGAAACAAGGCAACCAATTAGTTATTAACTATCATGTGGCGTCTCTTGTTCCTTTTGATAGAAAAATAGTGGAATTATGGATAGGCTTTTACATCAAAGCCTTTTAGCATATACATGAATATATGGTTGTATATGTGTGTTTATACATGTATGTATGTACTTATAAATATATATATATATATACACACACACATACATACATATATATACACACACACACATATATATATATATATATATATTTATTTATTTATTTATATACATACCTCACACACACACACATATATATATGTATATATCTCTATGTATGTATGTATGTAAATGCATCTGTGTATGTGTATATATATATATAGAGAGAGAGAGTATTTTCAATTTATGATTTGTTTATGTAATTTCTCCTCTTTAATAAGTAGATCTGTGCAGAGAGGAAATATATATTAAGCAGCTATATTATGCTGTCATATATAGTGACATTTTAAAAGGAAAACCTGCTGAATAATTTAGATACTTCAAAGTTTCATTAGACAACTCTTAATAAAAATATCAACATCAAACATTGTAACATTTTAAAAAGCAGAAACAGTAGAATATAAATAGATTAATTAACGCTGAGCATTTGATACATGTGCTTATCAATTATAGTTACTATATTATTATCACAGGGTTGTGGATTGAAATATTTGTCACACTGCCAGACAAAATCTCACACAGTTTGATTGTCTGTGATTTGTGCTCCAATCTCGCTCAGGTCAATATTACTCTATATTTTTCTAAGGTTGAAAACAATAAAGTAACTGTTAAACCTAAAGTCTAGAGCCTGTCATAAGCCAGAAGGCACATTAGGCCGGTGCTTATCCAAGTTTCATGACATGAAGCAACTGAGAGTACAAGACTACCCCCCTCTCCTGGACAGGATGCCAGTCTATCGCAGGGTTAAAACCCCAGCTATTGCTGGCACTCATTTTAAGTTGAGTATAGAGGCGCAACATGAAATGAAGTGTTTTGCTCAAGAACATGTCTCCACAACTGCTAAATATAAGGGATTATTTCATCAACTATAAAACTATATTCAAAATATGTGGACTTGTTCGAAATCATGTTAATCTTAAAGACTGTTCACTACAATCAAAGATGATCCATAAATTTTTTATCAAATTGTTACATCCTCCTCCTCATCATCATCATCATCAACAGCAGCAGCATCATCATCATCGTCATCATCATCACTGTTTAACATATATTTTTCATGCTAGAGAGATTGTCAGGAGTCATGCACTTCATTTTGGTTTAGTTTCTATGACTGGATGTCCTTCCTAATGCCAACCACTTTATATCAGGTACTGAGACCATGATTTCTGTTGCTGCTGGATGCTCTTCCTATTGCCACCTACTTTAAAATATATATATATATATATTTATCTATCTAATCTATCTTACGGACGATCTGTCGATTTTGAGAATGTAAGCAAAACACTTGTCTTTTCTTTTACTCCACAGTTTCACTCGATGAACAGTGTTTTAAACTTCTATTTATGCCAGTCTAGTAATCAAATTCTCCGTTTTTCTCTCTCGGATTTTCAGTTAATATTTTACATGTTTTTAATAATATGCCTCATTTCTGTTGAACGCTTCCTAAAAACTAACCTTCTAAAGTTATCCATTTCCTGCCCACCCCCACACACCACCATTGCTATATGGTCCAATCATAACTCAGCGGTTACCATTGCTATATGGTCCAATCTTAACTCAGCGGTTTATAGTAAGTTCCCTTACAAATCAGTATAGCAAAGCTACCACCTCGGTTACTACTCCTTATGTTTAGACCTGTTTGATGGGTGGACTGCGGAATTTAGAAAGACTGAACATTCAATGACAATGTCACAGGTAAAGATAAATTCACCTCCCGCTGCAGGACGAGAATACAAGGACCCCTCTTTATTTCAGACAAAGATGACCAACAAAATCCCGTCTCCCACACCCCTCCATGCCCCTCCAACCCATCCATCCCACCCTCCCAACTTCAGAGTTGGAACCATGAACATAGGCACATTGAAAAGTTGCTCAAATGAGATACTTGAACGTAAAGAAGTTGATGTTTGTTGTGTTCAAGAGACTAGGTGGAGAGGTGGGTCTGCCAGATTCATTGTGGGTAAAATACGATGCTATAAACTTTTCTGGGTGAGAAATGACAACGGACAGGGTGCTGTAGGAATTATGTTAGCTGAAAAATGGGTAGATAAGGTAATTGACGTAAAGAGAGTGAATGACAGAATTATTAAAATAAAACTAGTTCTAAATAGAACTACTGTGACAATAATATCCACTTATGCACCCCAATCTGATCTACGTGACGTTATAAAGGACAGGTTCTATGAGATGTTAATGCACAATACCTCCCAAATAACTGACAGCAACTACTTAATTATTGCTGGTGACCTAAACAGTCACCTTGGACAACATAGTGATGGCTATGATGGAATCCATGGAGGCTATGGGTTTGGAAAAAGAAATGAGGAGGGCTTCAGAATCCTAGAATTCTGTGACACGAACTTCAAAAAATGAGAAAAACACTTGATCACCTATAGATCAGTGGAACATGCCAGCCTGGTAGATTATATCCTTACTAGAAGACGTGACAAAGTGTCTGTTGTAAACACTAAATCCCTCCCCCATGAAGAATTCACCTCCCAACATAACCTAGTAGTTAGTGACCTCATAATCAGGAATAGGCGTACTCGACGACAGAGGAGGCCTACCTTGAGGAGAAGAATATGGAATTTGAAGGACCCCATAGCCAGTGACGAATTTAAAAGCTTATTACTTGATGCCTTTGACAATAAGGAAGAACAATTAGAGATGTGCAGTATAGAGGAACAGTGGGATTTCTGGAAAGTGAACCTGCTGAAAGCAACGGATGAAATTTGTGGCTGGAGCAGACCTATTGGCAGGAGGAGACTAACTTGGTGGTGGAACAGTAAGGTGGAGGAGACAATCAAGACCAAAAAGCAGGCTTGGAAAGTATGGCAGGATGGGGGAAGTAGAGAACACTATCAAGTGGCCAGTAGAGAAGCTAGGAGACAAGTGTACCTTCCAAAAAGGGAAGCAGAGGATAGAAAGTTCAAGCATGTTCTACAACGTGAGGACCAAAAACGTGAGGTGTTCAGGATTGCTAGACAATGTGTCAAGGAAAACCATGATATTGTCGGGGAGAAGTGTGTCCATAATGATAAAGGTGTACTTGCCCTCACTGATACTGATAAGAAGATAGCTT
Source organism: Eledone cirrhosa (assembly GCA_964016885.1). Taxonomy (NCBI): domain Eukaryota; kingdom Metazoa; phylum Mollusca; class Cephalopoda; order Octopoda; family Eledonidae; genus Eledone; species Eledone cirrhosa. The sequence goes on from OZ024740.1 coordinate 225,105,922, forward strand.
GGAAGTGTCACTACGAGAGACTATTAATGAGGAGAATAAATGGGATAAAGATAGTCTTCCCCAAATCGATCCAATAAAAGGACCAGCAGTGCAAATTAAAGGAAGTATAATAAGTATGGCAATCAAAAATATGAAGACAGGCAAGGCAGCTGGGCCTTCGGGGATAATTCCTGAAATGTTGAAGGCATCTGGAATGGTGTGACATACTATGGTCACCCGTATAGTTAACCAAGTAATACAGAATGGGGTCATACCAAAAGACTGGCATAGCAGCATCATCATTAACTGCTACAAGGGTAAAAGGGATACTCTAGGTAGGAGTAACTATAGAGGCATTAAGTTAATTGCCCAGGGCATGAAGGTCACAGAAAGAGTTATAGGGCAACTAATCAGAGAGAAAATTGATCTAGATGAAATGCACTTTGGGTTTGTGTCAGGTAAAAGTACCACAGATGCTCTTTTCCTTGTACAACAACTACAGGAGAAGTACCTAGCTAAAAGTAAATCCCTCTACTTAGCTGTTGTAGACCTGAAGAAAGCCTTTGACAGAGTCCCCCGCTCCATTATCTGGTGGGCTCTTAGAAAACTAGGTGTAGATGAATTGCTTGTGAGAGCTATACAAGCTATGTATAATGAAACAGTCAGTAAGGTTGGAATTAACAATGAATATTGTGAAGAATTTAGTGTAAAAGTTAGTGTTCATCAAGGCTCTGTCCTTAGCCCCCTACTATTTATTATTGCCCTTCAGGCTATAACAGAGGAGTTTAAGGTGGGCTGCCCATGGGAACTCATATACACAGATGATCTAACTCTTATAGCTGAATCAATGGCTGAACTAGAGAATAAATTCCAAACATGGAAGCATGGCCTAGAATCAAAAAGCCTTAAAGTTAACTTGTCTAAGACTAAAGTTCTAGTTTGTAGAAATAAAAATAGGGCACAGGTGCCCTCAGGGAAATGGCCATGCTCAGTGTGTAGGAAAGGAGTAGGCAGTAATAATATTTTATGTCTCAAATGTAAACTATGGGTACTTAAAGATGTAGTGGGATCACACGTAAACTATCTAAGAACGTAGATTTTATATGTGGCCAATGCTCAGGTGCAATAAGTAGCAAGTGCCCACAAGATACTAGCTCCTTCTATTGCCTAGATGGTTCTATAGAAATAGTGGACACTTTCTGTTACCTGGGTGACAAAATCAGCAGTGGTGGAGGGTGCTCTGAAAGTACAGTAGCCAGAGTCAGAATGGGATGGAAAAAGTTCAGAGAGCTTATCACGCTGTTGGCCACAAAAGGTTTCTCTCTGAAAATGAAAGGCAGATTGTATGGTGCCTGAATACAAACAGCATTGCTACATGGCAGTGAGACATGGCATTGCATGCAGAGGACCTGCACAGACTGGAAAGGAACGAAGCATGCATGCTCCATTGGATGTGTAATATTAATATACGTGAATGGCAAAGCATAAATGAACTAAGTAAGAAATTAGGAATAAGAGGGATCAGATGCTGTTTACTTGAGAGAAGACTACGTTGGTATGGTCACGTGATGCGCATGAAAGATGACAGCTGTATAAAAAAGTACAAGGCGATCAAAATTGATGGTAGTTACAGAGTAGGTAGACCCAGAAAAACCTGGGACGATTTGATAAATTCCGACGTTACACACTTGCACCTCTCTAAGATAATGTCACTGGACCGAGATCTTTGGCTCTACGCAGTAATACAGAAGACCCGCCTTGCCTATGTACAAAGCGAAACCTACAGTCAGTAGGCACCTCTTAACCAAATATACACCCCAATCCACTACCCTACCCTATCCTCCCACTACCACTAACACCACCCTTTCTCTGTAATGTTGTTACCACAATATCTAGTCCAAATAAATGAGATAATGAAATCGAGATTGAGATCATGTAGGTGTCACGACAAAAAAAAAACACACTGTCCATGCTGTAATGTGGTCGTGTAGGTAACATGGTAAAAAGATCCCAGTTCCACACTGTAAATGTGGTTGGTGTTAGGAAGGGCATCCAGCCGTAGAAAACCTGCCAGATAGTCCTATATGAGCGAGACACGGACACTCGACCAACCTTGCCTCATGTGAGACAACTCCTGTCTAAACCATGCTAGCGTGGAAGATAGACGTTAAACGAAGATGATGATGATGATGATGATGATGGTATATACAAAATAAATAACAATGAAATTGTTTTTAAGGCATTTAATCGTTTCGTCCAGATATAGGTCTGGAATCATTTGAGCATATAAAAGGTTAAAACAAATATATTGCTAATCATTAGAACATTCAACAGGATACATTATATGTGAGAAGACTAATTATAAGTGTTAATTGCAATATATCAAAGAGCAAGAGAAAAAGAATATTAGAAGGAAATAATTATAATGAAAAAAATAGTAATAAAATATTATAATTAAAATTTGTTTTAAAGCTATAATATAAGTAGTATGTGGTATATGGTATATATATATATAAGGATTATTATTTATATCAAAAATCGTAACAAAAATATTGTAGCAAGAATATCATATCAAGAATATTAATAACAGTAGAGTACATGCAATATAAGTGAGAAAATTGTGTAGGCGTTAAAAATTATAAGTATCATAAGATATATTGGTCTTAGGGAAAACGTTTTATAATGTTAATCATAATGTTCATGCAGAAGATGTAATGGCAATAGGTATAAAGCATATAGGCATTAAGTATAGAATTGTACCATTCAAACAGATATATTAAAAAAACGTATAATCCAAAATTATATACTGGTAATCGGGTAATATACAATATTACCTTTATCTTATTTATATTTCTATATAAGTATAACTATTACTATGTATATATATATATATATATATATATATATATATATATATAGATATAGATATACATATATATATATATATATATATATGTATCATCATCTCATTATCATCATTTTACGTCTGCTTTTCCCTGCTTGCAAGGGTGGGATGGGTCCTATTCAGCACAGCATCTCTCCAATTGTCACAGTCCTTCGTCATCTCCTCCGTGAGTTTCAGCGATCTGAGGTCTGCTCTCATCACCTCCGTACATGTTTTTCGTGGTCTTCCTCTACTGCGTCTTCCTTCTACTGGGATTTCTTGGCACTTCTTTACCCAGCGGTCATCCTCCATGCACATCACATGTCCATACCATCTCAGTCTTCTCTCCAGCACACCACAACTTATCCCTTTTATACCCAGTTTCTTTCTCAACTCATCTATGCTTGGTCGTTCAGGCACATTGACATTGCATATCCAACGGAACATGCTTGCTTCATTTCTCTCCAGCCGTCGCATATCCTATACAGTTGCTGCTCATGTCTCACTACCATGCAGCATCGCACATCTCACACAGGCATCATATAACTGGCCTTTCGTACGCAGGCAGAAATCCTTCTTTGTCAACAGAGGAAGCAGCTCCCTAAACTTCTTCCAACCCGTCCTTATTCTAGATACTATGGCCTCGGAACACCCACCTCCCATGCTAATCTGATCAACTAGGTACCGGAAGCGATCAATCACTTCTATAGAACCCACCTGCATTTGAAAATATATATATATGAATGTATATATATATATATATATATATATATATATATACATATATATATATATATATATATATATATATATATATATATATATATATATACATGCATATATCTATATATATATATATATATATATATATATATATATATATATATATATATATATATATATATATATATATATATATGCATATATGCATATATATATCGAGTGAGATAGTCGGCCGAGCGGACCGAAAACGATAAATGGAAAAGAATGAAATGAAATTTCATTTCCCACTCTTAGTCCGGCTGATACTTAAATATAAGTATGTATACGTACACACATATATGTATACAGACGTACAGTAGTATGTATATATATATATACATACATGCACACATATATATATGTATGTATGGGTTTACCGAACATTTATTATAATGTTCATTTGTTTGTAAACAAACAGCCCGAATTAAGCCGTACAGTGTTCGGCAACCATCGTCGCCTTTTTGTTCAACACTGATAAAGGAACGATGAACTAGTTTCAAGCTTATTAGCTATCGTCAGCATCGTATACCTTCCTGTCAGAACGTTTGAAAGTATATACTTTCCTTATGCATATTAACGGCTGAGCAGCCTAATTTACATATGGAGTGAGTTAGTCGGCCGGGCGTACCGAAAACGATAAATGGAAAAGAATGAAATGAAATGAAATTTCTCACTCGATATGCAAATCAGGCTGCTCAGCCGTTAATATGCATAAGGAAAGTATATAATTTCAAACGTCATCTGACAGGAAGGTATACGATGCTGACGGAGGTTACCGCAGTTAAAAATATTACTCAATATCTTAGTACAGTATAGGTATATTTATTTCGTCATAGAAATGATTTCTACAGGTCTAGAACAGTTTCATTCCTACAGAATCGTCACAATGATTTCTTACAAATGAAACAGTTCTAGCCCTGTAGAAGTCATTTCTATATCTATATATATGTGTGTTTTGAACAAAGAAAATAAAATAAAAAGCAAAGGTAGATTGTTATTTAGTTCATTATTTTACAATAGTTTCAGAGAGCTGACTAATTGATAATGTTTTTGCCACCACATATTACTGATCTCATTATTCTAGATCCATTTTACTGTCTTCCTCAGAAACAAGGTTACCATGGTCAATCAACCCTCTCAAGATATCATAAAACTATGAATTAACCTAGTTAATTCATAATTTTATGATCGCTTGAGATTGCTGATTAATCATGATAACATTGTTTCTGAGGAAGACGGTAAAATGGATCTGAGGAATCTTATATGATGAGAGCCTACTACAAAAACTATAGTTCTCACCGCATGAACTCATTGGAATTATCTCTTCAAGACTGCATAGAGTTCTAACAAAATTTTTGGCCCAACCACAAAAAGATAGATACCAGTATATATATATATATATATATATATATATATTCATTTTATTAAATCTAAATCGTGAGTCTTATTACTTTTTTTCCTGTTTATCAGAGGGTCGTCAGACAAAGGCTTCTTGCCAGATGACCTCGTGACAAACAGACAAAACTCCAGAGTAACATGACTCACAGTTTAGTCTTAATAAAATGAATATTTAAACACTACTTTTGTATTGAGTACTATTTATTGAGTACTCATTTCTCCAAGCTCTCAAGCATATACATATATATATATGTAAACAACATCTCTGGAAGTTTTGTGTGTTCAAAAAGATGAATGTGTTGAGGTAATTATTTACAAAATGATTTTTTTTATACGTCCCACGAGGATGAAACAATTGTAAATCAAATTATGATGTAAATAAGTGTTTGGTAACATATTTTAATGAATAATTTGCTCCATGTGTAGTTAATCTAATACAATAGGAATTTGTGTAAGTGTTTTGTTGTTTTCTTTTAATATGAGCCATGTGAACAATAAATTACCATATTTTGAGGGGATATAACCTTTTCACCTACACCTTTCCAGTTTTTAGATTTGAAAATGAATTTCTTTGTATACATCAGTATTTGAATTTAAATAATATATATATATATATATATATATATATATATATATATATATACAAAAGTTCTATTTAAATTGTTGGGATACAACAAGCAAATATTATTATAACTGATATAAAGCACTCGACAAATATTTGGAGTAGATATACAATATTAATAAATGGAAACTATATTTATAAAACCATATTTATTTCATTATATATATTTCAAGGATACCAAGTTAAATCATGGTATGCCTTCATCAGACAAAATACAATATATAACAGTTTTACAAATAGATATTGACGTACCCTTTCAAAAAGGTGACCGTTGTTTTTGGAGGCCATCCGGATAGTCTCCAAAAACAACCGTCACCTTTTTGAAAGGGTACGTCACTATCTATTTGTAAAACTGTTATATATTGTATTTTATCTGATGAAGGCATACCATGATTTAACTTGGTATCCTTGAAATATATATAATGAAATAAATATGGTTTTATAAATATAGTTTCCATTTATTAATATTATATATATATATATATATATATATATATATAATATTTACGTATCGAGAGAGAGAAGGAGGGATAGGCAATACATGTAGTTATTTGCCAATAGCGTATGCAGAGGGTGCTCAATACTAGTGCCGGCAGTGTTAAATATTAGAAGTGTTAATATCTAGTGGGCGAGAGAATTAGCAGAGCGGCAGATTACTACAATAAGGCCTTGATAAGCGCCGGTTTTAACCGAGGAATCTCCTACATTCCACACACAATGGTACCACCCCGCACACAATGGGTTATAATGGTGCTAATGGCAGGTGTAGGAGCGTAGGTAACAACGTAGATAGCAATAATAATAGCCTTGCCGTGGGAACTAGAAGGGACCGCGACCGAAATTGCAACTGCCGCGACAGGGGACGCTGCCCCATTAGGGATAATTGCCTCACTGATAGGGTTATATATAGGTGCACCGTAACTAGCCATAATAGCGTTAAACATTATATAGGGGCTACCTCTGGCCCGTTCAAAAATAGATTTCGAAAACATCTCCACTCTTTCGCAAACAAGAAACTAAGACACTCCACTTCGCTCGCGAATTACATCACAGCATTAAAAGACTCAAACATCAGCTTCTCCACGCACTGGGAAATTGTCGGCAGAGCTGCACCGTACAACTTCAAGAGGAAGTGCGAGATTTGCCTCATGGAGCTCTACCATATCATTACGGAACCCCACGAGCTCATCAACAGTAGAGCTGGATCGACGATAAGCTGTACACACCGCTTAAAAATATCCTACTCCAGATGGAATAAGAACGAGGAGTGGAAACCGTAAACCGGGTCTCCCTGCACCAAGCTTTAACACCCCGGCGGGCAGGCGCTGCAAAAAACATCCGGAAACTAACCATGCATCCCGGACACAGCAAGAATCGACCCTGGCGAGCAGACGCAGAAAACAAACGTCTCGAAACTAACGTTGCATACCTGACTCTGTGTGTATCGACAATGGTAGTACCCGACATAGTAGTACCCGATAAAAAAATCGTCCGGAAAAGACTGCTCTAACACCGGCTAGAGTTATCTCCCTTGACCTACTGCAAAATCAATACATGTTTTTTTACGAAGTACGAACTCTGACGTGAACTTATCTCTAAAAACCCATTCCGGGTCATGTAAAGAACGCTTTTTAGTTGTTTATGCCATTGAGAAGCCCATTAGGCGAAACGTACGTAGGTGCTATTTTAAAAAAACATGTTTTAACGGTTTGCCCTCCTTTATTTACTTCTCCACGTATATATATATATATATATATATATATTCAAATTCAAATTAATGATGCTAACATTGCAATGAGTAAAATAAAGGAATCTTTGAGGGAGTGTTCCATTTTTTCAGTCAAGAGAATGGCTTACTCCTTAATTTAACATGTAAGTGGCTGAGTATTACATAGATAAAGGCACCCTTAACATAATTTACAGAGAAATTCAGTTTAACAAAATCTGTAATAAAGTTGACCTTTTAAATTATAGATACAGTCCATTTAATGGGCATTCAAACAATTTCTGTCTACCCAATTACATTCATTCACAAGGCTTGGCATGACATGAATCTATGTTAAAAGATGTTTGCAAGACATTTGTCCCTAAGACCAATCCCAGGGCCTCATTTTTGAATACATATGTGTGTTTTTACTTTGCATTTAACAAAGCTAGCCATGAGATTTGTCTATGTCACATATAAATAGAAGTCCTGTTTCTCAGTGGTTCAACATCTGAATATTAGTAGCTACATAAGAAACAGGTAACTGGTGCTGACAAGAACAGTATTTGATCAGAGAATACTGCTGCAAAATACAAATAAATGATATTGTCCAACTCATGTTAGCATGATAAAAAGGATGGTTGGGATGTTGGGGATGATGATGATCATCATCCACTTCATCTTCATCATCATCATCCTTATCATCAACGTCCTCCTCCTCCACCTCCTCCTCCTCTTTATCATCATAATCATCATCATCATCATCATCATCATCATCACCACCACCGTTATCATCATCGTCATCATCATCATTATCAGCATCATCACCACCAGCACCAGTACCTCCATCATCATCAGCACCACCACCATCATCATCATCATCATCATCATTACCATCAGCAGCAGCAGCAGCAGCATCACCACCACTGTCATCATCATCACTTCCACAATTGCCATCATCATCATCATCATCATCATTATCAACACCATCACCAAGACCATCAACATCATTATCATCATCATCATCACCACCATGACCATTACCATCACTACCATAATCATTATCATTCTCTTCTGAGACACTATTCACCAGATATTCAGACTTTTGTCTCGCAATAAAGGTTTTCTTATTTATTCTGAAACTATTGAAATGTTTGATGGAAGAATAAGTGACAGATTAATCTCCTTCAAACAGGACAACTTCCATAAAGCAATGGATAGCTTAATGCACTAAAATCTTAAAATCTCATTATCAACATTTTCTTTCAAGCTGTTGAATTACTGCAAGAATCTATGAATAGTTTTAGAGGGAATAATTTTATTAAATAGTTGTAGCTGGGAAATGAATTTAACATAAATAAAAGTTTTAAAAGGGAGAAGAACAATGTCTGACTTAAGAGTTTAGTAGAAATTATTTTACTTTTTTAACTTAGCTTCTAGTCATTGATTTCCATTTGTCATTATGGATGAGCTGAGCATGTCATTCATTGATCATCAGCATCATCATTTTTATGTTCCTTTTCCATGCTCACATGGGTTGGATGGGTCTTTCTCAGCTTTCCACTAATTCTTTGTGATCTCTTATTTGAGTCTCAGTGATTTATATATATATATGGAAAGTTATATTTAAATTGTTGGGTTACAACTAGTAAATATTTATAACTGATATAAAAGCACTCGACAAATATTTGGAGTATATTTACGATATTAAATAAATGGAAACTATATTTATAAAACCATATTTATTTCATTATATATATTTCAGGGATATCATATTAACAATATGTTATGCCTTCTTCAGACAAAATACAATATAAACAGTTTTATAGATAAATAGATTTGACATACCGTACAACATCGACTTGTATTTGAATTCAATTTTTCCCAATTCAACTTTTCAAATACAAGTCGATGTTGTACGGTATGTCAAATCTATTTATCTATAAAACTGTTTATATTGTATTTTGTCTGAGGAAGGCATAGCATATTGTTAATATGATATCCCTGAAATATATATAATGAAATAAATATGGTTTTATAAATATAGTTTCCATTTATTTAATATCGTATATATATATATATATAAACGGAAAAGAATGAAACAAAATTTCATTTCTCACTCTTAGTATGGCTGATACCTAAATATAAGTATGTATATATATACGTATACATACTTATATTTATATATATATATATATATATAAAATACATTTTAAATGATGATGATGATGAGGAGGAGGAGGCTATATATATATATATATATATATATATATATATATATATATATATCAAATCTTGTATTTTTGTTATCGCTTGTTAAATACGAGGATCTTATTCAAACCTTACCTTCTCGCTAACAACTCCACACCCATCCCGCCCGCCATTATTATTACGTGGACCAATCATAAGCCAGAGGCCTATACTATCGCTTACCTGGATGCCTTTCGATATGATGGATGGATGGACTACGGAATTCTGGAGAGTGGAAGAGAGAAAAATCTGGACGCTCAGCGACAATGCCAAAGATAAAGACAAATTCACCTCATGGACGAGAATGTGAGCACTCCTCTTTGTTTCGGCCGCGGATGGCTAACATAACCCCATCTCCCCCCGCTCCCCACCGCTCCCACCCCCCAAACGCAATCCAAAACTTCAGAGTTGGTACCATGAATGTAGGCACCTTAAAGGGTCGCTCTAACGAGGTTGTAGAAATGCTCGAACGTAAGGAGGTCGATGTTTGTTGTATTCAAGAGTCCAGGTGGAGGGATGGGTCTGCTAGTTTCATTGAGGGTAAAAAACGATGCTATAAGCTTTTCTGGGTGGGAAATGACAACGGGCTGGGTGGAGTAGGAATCATGGTAGCAGAAAAGTGGGCAGATAAGATAATAGACGTAAATAGAGTGAACGACAGAATAATTAAAATAAGACTTGTCCTCAATAGAACTACGGTGACAGTAATATCTGCGTACGCACCCCAATCCGGACTGCCCGGCACTATAAAAGACAGATTCTATGAGACACTGATGCTCACTACCTCCCAAATAACTATATGACTATATAATTATTGCAGGTGACCTAAATGGACACGTTGGACAACATTGTGACGGCTACGACGAAATCCATGGAGGCTATGGGTTTGTTACTAGAAATGAGGAAGGCTCCAGAATCCTGGAATTCTGTGATGCAAATAACCTAACTATCTGTAACACTAACTTCAAAAAACGTGACAATCACCTGATCACCTATAGATCGAGGGAACACACAAGCCAGGTAGATTATATCCTTACCAGAAGACGTGACAGAGTGTCTGTTGTAAACACTAAATCCCTCCTCCATGAAGAATGCACCTCCCAACATAGACTGATAATTAGCGACCTTATAGTCAGGACGAGATGTACTAGACAGCAGAAGAGGACTATCCTCAGGAGAAAAGTATGGAAGCTAAAGGACCCCATAGCCAGAAATAAATTTCAAAGCATATTACTTGATGCTTTTGACAGTAAGGAAGAGCAATTAGAGTCATATAATATAGAGGAACAGTGGGAATTCCTGAAAGCAAACCTGCTGATGGCGGCAAACGAAGTCTGTGGCTGGAGCAGGCCTGTAGGTAGGAGGAGAGTAACATGGTGGTGGAACAGTAAGGTGGAGGGGTCAATTAAGGCCAAAAAGCAGGCTTGGAAAGTATGGCGGGATGGGGGAAGTAGAGAAGACTATCAAGTGGCCAGGAGGGAAGCTAGGAGACAAGTGTACTTCGCAAGAAGGGAAGCAGAAGAAAGAAAGTTCAAGCATGTTCTACAACGCGAGGACCAAAAACGTGAGGTGTTCAGGCTTGCTAGGCAATGTGTCAAGGAAAACCGTGATATTGTCGGGGAGAAGTGTGTACTTAATGATGACGGCGTACTTGCCATCACCGATGCTGATAAGAAGGTAGCTTGGAAGTGTCACTACGAAAGGCTACTAAATGAGGAGAATAAATGGGAGAAAGAGAGTCTCCCCCACATCGACCCAATAGAGGGACCAGCAGTGTTAGTCGAGGGTAGTATAATAAGTAAGGCAATCAAGGATATGAAGACGGGTAAGGAGGCTGGGCCTTCGGAAATAGTTGCTGAGATGCTGAAGGCATCTGGCACGGTGGGACACACCATGGTCACCCGGATAGTTAACCAAGTTGTACAGAATGGGGTTGTTCCGATGGACTGGTGTAGCAGCATCATCGTTAACTGTTATAAGGGTAAAGGAGATGCCCTAGATAGGAGTAACTATAGAGGCATTAAATTAATCGACCAGGTCATGAAGGTCACGGAAAAAGTAATAGCGCAACTAATCAGAGAGAGAATTGACCTCGATGAAATGCAGTTCGGGCTTGTGTCAGGCAAAAGTACCACAGACGCTCTTTTCATTGTACAACAACTACAGGAGCAGTACCTAGCTAAAAGTAAACCCCTATACTTCGCTTTTGTCGACTTGGAGAAAGCCTTCGAAAGAGTCCCCCGTTCCATTATCTGGTGGGCTCTTAGAAAACTAGGTGTTGACGAATGGCTTGTGAGAGCTATACAAGCCATGTATAAAGAAACAGTCAGCAAGGTTAGAATTAACAACGAATATAGTGAAGAGTTTAGCTTAAATGTTTGCGTCCATCAGGGCTCTGTTCTCAGCCCCCTACTATTTATTATTACCCTTCAGACTATAACAGAGGAGTTCAAGACCGGCTGCCCATGGGAACTCCTATACGCAGATGACCTAACACTCATAGCTGAATCAATGGCCGAGCTAGAGAAGAAATTCCAAACATAGAAACACGGCCTAGAATCAAAAGGCCTTAAAATTAACCTGGCTAAGACCAAAGTTCTAGTTTGTAGGAAAGAAAATAAGGTGGCGGTCCCTTCCGGGAAGTGGCCATGCTCAGTGTGTAGGAAAGCCGTAGGTAGAAACTCCATTTTGTGTCCGAAATGCAAAGTATGGGTGCATAAAAGATGTAGTGGGATCACAGGTAAGCTAACTAAGAACATAGATTTTACATGTGGCCGGTGCTCTGGTGCAATAAGTAGCAGCAAGTGCCCACAAATACTAGCTCTTTCAACTGCGCAGAGGGCTCTATAGAAATAGTGGACAGCTTCCGTTACCTGGGTGACAAGATCAGCAGTGGGGGAGGGTGCTCTGAAAGTACAGTAGCTAGAGTCAGAACTGGATGGAAAAAGTTCAGAGAGCTTATACCACTATTAGCCGCTAAAGGGTTCTCCCTAAAAATGAAAGGCAGGTTGTATGATGCCTGCATACGAACAGCAATGTTGCATGGCAGTGAGACCTGGGCATTGTGTGCAGAGGATATACGCAGACTAGAGAGGAACGAAGCTTGCATGCTCCGCTGGATGTGTAATAGTAATATACGTGAACGGCAAAGCATAAACGAACTAAGGAAAAAATTAGAAATAAGAGGGATCAGATGTTGTTTACTCGAGAGAAGGCTACGTTGGTATGGTCACGTGATGTGCATGAAAGACGATAGCTGTATAACAAAGTGCAGGGCAATAAAGATAGACGGTAGCCACGGAGTAAGTAGACCCAGAAAAACCTGGGACGAGCTGATAAATTCCGACCTCACACACTTACACCTCTCCAAGACAATGTCACTGGACCGAGAACAATGGCGGTACTCAGTAATAGAGAAGACCTGCCTTACCTAAATACAAAGTAAATCCTACTACAGTCAGTAGGCATCTCTAACAAAATACACCCCTTCCCACCACCCCCACCCCATCCACACTGCCCCTTTCAATGTAAAGTTATGTTGGTGCCACAACATCCAGGCCGAAACAAATGAGATCGTGTAGGTGTCACAACAAAAAAACACACAGTCCCCGCTGTAATGTGGCCATGTAGGCAACACGGTAAAAACCTCCCAGCCCCACACTGTAAATGTGGTTGGTGTTAGGAAGGGCATCCAGCTGTAGAAAACCCGTCAGACAGTCCATGCTGTAATGTGGCCATGTAGGCAACACGGTAAAAACCTCCCAGCCCCACACTGTAAATGTGGTTGGTGTTAGGAAGGGCATCCAGCTGTAGAAAACCCGCCAGACAGTTCTATGCGAGCAAGACAATCACTCTTGCCTCAAGTGGGAAAACCCCCGTCCAAACCCATGCAAGCGTGGAACACGGACGTTAAACGTTGATGATGATGATGATGATGATATACATACATGTGTGTGTGTGTCTACTTTTAGAACCGTTGAGCAGATATGATTCTTTTTTTTATATTTGTTAATTTTAATTCAACATATATGTAAAAGGAATAATTACCCACTCAAAGGTTTTGAAATATATTGTTTGTTGAAGTGCTGGCAGATTGATAAGGTTTAAAATAATGGGAAAATGTGTCAGCCTTACTTTGGTGCAACTGATAAGCACAGGAATTTGGTATACATGCAGTTTTTACTAAAGTCAAAAACGTACATTGAAGTTGTTAACTTTAAGTTAACATACATTCAAATAAAATTCATAAACTTCTCATTGGTTCTAAAAATAAATTGTTTCTTTACATAAAGGGTGTAATAGATAAGGCTTAAAATATCAGAAAAATTGTTCAGCCTTGCTTTGATGCATTTGGTAAGCACAGCCTTCTGTTATACTGCAGATGTCATATCAAGTCCAAAAGCGATGCTGTTCTAGTTCTTCCATGTCCAGGGCTAATATGCTCAACTTGTTTTTCAGTCACAAATGTATTTACCTGATTATTATTTAGAGTGATCACTCAGGCATGCCAATCTCTACTCTCTAGACCACCGATGTTGTCTAAGGGAAAGGCAATGGCTGATACAACTTGGCATCAGTGACATCAAAACTCATTTCTACAGCTGAGTAAATTGGAGCAACATGAAATAAAGTGTCTTGCTCAATACCCAGTCTTGGATCTGAACTCACAACCTTACGATTGTGAACTCAATGCTCTAGCCACTAAGCCACGACATTCATAATAAACAATGTTCAAATAAAATATTGATATAGAAACCCACATATTTAACTGACACAACCTCAAGTCAGACATTCACCAAGTGGTGTCCTCCCTATTGCACTTATATTATCATGCAATGGCTGAAGATAATCTGAATCTACTTTTGTTATTTCATTCTCAACCAAAGCTATTTGCATATATTATGCATACTTTTACTTTTTAATACAACACCTACAAACGTTTTGATTTTTTTTTAAATGAATGTTCATTTTGTTGGAATAAAATCATTTATTATATTCAAATTGAAAGGAAACTGAATTAATGTTTATTCATAACCAAACTTTTAAAATCAATGCTTTTGGCAATATAATATTATAGTTGTTTAAACATTTTAATTATAGTGTCAGCAAGCTTTTTCAAATTATGTGGGTTCTAATTTTTACTATTCATCTTAAATTGCTACAAATAAAGACTTACTTCGGTTTTGTCTTAACCCTTTTTGTTTGGATATGGCCAGTTTGAATGCTAAAGGGTTAAAGTATTTATATTTATTTTAAATTCCCCTGTTAAGTTTTATGTAAGAATATTTGTTGAGTTATATTCCAAATACCAGTTTAATAATGAACAAGGTAAATGCTTCTACATTCTTGAGTGTTTTCAAAATGATTTGAAAATCATAGAAAGTGTTTTTCATTAAAAATAATGATAATGAAAGGAATTTTTGTCAAGTTATTCTTCAAATGACAGATTAATAATGAGTAAGTTATATTGTTAAATGTTTCTAAATTCTTGAGTATTTTCAAAATTATTTGAAAATCATAGTGTTTTTCATTACAAAATAATGGTAATGAAAGACTTATAAATTTCTGTCATAAATGTTTTGATGAGATTTAAGTCTGGAGAGACAGCAGGGCGGATCAAAGTTTGAATTTCTTGCAGCAGACAAAATAACATGCAATATTTAGTTATGATTCTTTATGTTTCGAGTTCAAATCTCACCAAATCTTACCTTCATTCTTTTGAGATTGGTGTCAATATAATATAGTATTAGTCATGACAGGCTTTGATTATAGTTCTTAAAATCTTATTTGATCATCTCTAACAGTCAATTTCCAGAGTTATTAAAGCATCAGATAAAATACCTCATGATATTTGTTCTGACTCTCTACATTTTACATTTAAATCCTACTGATTTTCTTTTAGTGATCCATAAGGAAAGTATCAGCTAAGTACTGTTACATGTGCCAAGGAGGAGAGGCTGAGAATGTGTGTACATCTGCTTGTAACTACAAGGGCACTTAAAACTATTACTGAAACAAGCTACATGCTACCTCAATATATTTTGGAATTATACAAAGAAAAGGATCTTCATTTCTAAACTAACTTCTAAGAGGAATGAAGATTATACCTTCATTGAGTTGATCGCCATTGATGTCGTATCATGAGTGACAGCCATATTAACGACATCAATGGCGATCAACTCAATGTAGGTATAATCTTCATTCCTCTTAGAAGTTAGTTTAGAAATGAAGATCCTTTTCTTTGTATAATTCAAAAATGCATTTTGATGACAATGCATTTTCTTTTTTCTATTGATAACTATATATATATATATATATATGCGCATAATAAAATACTTGGAACTCTTTTAACCATCTTTTGATCTTATATATATATATATTTATATATATATATATATATATATATATTCACATATATATATTATTATTATTATGATTATTACCATCTTGCATTACCAGTAACCGGTTTGTTAAATGTAATGAATGAGTTCACCAAATTCAAAATACTTTAACTGGAAATATTTCTGCTGTTAAATAGGGCACAGCTGTCATTAAAAATGCTGGCACTCTTCTTTGCCAATCAATAATAGTAAAGATTTGCATATTGTTCTTGCCTCATAAATAAACCCAAAATTCTGAAAGAGTTGTTTCGTTTTTTTAGTTATAAAGAGTCAAGCTGTGCATCCCAAAAATAGTAATGTTTTTCTTTGTGGATGGTGACAAATGTTTGTCTCATTTAGTGATGTAAGTTAAGCTGAACATAGATAGATATGTTGCATTATTTATTTAATTATATCAAATGAAATCTGATATGTTATAAATCAACAGATGGAAAAATCAATTATTTAGACACATTCTAAAATTTAAGAAAATTTACAGTCAAAGAACCAAAACAAAAGAATAAAAGAAATTTTCCTAGATTAATCTTTTATACCAAACTATCTGAAACCACTCATGTTTCTTTTAAACTCTTTGATACCAAATTTCTCATGAAATACACTGTCTGTATGTCATTTTTGAAATAAACAACAATTTGGAAGGTTGAGAAAGAGAGCTAACATTCTCATAATCAAGCTGGTGTCTGGAACATAACTTAACAAAGGTTCTTACATAAAATTTTCATGGCGTGTCCTTAGATAAATATATGTTCTTTAAAACAAACAATTTTTTAATACATAAATATATATTGTCTTTTATTCACAGTTTTATAAAAATATAATGATATAATGCTTACAGAACAAAAACACAAACACATAACATATACAAATATAAACACATAAAAGAGAGATAAAAACATAAAAAAAGAAAAAAAGACAATTTGCCAACTGTGACAATCGGTCGGGCATCACATCGCAGAATTAAGGCTGGTTTTTAAGTAGTTTGGGACCAAAATGTTTAAAATTTCTATATTTATCTAAAAACATACCATCATAATTTTATATAAGAAATTTTGTTGCGTTATGATTCCAACACCTACATGATAATGAGAAAGTTACTTATTTTACTAAATCCTTCCAAATTCATGATTATTTTCTAAATGATTTGAAAATGATAGATGTCTTTCATTAGAAACATAGTAACATTAGAAACATAGTAAGTGAAAGGATTAAAAATAAACTCCGCAATTAAATTATAGGCAGCACCAATGTCTAAAATCTCACAAATTTAGTAATTAGATTATTAGAAGCCCTAATATTTTGGATATTTTAAAATTTTAAATGTTGGAGGTGTACCTTTGTTTTGATAAGAGGTGTATATATATATTTGTCTATATTGTTGTGTTTAATTGATTTTAATGTTTTATTCATAGACACAATTCACCTTCATTGTAAATGCAATAAAAATAAATGGAATTAAATATTATATACACTCATGTATTTATAGATGTTTATGTGTGTATGGGTGTATATACAAAACACACATACATACAATGCTTTCAGGGAAAATGGATGTTAAATGATGATAATGATGATATATATGTATGTGTGTGTATATATAGATATATGTATAGATATGTATAATATATATATATATATATATATACAGACACATATACATATACATGTATTTATGTATATATATATGTGTGTGTCTGTGTGTGTGTGTGCGTGCATGTGTGTGTGTGTGTGTATATATTGCAGACGATATCTATGAATGACATTACCAATCATATATATATACATATTTATTGGTTATTTTCATATTCATATTTAATAAGATTTCTTATCAGTCTGTCTGATCACAAATAATCTAATATATACCTTGTTATCAACCTATCTACATATTCAAGATATCTACATATTCAAGATGCTACTAGATTCTTATATACACTTACATAAGTACAATGACAATTATTGAGTTAAATGCCTGCTACAAGAAAACACACTATATTATTGTGCAGGGCTACCCTTGAAAAATGAATAAAATTAATATATAATCAATTTAAGAAAAAAAATTTAAATATTTATCAAAATATATTTTCTCGAAAATTCCATTGTCAGAGAGAATTATGTATTCATAAATAATTTTTTCCCTGTTTACTCATAAATGTTAATATTAAGCAAAAGCATTAATGGAGATGTATTCAATAAATTTTGAATTTCATATATTTGTTTCCATTTTACATTCATGAAGATTTATTAAATAGGCATGATCCCCTTAAAGCTAGAAAAGTTTCAGCAAGTAGGAAGTCGTGATATTCCTCATCTTTCTTCATCTGCATTATTGGCATGAGAGAAATTCTCATTACACTGATGAGAATCCTATCTTAATATTCAGTTGATAATAATGATGATTATAAGGTGATTCATTATTATTCCAACTCATCTCTTCTTAACAAAACATATTCTACAGAGGTAATAGATTGAATGATAAATGTTTAAAAATCATCCTAAGGTCCAACACACCAGACATTCTGTTAAAAGATATTCCTGTCTGTCAGTTTTGGATATCTTGTGAAGCCATTTCATTTATTCTTTTTTTTTGGGGGGGGTTATGTTCTAAGTTTTCTATTTAGGAGCTTAAATGTGGTTTTAGAGAAGCAGAGTATAGCATTTGGGTTAACTAATGCATTATGAATGAAATTTGTTAGAGAGACTATGTAGAAACCTGATATACATACATGTATTTATGTGTGTGTTTGTGTCTATCTATGTTTGCGTTTATGCCCACAAAGCTTAATAATCAATGTTTGTGGAGAACACGTTTTAACCACAGAGCCATGCCTATAAGATCAAAATGAAAAGTAAATTAAATGTTTTCTTTCCTAAAACTTCAACAAACTGTGTGTCTTAGGTAAAAAGTTATAGGTTTTATTCTTCCTCATTTCAACAGTGTTTATATGACTGATTTGACTGTTAGTGATTAAAATCAATAAAGTTTGTTTCACTTTGTTTAGCTATCTTCAAACAAGGTGTTAAGCCACTAACTTGTTTTTATATTTTGTATGACAGAATTCAGTCTAAACATGGCCTGTCATTTCATAACATATTGACAAGTTTTCACATTATTTTGTAGCAAGTGCTACTTACAAAGTATTAAGTCATATTTGATTAGCTAGAGATGTATTTTATTTTTATTAATTTTCGTTTATCTAATTGAAAATTAACACTTTCATGTGACAGACCCAAAGCTGTAATTTGTTTATATTAAATATATATATACATAACCAAACATGCCACGTGTGTATATACTGATCATAGACAACAGAATAACCGTCTGTTTATTATAGATCAGAATATATGTGCTTAAAATCATCATAATTTTCTGTTCATTTTCCATGCAAGAATCTTTAAATTCTGTTTTTTTTTCTGGGAAAGTCAGATAGTAGTCTCGATATTTTAGCATAATCTATACTTCGATATAGGATGGTTAATTCAATTGACATTCAATTTGAATTACGTTTGTGGTTGTAAGCAGAATAAAGAATTTTGTACAGTTTCCAATTTCTAGAAATTTAGCAGAGGTCATATGAGAAGTTATAATAACAATGTGAGTGTTATTATGTTTTTCAACCTTAAGCGTATTTTTTTCTGATTTGGTCTGCCTAGTTTGCATAAGAAAGGAAAAAGCATGGGCTTCATGAATTGAGGTGACACTATGATGTGTAACTATAATTAGGGGTTGGTCAGTGTGCCAATGAGTACATATTAACATTAGCGGGAAGAACAAGGTTTTGAGAAGCAAACTATTGGCTATGTGGGACAGCGTATCTGTGATGTCTATCAGGTGGAAAGTTGACAACAAAAGACATTTGAGTCACTACCTTCTTACAGACAACTGACGGTGCACACCCGGTCTGAACACAGCAGCACCAAACTCCTACTGTCATTGCCTCCATCTCTCTCGCCCTCCCCATCTATCTGTATTATGGGCAAATGTGGTCCCATATGCTGGCCGCCCCATGGCCCCAGCGGACAGAATGGAGAAAGTGTTTCGTAGACGATGGTAAGGGAGATGCGCTGGAAAAGACATTCCATCTAGCGAGGCTCACACCAGTGGGTAGCCAGCTCAGCACCTATGGTGGTAAGTGGGAAGGTAGCCCTAAGGCCAACGACACCAGAAGTCTCCACTGCTAGGGGCTCGACTGCAAACCTGTCGGAGAGCAACCAATACTTGGAGAATTTACCCTCCTCAGCCCGGAGTGCAGCAGAACCTGTGTTAGTTGCAGACCGCACCAGGTTGTAGCTGGAGAATGTGTAACTGCAAGAGGCATCCCAGACAAGGGGTTTACCACCGTGGAATGGGAAGATGGTCATAACATCAAGCCTTTTGCCATCCCCTTTGTCCAGCTCCACTGGCTCGAGATGGGAGGGGAAGCCTGTGGCATCCAAGCCATGATTTATGACCTCATTGAGGTGAGCAGGGCATGAAAGGTGGCCAGCACTATAGCAACAGGAAAGCCGAAAGGTGGAGGCCGAAAGTGTCCACGGTGGATTCGCAGTGACATTTGTGTGGCTCATAAATCCGGAGGCCAAGCCTCAGGAAATTGTGAGATACTGATTAAAAATGTTGTATATAAATGACAAATTAACAAATCCATTAAAAAGTATGACAAAGTAATTTGTGGTATCTGTTCCAGCTCTCTGCATTCTGAATACAAGTGCTGCTGTGGTCTACTTGGCTGATAGATTTTATCTATTTCCCAGTTTGAGGATAGCTTCCTCTGTCTCCTCAGTTTTTCAGGCCCTGAAAAGAGAATTGAATTTTCGTTTGTGATTAAAAAAAAAAGAGATGAACTTGCTATGTAATTTAGAGTAAAATTTCTGAATAATATGGCTTTCTGAACCTGTAGTCATCAGAAAAAAGGAAGGTAGGTATAGAAGAAGAAGAAGAAGAAGAAGAAGAAGAAGAAGAAGAAGAAGAAGAAGAAGAAGAAGAAGAAGAAGAAGAAGATTGAAATTTGGTGTGAGTAGTTAAAAATGTTGCAATTATTACTTATTTTGTACCTGCATGTATGTTTTGTGAAAATGTCTGGCCTTGATAGTTTTCAGCTGTTATTTTTTCTCCCATTGCTTTTCAAGGTATTCGATGAAATGAAAGGCTTAATAACAGTATTTTGAGAAAAGATTTGTATTTTACTTGAAGGGTGTCTACTTCCCTTGTGTTTATTTTTGGTAAATGATTTTGAAGAAAGGCTTAACCATTTGAACATTTACCCTGCTTTGCATGCAATACCTGACACTGGGCGTTTGCTTTAAAATCCCTCCAAAAAATAATAATCATTTAATTAAACCTAAAAAAAGAATGTTAATAATTATATGAGTTTAACAAAAAGCATTACAATGCTTTGCTGAAGAATTCAGGTTATAGTAACAGTGTAAAACAATCACTGATTCTTGTAGAAAGATTGTGTATATAACAATAGTAAACAGAAGTATGCAGCAGAACAATAGGTCAAAGCCAGACATCTTCAGTGCCACAATACTAGGCCAACAGACTCAAAGTGTTAATAAGAGAATTTGCTTCTTGATTGAATTTGAATGTCCTACATGAAACTATTATTGTGATGTGTGATACTATGGGGTGATTGTTAAAGTCATTGATGATGCTAATTACTTTGTATAATGTTTTATTAGTTGTTTTGTGGCCTATATTAGATACAAACATTTATTGTTGTCCTCCATTGCTTTGGTTTATTATCGTCGTTATTTTCACATTTAGTTGATTGATGCTGAGTTTTATTTCTGTTTAGTGTGGTTTTGTTATGTTACGTTTGAGGTAGGTTTTTTACACTTTTTTCTATCAAACTGGCAATTTTAATTCTGTAATTTTGGTTATATATTTTCTATGCTGGAAGTACTTAGATATTGTTTAACATTTTCTTTACGTGTATCTAATAGAAAAACATTGCGTATCGTTTTCAATTAGTATGTGGTTTGGTTGCAATATATAACTGATATTCCTTCATTTTCTCCTGAACTATTTATGCTAGTGTTGGTGGTGTTATGTGTATTCTTGCCTTAATCTGTCTCTTAGTATGCCTTTCAGATGTTTTCTTGAACCCGTTTGATAACAAATTGTCTGAAACCACCCTTGGTTCTATGATACAAATCTATTTACCTTAAATTGTTCATATTTGAATTTAAACCTTCCATAATAATTTTATGTATGGACAAAGTTATTCTCTAAACATCAGCTTAATAATGATTTATCTACAAGCCACACAGGGCTGCAATACCAGCTTAATACTGAGAATATTATTTTACTAAATCCTTCCAAATTCTTGATTGTTTTCGAAATGGTGTAAAAGCTATAGGCAATGCCTTTCATAAGAAATACGGTAATGAAAGAATTAAGTTTATATGGTTATCTTTGTGAAAGAAAATGGCATCATAATAATTTATTGTCGGTTTTACTGACTAGCATGGGCTGTCTGTTGCAATTCTTAATATAAATTCTTTAATTTAAAAGATGATGAAAATTTAATTTTTGCGGATGATGTTAACAATGATGACAGCAGCTGCTGCTATGGTGGCTTGATTTAATCCATTTATTTACACTTTTAGGGAAAAAACTAATAGCATTACAAATTAGAGATTTCTCTCATGAAATTCTTATAAACAATTGACACCTAATTTAATCTTAAGCAAAATGTGGAGAAAATATTAAAATTTTGTTGAATTGCAAAAGGTAAAATCAGAGAAAATAGTAGTAATCTGTTGCTGCAAGCTGCTTAGAAAAACCAGTGTAGGTTAAATTTTACTTTTTACTTAATTCTAATATTTAATATGTAGATGGTGAGTTGGTAAAGTTGTTAGAACATTGGATCAATTACTTCATGGTATTCCATTCAGCTCTATGTACATTGTGTTTAAAACCCTCCTTTTGAGGTTGATATATAAGGTACCAGTCATTCTCTCACCACTCGCATTCACCCTCATTTACATTCCTTCCCTTTCTCTGGAAAATATCATCTCCGCTCAAGAGAAGGATGAATGGGCTCTCCCAGGATTAAAATGCCCAAGAAATCAAGTGTATCAAAATAATTAAAATGATCCATTCTTTTACTAGTTATTCAAAAGAGATAAGGCAATACGTATGCCCTTTACAGGAAGTATCATGCCAAGGACTCTCAATGCTTAGAGGCAAAGGCACCTTAATTAACGGGCATGATAGACCAGAGAAAACTTTATGCTCCTTCATACCTCCTTATTATGTATCTGTTTAAATACACTTCTGAATAAATGAGTTTAATGCCTTTTATGATCAGTTCCAGTTTCTTCAGTTGATGCATTCATGAAAAACCTGAGCAAAAAGGTGATTCCAGAGGTTTGCAATCTTGGGGATAAATAATTTGGGAATACAGAATAAAGATGATGAAAGATGTTTTTGCATTAGATGGGAGCTTGACTGGGGTTGGGATTCAATGTGTTTTCTAAGCTTCATGATTGTGTGGCCATACAATAACTGTATTGGTGTGACATACATCAACATATTGCTCCTCATTAGCCTTGATTTGTTACCACAAACATCAAAATATTGCCACATGGTGGCCTTCAATTTTAAATATTTTTGCTCAGTGGTTGAGAAAAATTAAAAGAAACACTGGTGTATGCTGCTTGTAATTTAAGATGAAAAGTCATTATTGAAATAGTGTTAGAAGAAGCAAATATTTACAGCAAAGTATTTTGTAAACCACTAGTTGTGTTTTGATGAGTGAGTATATATGAATTAGATTGTCTACTTTTCAAAGCCATATAGGTTGTTTGTATGTGTGTAGAAGCAGCACTGTTGCTGATACATAAACAGTGCTTCAGTGTTTGTCTTCCTTGAGCTTTGTCAAACATAAGCACTCAGTCAAGGGTGAAAAAAGTAATTTGTTACCCTGAAGCAGAAACACAGTCATTAGAATGCAGTATTGGCAAGATTTTATACGTGAATCATCATTAGAGATCAACACAAATAAAGACGTTGTGTGTTTGCTCATACTTCTTTGCAAATTCTTAAGCACCAGAGATATTTGTTGAGTGACTAAGAAGAAAGAAGCAGTCTCTATTATTGTGGTTCTGTGAAGATATTCGTCATAATCACCAAGGACCTACACAGAGGATGCAGGAAATTTGAGCTATCGGATGGGGTAGATAGCAGAGTTAGATATGTTTTCTCTGCTTGGAATGGCATGCACTATTAGAAATTAAATATATGATCAGTTAGTGTGCCTGATTAAGTATGACAGAAAATGTGGCTTGTAAATGTGGCAAGTTCTTAGAGTGTAGGGTAAAATGCCTTGCTGTATTTTTCCAACTCTCTGCACTTTAAGTTTGAATCCCACAGGGATCAACATTAATTTCATTTTCTCAGGATTGATAAGATGCCAGCCTATGGTGATGGATTGGTGAAATTTTTAGAGCATTGAATGAGTTGCCTTACAACATTTCTCCTGGCACTTTGCTTTCTGAGTTCAAATCCTGCTGTCACTTACTACATCATCCAATTTAACAATTACTTAATCCCTGGGTGCAAAGAGCCCTTTGTTAGACCAGATCTCAAGTTAGAGCACAAATTCCTCCTTCCCTACCACCAGTCTCAAAAGTTCTCAAAATGGTCAATGGATCTGCCCTTCCATTTCTGACAAGAGAGTAAAATAAATGGTTTGGATTATGGATGGAGATTAGTAATGTTTTCACAGAAAGTATGGAATAGTCCTGTAACTCCTGATGGGTTGTAAAGGTGCCATATTGACATACAACATTTCAAGAGCATTGCTTCACCTCACAAAGCCCTTCTCTTCTCAGAGATAGTACAAAACTCAATTTATTATTAATATTCGTAATAAATGCAATTTGATGTGATGAGTGGGATTTTGATTGACTTTAATACAGATCAGAGTTTTTCAATCAGTGTTCCACGGAACCCTAGTGCTCCACAAGAGGTTGTTAGGAGTTCTGCAAGAAACTGATAAATAAAGAGTTAGATAATAATAATGATATATATTAATTTTATGCAGTGGTTTCTTTAGATATGAAATTTATTTCAATGGTTCAAGAAGTCTAAAAAGATTGAGAAACGCTTGGTATAGATATTTCGTCTGAGTTTCTGTAGTTTAAAACGTTAATTCTTTTGCTGAAATAGATTTTTAAAGTTTCTTCCTGAGAAGATATATATTTAAAGTTTTCTCATAATTACCAATTTTTTGTGACTAAAAACACATGTTGCTTCACCAAGACCCTTTAAATAATTTCACTGGTTTTACTGCAAAAAAAAAAAAAATAGCAATGTTTGCAAATTCAAATATTCCTTCTTTTTGTTTGTATGTTAATATTGTTTTTATTAATGATAGTTATATTATATTTCTATAAAATACAATTTGCCAGTGCTATGATGCACACAAACACAAAAGCATATATTAAAGAAAAGGAAAGAAAAAACAAAGAAAGTAAAACAAACAAAATCAAATAAATATAACACATCAGATCATCTCCTCATAACCATTAGACCAAGAAAGAAGAAAATCATCTCATGCATAAAATTGTGTCATAAATATTATTCCTGATAGCTTCCATTCTTCATCGATAGCCTTCTCATCAAGCAGCAATCCTTGAAAATAATCCATCAGCCCTTCCCCATGCACTGCTGCCTTCTTCAACATTCTCTTCATTCTCCCAATTAGACCCTGTCACCTCCTGCCTGCTCTGTTGAGTTGAATCTGATTAGCAATTGATTTTTTAAAACTTTATTTTTATCCTGTTAAAAAGAAAAGCATGCTATTAAAATTCATGGTTTATTTTTTTATTTATTTTTCATTTATATATAATATTCCATTTCGTTTTGTTAGAAAACTTAAAATTTGACAGAAATGTCAGTAATATGAGAACTTATTTTAGTGCATGTTGCATATTTCTTTAATAACTTTTTCTCCGTATGGCCATGTTTTATTTGTTTATAATTAAACTCAGCTCATCTGTTCTGCTTTGCAGGTAGTAGTGACTCTTAAAACTCCTTCCACAGACAATTGAAATTTCGAAATTTCAATGCCTTAGGGCTTCTCTGATAAAAACAATGGTTTTCTGTAATTTTAAATTGTAATTACATTACTATTATAATATCTATGTCTTTTAATCATTTAAAATTATTAGTTTTAAGTTTAAATGCATTCTTCATCAGGAAGCTTTACAAAATTATGTTCTACACTTATTGACAAAATACTGATATGTATAAATTTATCTTCAAATATATTTAGCATATGTCAATGATTAGATCAGCGGTTCACACTCTTTTCTCTGTCAAGGATCCTTTATATTTAAATGGATTTTCCCCCTCATCGCAAGGCAATAAGCTGTTTAAAGCTTGGAGGTCCCTTGTTAAAGAATTACACCAGAAGGTATTATTGAAAACATTGATCAATTTTTGATGATATTGAAACCTCTTTTTACTCAATGCCTTAAGCTTGTGATTATTTTGTTTAATGGTTAATTCCCACACTCCCTGTGAATGTTATACTGTGAAAATAATAAGCAAAAGACAGAACTGTTTATATTTAGAGAAGAATGGTTATCCAGCTCATGCCTTCCCCCTCCTCTTGTACTACATCTGCAGACACCAAGAGGTTCATGACTCCAGGATTGTAATTGCTGGCCAAGCAACCTCTTGCGTTTTTGATCTGTTGTACTCCTTTTCCAGATCTGGTTGAGGGTATCATGCCTGAAAAAAGAGCCTTTTGAGATTGAATAGTTGATGTCATGGATATTATAGCCTGTTCTTCACAGCATCACTTTCATGTTGTCTCCAGAGCAAGTATATAGAGTCAGCTTTCACCTTATTTTTGAGTTCATTTATTCTTTTATTTATCTTACTTTTAAATGTAGAGGTTGAGGTCCAGCGGTAAGGGTGTTGGACTTATAATCATATTGCCATGTGTTGGGCTCTTGAGCAAAACATTTCATTTCATGTTGGTCCAGTTTACTCGGCTGATGATGAGTACCAGTAATAGTGGGAAGTTTAACCCTGCTATGGACGGACATTTTGTTGAGAGGGAAGTCTTTTATTCTCAGTCGCTTCGTGCCACAAAATCGGAACAAGCACCAGCCTGACAAGGCTCCTGGTTTGTAATGGATTTTAGATTAGACTTTTAATTGGATTTTATGGATTATAGATAAAAAAATGTTTCAACAATTTTTTTTTTTTTTTTTGTGCTTTATTACTTCGGCAGCCAATATTAGTTTTTATTTATATTCATTCATAACTGCAAGCAATCACATCAATGAAATATGTAGCAGTTGCTTTCTCTTTCTCAGAAAAGTTTCAAGTATTTGTTGATACTTGTTTTAATATATGGAAATTCTCTAATTAGTTCCAAATTTGATAAGAGTAATTCTTTGCTGGCATCTATAAGTCTAGGATCAATATATTACATGTTCAGAAATCTTCAATCCATCTTTTATTCAATGAACACTGGTGAATGTGTTAAATCTTTCTATACAAAACTTTACAGTTGCAGTATCGATCAGTAGAGAATATTAATTTCTTTTGACTAGGTGCAAGGCCAATATTTTAAGGAGAACAATCTAGTTGATTTGAGGATTATATTGATTGGTTATTTAGTCAGAATTATAGGAAAGGAATTTGAGGTCGGAAGATGTTCATGGATTTTCTAAAGATATTTTTGAGTTTAACTGAAAAATATCCACCTGCAATTGTATCAATGTTGCAGATTGTGGT
>OZ024740.1:225138680-225143680 GCA_964016885.1 Eledone cirrhosa
TCTAGCTTAAATCTGTTTCAATATACATTAAATGAGGGTGGACAAAAACATAATATACATATATTGAAACAGGTAATATATTTAAATGATCAAACCAATAACACCCTCCCACACCTTCATAATATGAGGATAAGATACCACCTTGGTAGAATAGAGACAACCCATGTCCCTGACTACCTTCCATTAATATAACCATCTGCAAACTGCATCCACTGAATGTATCCTTGCATGTATTTAGTTTATACGAGCTATGAAGTATCCCATATCTTCTTAATAGTGTTTGTTCAACTGGTGATTGACCATTCATGTTTAACTATCTTCTTCTTCTTGATCTTGCTCAATGAGGCTAGGGCCATTTTAAACTAACAATCCTAAAACATCATTGTGTATAGAGACAACCAAGTCCACCAGTGCCCTCCATCACTGGCAGTCCCATGCCAGCTCCTTTGCATCCACCAAGGTGATGGTGAGCCTCTGCAGATCTTCCCTGATGATATCCAGACATGCTGTGTGGGGCCTGTCGTGTGTCCTCTTCCAACGTGCAGACACTGCATTCTTCTATACATTTCTGATATTCCTCTCTTATTTCATCCTTAATTAGAAATGTTATTTGTTTTGTCTCTTTTTCATTTGTCCAGTAGCATTGAAACGATATGTGTGGCCCTTCTTTAGGGACTTCCAGCCCCATACACACTTTTGGTGTTATTTCTTTTGCCTCTTTCATACTATCCCTAACAAATTTGCACTTTTTTTACCAGTCATCATTTCTTTTCCCATTTCTAAATGACATAATGTAGAATTGCCCTCTGGTCAGTTATTCACTGGAGGGCATGACTCTTCAGGCTTCTGACCTATTAGACCATGATGCTTGTAGTACTGAGAATAAATCAATTTAGTTTGTTTCTGTTCTGGCTACTAACATAGCTATGGCTGGTGGACTTATGAAAAAAATCAGTGTAGCCACACCTGATAGCTCTGGGATAGTACAATGGTATCCAGAAGCCCCCAAGAGCAGAATATTTATATAGAGCTCATCCTGCCATGTAACAATGAACCAATATTAATGTAAGCACTAGTATTTCTAGCCATGACCCTGTTTCCTTAACAATGTACGGGAAAACCAGTATGTAAACTTGTGTACAGAGTACTATCTCTACCTGTTTCTTTTCCTCATCCTTGATCATAAATATTCTGCCAGGACTTGTGACTGGTATAGAGAATTAGCAATGGAACGACTAATGGAAACATTGTTTCTTTTGTCTGATTTGATGAGCTCCACCCCACTCAGTAAGTGAATGACTGCTGGGATGTAGATGATCAACTTCCTATCCTTTCCTGATCATAAGTACTAGGTATCCACTTCTATATGCTCTGCTCTATTCGGACATTCAATAGACATCCTGCTACAACTCACCTAGGGCTCTTTTCAACTTGCATTTTCTTTTTAAGGCATCTAGGACAGACAAAAGAGAAGAGATAAAGTCTGGCAGCAATAGACTCAGCAGCAATAAGAATAGTAAGCCCCAAGAATAAAGATCTTTGTTTCCATAAAGACACCTAGCTGCATGCTCAAGAATGTTCCCAAAGATAATGGGTTCTGTTTGTGTAAGTTAATACCGATGCCACCTTGGTGGTGAACTTTACTTCTATCACATCTGAGACAACTATTTTCTAATGTGCCATGTATTGAAAGTATCAGAAATATGTCAAATATTTAATGTATCTAATGCAAACCTTTCCCTACTCTAGATAATGGGGAATATATCCAATTGTTCTGAAGTTCTTGGGTGGTAAAAGAATTCCCTCAAATACCCTCTGTAAATTCTAGAAAATATTCTGTATAAGATGCTCTCTAAAATCTGAACGTTTAATAACAATAATTTCTAGCATAAGCGCAAGGCCTCAAATTTGGAGAACAAAGCTAGTTGATTAAATCAACCCCATTACTCAACTGGTACTTTATTCTATCAACTTCAGAAAGATAAGATGAAAAGCAAATTTGGCTTTAGCAGTATTTGAACTCAGAACATAAAGTGACAGAACAAATAAAGTAATGCATCCTGCCTGATGCTCTTAAAATTCTGCCATGATGGTGATGATGGTGATGATGATGATGATTATGATGATGATGATGATGGTGATGACGTTGATGGTGATGATGATGACAACAGAAATACATAATGGAATACAAAGGAGGCAAAACTCTCTGTTTGAAACATTTTTCTCTGTCTTTGCTGCATGCTTGCATCTGTATTGATCTCTGAGTGAAATACTGAAGGCAGCATATTGTAATTGTGGTTTAAAAGGTGAAAAAATAACCACTTCATCTTTACAAATGACTTGAAGTATATACCAAGAGAAAAGCTCACATAGAATAACTGTATGGAACTGTAAAAGATTTTCAGTGTGAGACTTCACAATAGAGTCTGGGATCGACAAGTGTGCCAGTGTTATGCATTTAGAAAAGTAAAATGAAAAACTAAAATGAAGAAATAAAAAATTACAATAGCTAAAACCTATGTAATAGCTTATTGCTTCAATATTATCAATTAAAGAAGAAGAAAAATGAAATAAATATATGAAGTTTGTAGGGACACACAATCCAATGGCATATATCTACCAGTTGTATATAAAAAGAAACATGGGAGGTATTGGTCATGTACAAATAAAAGTCAGTCACTATTGGAGTAGACTAATGTCTCATATATAACAAAGACAAACTGCTCCAGATTTTGCATAAACATGAATAAAATAAACCAAAAATGTCAATTCTATCAATATAACAGCTGGGGAAATTCTAGAAGAAAGAAATGGGGAACTCAAAGACAAATACAGAGACAACACAAATAGCAGTGCACCATGCAAAACTGCAGGAATAAATGAAAATAGTTTTAAATAGAAAATGGAAATACAAAGACACAACAACAAGAATGTAAAAATCTGGTGGAGAAAGTTTAGAAAGCACCCATTAAGAGAGGATAAAGATGTCTTTATCAAACAAGCACTCATACGTGGCTAGTGATCCGCAGCTTCAACATTGAAACTGAAGGCATAGAAATTGAAATAAAAACGATGAATAATAAAATAGTAATATCTAATCAATAGGTATTGATCATCATCATCGTTGTAACGTATCCCTGCTGCTAGCAAGGGTTAGACATATCTAGTCTAAGTTAGTACTGGAGCCACTAACCTCCCAGGCAGACCAGTGATCTACATCTCACACTATTTATGCTCCACTGAGTGCACAGGATAGGATGTCACATCTTTAACACAACTGAGAGTTCTCGCAACCCTGTGTTTCACAAGATTTCTATGGCTGGATCCTATCACCTACCCTTTACAGCATGTACTGGGTGCATTTATCAGTCAGATCACCAATACTAGGATAGAAACAAAACATTTTCACAGATATAGTTATACCCAGAATATGCACAAA
Organism: Eledone cirrhosa; assembly: GCA_964016885.1. NCBI lineage: Eukaryota > Metazoa > Mollusca > Cephalopoda > Octopoda > Eledonidae > Eledone > Eledone cirrhosa. The sequence continues at coordinate 225,142,120 of OZ024740.1, forward strand.
CATACATGCTCTAACACACACAGACATACATACAAATGCATGCACACATTACATTTAACATATGACTGAAGAAAACAATAGATTCTATTGTAGTTGCTTTGGCAACTCCTAAGAATTCTACACAGCAATGAATATGTCAAATGAAAATGCAAATACAATTATTTCTAACATAAGTACAATGCCACACATTTTAGTAGGAATGTATAGTCGATTCCTATTTACTCCCACTATTTAAGTGGTGCTTATTTTATTAAATTCAGAAGAATGATAAACCGTAAGCCTTAACAAAGTTTGAGTAAACGAACATAACTGAATAAACTTTTGTCTACCACTCCAATGATTCTGTTATTCCCCCTATAATCACAATAATAATATTAAACTGTTGTGTTAAAAACAAAACTCATTTTACACACAAAGAATAGAATATTCAACTACATGTAGTACTGAAAAATCAATGATACTAATAGAAACTGCACAATACACAACACAACAACAAACATTTTAAGGTAATTTTCCCTGCTAAAGCAGAGTTTATTTTTGTCAAGGGTTTTTCCTTGTCATAAATGACAACTAAGATACATCTAGTTCTATCCCTAGTTTTAGAAATTATAAAAGTTACAACAGCACATGGGACATATCTCAGACATATATCCAACTTGGCATGGAACATCGTGTGAAAAATATATCCAACAACAGCACAAGTCAAAATGAAACTTTCAAAAGCTACTCATAGAAAAACACTTAGTACAAAATCTAATCAGATAATCATGACTATTTCTGGAATCCTAACTATATTTAAAAAATAACTGTAATTTATTTTGTTTTAACTATTTTTTCCCTTGTCACTTATGACAAGGATAAAACCCATGACAAGGGACTATTTCTAAAAAGCAACCTATATATAAAAGGAAACAAAATTCTATTTTGTATGAATAAATTTCTTTTATTTGTGTACTGTAAATCTGCATGAATATATAAAAACATTAGCTGCATCTTGAAATCTTTATTATTATTTTCCATATATATATATATGTACCTCTTTGTTTATAAATTTACTCTGGAGTTAACAGACCCTCTTGTGGACTTTGTTCAGTGCTTTGCCCTGCAAAATGAAATGTTGGTGTTAAACTAACACATAATCTGATTAATCATTATATATGTATATAATTGTTTCTACTTTTGGCACAAGGCCAGTAATTAGCCCAGTACATTACTGGTACTTTATTTTATCGACCCCGTAAGGATGAAAGGCAAAGTTAACCTTGGCGGGATTTGAATTCAGAATGGCAAGGGTCGTAACTCTATGCATCAAAGCATGGCATTCGATCCTCTACCGAGAATAATACTTGTGTATATATAATACCAGTGACCCAGCATGGCCTCAGCCTGTCGGCTGGAACACATATTAGAGTAATAACGGGACTATACAGAATTCCTTAATTTTCTAATGTTTTCATTTTTTGCTATACACACACATGCACACATTCACACACATATGCACACACACATATATATACAGATAGATAAAGATAGATATATAGATAGATAAGAATAATCTCGA
>OZ024740.1:225146180-225198680 GCA_964016885.1 Eledone cirrhosa
ATTCAGCACAGCATCTCTCCACTTATCATGGTCCTTCATCATCTCCTCTGTGAGTTTCAGCGATCTGAGGTCTGCTCTCACCACCCCCACCCATGTTTTTTGTGGTCTTCCTATACTGCATCTTCCTTCTATTTGGATTTCTTAGCACTTCTTTACCCAGTGGTCATCCTCTATGCGCATCACATGTCCATACCATCTCAGTCTTCTCTCCAGCCATTGCATATCCTATGCAGTTGCTGCCCATGTTTCACTACCATGCAACATCGCACATCTCACACAGGCATCATATAACCATCGTTTCGTACGCAGAGAGAAACCCTTCTTTGTCAACAGAGGAAGCAACTCACTAAACTTCTTCCAACCTGTCCTTATTCTAGATACTATGGCCTCAGAACCCCCCCCCCCCCCCCATCTCATGCTAATCTGTTCACCTAGGTACCGGAAGCTATCAACCACTTCTATAGAACCTACCTGCATTGGAAAAATGTGTCTATCACTGCGATTACGACTGCCAACTTTCCCTGTACATCTACTGCATCCATAGTTTTCCCTACCTGTTAGTTTGCCTGCTATCCCACTACATCTATTGTGTACCCAAAATCTGCATTGCGTACATTTTATAGAATTTATGCCAGTTCCTTTTCTACATATTGAAGATGGCCATTTCCCTGATGAAATCAGAGTATTGTCCTCTCTTCTACTTATCAACACTTTTGTCTTAGCTATGTTTACTCTCAGTCCTCTTGATTCCAACTGCTGTTTCCATAGCCATAATTTATTCTCTAGCTCCTCTACTCATTCTGCTATAAGAACCAGATCATCAGAATAGAGAAGTTCCCATGGGCAGCCAGTCTTAAACTCCTCTGTTATGGCTTGGAGGACTATAATGAACAAGAGTGGGCTGAGGACCAAACCCTGATGTACTCCTACTTGTATCTGGAATTCCTCACAAAATGCCATTCCTACTCTCACTTTTCTGACAGCACCCCTGTACATAGCTTGCACTGTCCTCACAAGCCATTCCTCTATGACTAGTTTCCTTAGGGACCACCAGATGACAGATCAGGGTACGCTATCAAAGGCCTTCTCTAGGTCAACAAAAGCTAAGTATAGTGGCTTATTGATGATACATGCAACCAGTTTAGTGCCTACTTCTCCCGATGCCTTCAGCATCTTAGCAACTATCTCTGACGGTCCAGCAACCTTACCATTCTTTATTTCCTTATTGCCTTTTGTACCCTATATTCATCAATCTCAATAGCTGTTCGCTCTGTCAGGTCTACTAGGGTAATTTCTTTCTCTCCCATTCGTTCTCCACATTCATCAGTCTCTCATAATGACATATCCAGACCTCCTTATTTTATATATATAAGAAAGTAAAAAACATCAACCCATGAGTAAAAGTTACGAAAAGTATTAGGTTCATGCTCATTGAGAGTGGGGGATGTGGGTGCGATTTTTCAGGCATAAGCCCTTCATCAGGAATGTGGTGGGATGGAAAAGGAGGAGGAGGAGGAAGAACTGGAAAAAAAAAATAAGACGAGCGTTAAAAATAAGTGGTGAAAATATGTGAGGCATGTAGAGATGGTGGGTGGATGGAGGGGAGGGAGATAGGAGAAGAAGAAAAGGGGTCCGAGCAGGGTGTGTGTGTGTGTAGGTGTACGTGTGTGTGTGTATGCGTGGATGTATGTGCGGGAGTCTGAGAGAGAGAGCAGAGTTGCGTGCTTGGGTTTTGGAAAACCATTGTGTATGTTGGGGCGGAGTGTAGGTCTGCGTGTGCGTGTGGATCGGGGTCGTCGGATGGGGTGGAGGACAGCATGTGGAATCCGGAGGCAGAGTGGGTGTATGTGAGGATACACACGTGTGTGTGTGTGTGTGTCTATGTGTGATGTGGATGCGTGGAAATGTATGGTTGTGTGTTTGCGAAAATGGTGTAGGTGTTTGTGTACCTGAATGGTTTTCCGGTGTGTGGGTAGAAGGATGGCGAGGATCCGGGTAGAAATCTTCGTAGATATCCGAATGTGTGATCAGAGTGATAGGGTCCGAGGAATTGGTGAGGAGGGAGTAGAAAGTTGTTGGGTGCACACAACAGGAAGTGGCTAAGATGGTTAAGGCAAGGGGCGGAGATGGCAGGGCGAAGTGACTGAGAGAAGAGTTAACAGTCAGGCGAGTGGTAGTTAACAGGTGTGACCTGTATGTGTGTACAGAGGTGTGGTGGACGGGAGAGGAGGTGGGTCGGTGTGGAAAGTTGAAGGAGAGGGTGGTGGTGTGGGTGGTGAGTGCTGTGTGTATATTAATGGAGGTGTTAGTAGGATGTGTGTGTGTGTGTGTGTGTGTAGGTGGTGTTGGTAGTATGTGGCAGAGAGAGAGAAGGTGCTGGGTACATGTGAGTGAATGTGTATATATTGCTGTGTATGTGAGTGTTTTGGGTATGAGTGTGTGTGTGTGTGTGTGTGTGTGTGTGTGGTAGGGTGGGTGTTAGTATATTAGTGGTGGGGTGGTCGAATATGGTTTTGTGGCTGGGGGTTAGTGGTGGTAGTATGGGTGTGTATGGGTGTGTACATAGGTGTGGGTGAGTGTATATATGCTGGTGTGTGTGGGTCTGCATGTGTGCGTTGCGGGGGGAAAGGTGGGTTTGAGGGTGGGGTGGTCGAATGTCGATGTGTGAGTGGGGGTTAGTGGTGGTAGTAGAGTGTGTGAATAGTGTGAGTGCGTGTTGAGGATGTGGGTAGTGTGTGGTAGGGGTGAGGGGTGTTAGTAATATTAGTGGCGGGGGGGACCAATGTGGGTGTGGCGATGCTGGAAGTGGAAGGAAAGTGTTTTAGTGGTGTTAGTATGGGGGGAGTTGGAGGGGAAGGCTAGAGGAAGACAGGGGGGGGGTCTGTAATGTGAATATGGTAGGTTGTTCAGCCCTAAGTCGGGCCTCGGGGGTTCCAAGGCACTCAAACAGACCACAGATGGTTAGGTTGCAAGTAGAGTGTCTGGCGGAGCCAAATTGGGGGGGGGGGTGATGGGGGAGCTCCCACTGAGACAAATGTCTAGGAGGGCTCCCTGAACTGATCCACCAGGCAACGTCCGGTCTGTCCAATATAGGTCATGGAGTTCGTAGATGAGGGTGGGGGAGGTGCATCGGAAGGCATGCTGAACAGAGAGAGAGTGGCCATTGGAACCGTGGAAGGTAGTGGTGGGTGTTGATAATTTGGGGTCAGGTGAGGCAGCAGGGCCTGGAGCAGGGAAGGGAACCGGGGGGTGGAGAGGGGGGGAGGGGACAAACGGGAGTTATCGGGTATGGAGCTACGGACGAGGAGGTAGCAGAGGTTGCACACGCGTTTGAGGGAGAGGTAGGGGAGGGGTTGGAGTGGGAAGATGGGGGGAGGTGGAGGGGTCAGACTGGAGGCATTGGAAGTGCGGGAGGATGGTCCGTTTGAAAGGTAGGGAGGTGGGCGTGGTAGGTGATGGGGAAAGGGAGATGGTGGGTATGGGCTGAGGGTGGTGGATCGGTGGACTGCGTGGGTGTGGGTGAGGGCGCCATGGACAAGGGAGTAGGGTAACCCCTCCAGGTGAAATGGCTGACCAGAGAAAGAGCCTAGGTCTCAAAGTCAGTATCTGTGAACCCATATGTACCAGCAGTACTCTTGGTAGGTTCAATAATGTATACATCCATTTTGATGTCTAATGTCAATAGTGTAATATTATCAGTTATGCACATAGCTTCCCTCCTCTTCCCTTAGGTTGTCTATGTATATATATATATATATATATATAAAATTGTGTTGAAACAGTATATATATATATATACTGTAATATATATATATATATATATATATTACAGAAGACCCGCCTTGCCTATTTACAAAGCGAAACCTAGTCAGTAGGCACCTCTTAACCAAATATACACCCCCATCCCACTACCCCTACTCCCCCATCCACGCTCCCACCAAGACCACCCTTTCTCCATAAAGTTATGTTGGTACGACAACATCCAGTCCAAAATATATGAGGTCGTGTAATGTGGCCTTGTAGGTAACACGGTAAAAACCTCCCATTCCACACTGTAAATGTGGTTGGTGTTAGGAAGGGCATCCAGCCGTAGAAAACCTACCACGAGCAAGACATGATCACCCAACCAATCTTGCCTTAAGTAGGACAATTCCCGTCTAGACCCATGTTAGCGTGGAAGATAGACGTTAAACGATGATGATGATGATATATATACTGTTTCAACACAATTCTATCCTTAAGTAATCAAAATAGCTTAGATAGTACATATATATATATATATATATATATATATATATATATATACATAGACAACTTAAGGGATGAGGAGGGGAAGCTATGCGCATAACAGATTGCATTACACTATTGACAACAGGTCATTAGTTTCATTTGTTTCATTATAATTTTTTTTACCCTCTAAAAAAATTTTTTTCTCCCTTTTTTCCTCAAATTTTACTGTCTTTCCACCACTCCCTCCCACCCCCTTGGAACACTCTTTTCCTACCCACTTTTCTCCTAATGAAGGGCTTATGCCCGAAACGTCGTCCACCCCACTCTCAAGCATGAATCTAATATTAACACTTTGTACTGTCTCTTTGCTTTGTTTTTGTTTGTTTTCTGTTTTAACTATAATATATATATATATATATATATATATGTATACCCATGATGGATTTTCACATGGAAAATTCCCCCTCTGAGGCACAAGTCTGGTCAAGTTTGTTTGTGGAAGATGAGCAGGTCCCGATGCATACCAGTCTCCACTCTTCATGCAACCAATGTTGTCCAAGGGAAAGACAAATGCCGATACAACTTGGTACCAGTGACGTTGCAACACATTTCTTCAGCTGAGGGAATTGGAGCAATGTGAAATAAAGTATCTTGCTCAAGGACACAACACACTTCTCAGTTCGGAATTGAACTCATAGACTCATGATTGTAATCCCAAAGCTCTAATCACTGAGCCATCACCTCACTATGAAAATTTAGTTAGGAACCCTTTAAATGGGTGGAATTATTCCAATGATACATACTTTACTGATTTTCTTCAGATCGTTGTATGATGAAGATGTACTCGACAGATTTTAACTTAACAGATAAAAGATTAACAAACTACTATCAGATATTTCATGCTTTTTTGCAACTCAAAATAAAACTAACTGGATTGGGATTCAGTAATTAGAAACTATCAGCTTATCTTCCAATTGCACCCAAATACTCCTATTGTAAATTAAGTTAATAATATCGTAATTATCAAGAATTATTTTGGAGTATGTGACATTAAAAGTACACCTGGTAAAAGAGAAAAAACTTCAGTATTTTGCAACCAAATGTAGACAATATGGATTTTAAAACAACTCTTCTCTCTGGCCAAGCATGTGACAACCTATCTAGTGCATGTACATTGATGTTATGTACCCAGTGCACTTTATAAAGTATTTGGATTTAGGAAGGGCATCCCACCATAGAAATCATGCCACATATGAAACATGAGTAAGATGATATTGTTCTGACCTATGCAGCACATGACAACACGAGAAGCAGATGTAAAATGATGATGATGATGAAACATGTGTACATGTGTAGTAATAATAGTTTCTGATTTAGGCACAAGTCCAACAATATTGAGGGAGGGGTAAATTGATTGACTTGACCCGGTGCATCACTGGTACTGTTATCAACACCGTAAGTATGAAAGGCAAAGCTAACCTTGCCGGTATTTTCACTCATAATGTAAATCACTGTAACTATATGCTACTTTACACTCTACCGATAATGGTAATCCACCTCGCTCACATGTATAGCAATAATAAGATTTGTACAAACATGTAGCAACAAATATAAAAATAATAATCAGAAATAATTTTTCAATAAATTTTGATGCCATCATCATCATCATTGTTTCATGTCCATTTTTCTATGCTAGCAGGGGTTAAACAAGTTGTCCGGTTATGAGCAATGCCAGGTCAGGTAACTGTACCTTGTCCTTACAGAACTGATTTAACTTGATTTCTACAGCTCGATGCCCTTCCTAATGCCAAGAGATACAACATATTGTACTTAGTGATTACCTCATATCTACTTCAGCTTTAGAGTGAAAATTATGCTTTGTTTTGCCTGTACTTGTTGAAAGAATGAAATTAATACTAGTCATGCTAATGCTATCTTTTCCTCACCACATAACTATTTCTACTTACGTTTTTTATGCTCGCTGCAATAAATATGTTTGTTCTAGCTTTGTGTTTTATAAGGGTATTGTCTCTTCAGTGGTTTATTTTCAAGATTAAAGGTATCACTCTTTAATAGGACAATACATATATTTTTCCAAAACATAATAATGCCTACAGGCTAAAATTCACAACAAGGACACTGATGCCTTGTTGAAAATAATGCACCAGGTAAAATGAAAAAAGAAAAGTTCAGAGAATATGTTATATTACTGTTTGCTGTCACAATTAATTTCAATAAATTGCTGACAACTTATCACAGGAAATGAATTAAACTGTTCTCTTCTTGTCTTTTTCATATAATTTCAATTTCCGCTTAATGTTATAATAGATATATCTAAATGTAATGAATTATCATTCTTAATGAGTTTTTAGAGTATCAGCATTGCCAAATATACACCTTAAATTAATTAGTAAAATTCACTGCTTATATGATCAAATAGAAAGGTTTCTGCTCAGATGGAAATATTTCATTAGTTAGCTGTTCCAATTCACAGAGTCTCAGAGATCATCCAATTTCTTAAATATATTATCTAGACAGACAAGTATACTCTGGAATGTTGCCACACTTATTTCATAAACCATTTGGAATTGAAGAAATTTATTAATAGAAGAATTTTAAGTCTTTTAAGAAAATTATTTATTAGGATGAAGCATTTACAGTTATATTCATCCATCACATATAGTAATTAAATAGTGATGTTTATCAGTACAGAGAATATTGAATATTTTCCTGTTAAATTAATATATGCATTTATAGTAGAGATACAACATTAGCTTGGTTCATAAATTTGGTGATTATCTTTGTCAACCAGCCTTCTATTACTTGATTGTATTTCATAGCAACTTGATAAATTCCTTCTCATCGCCATTAATTTATTATCTGCATTTTCGTGAGAGGCTTTATACTACCTGCAAAATGGCACTTTATTTCATTTGTCTGCATTTCTTCCTATAATGCATTTTCTCATCTCTAAGGCTTAGCTTTTTAAGTTCTGATATACTTAGCTTATCCCAGTGCTTTACCTAATTCTTCCTTATCTATCTTCTATTGACAACTCACAACCCCGACTATTGGATTGTAGAAAACTTTACTTCAATCTAATAATGCTAATGAAGGAATCTTTGTATGTTCATCGCTTGACCTGCAAGAATAATAACCAATGGTTCCTCAAATCACGTCTTGCCCATCTTATAAAACCAAAAAAACACAGTGGATGGATAATGTAGCCCAAGAGACAATGTGTCTGAAAATAACAGCAGAATAATAATGGCTGCCCAAGAGAAGATTAGCTGGGGATAAACAACAACTAGATCATGATACATTATTCATTATGGCAGTGCATTGGCAGTATCGGTAGAGGGTTGGACGCTATGCTTTCCAGCGTAGTTACGTCCCTTTACGATCTGAGTTCAAATCCCGCCTAGGTTAACTTTGCCTTTCATCCTTACGGGGTCGATAAAATAAAGTACCAGTAATGCACTGGGTAATTGCTGGCCTTGTGCCTAAAATAGAAACAATTATTCATTATTTCTGTGTTTTCATTTAAACAGCTGAAAATCAAACATGCTATTGTTTGTTCAAAACCATAACCTAAATTTATGTCTACTACTTTTACTCTATATCTATGCCAGAACTAATTTGGAATCCAGCCTTGTTGAGCCAATAGTTAGAAGTACATTGACATTTAATCTAACAAGGAAAAGAAATGAAGCATCATTAGTGTACAATATTTTGTTTTACCTTTCCATGAAGTCATCTTGTAGAAACGTAGAACAGTCAGAAATAAAGTGTCTCACTTAAGTTAATTAACTAAATTAAATAGCTCTGTTAGGTTTATTCTAAAGGAAGTCCAATTTTTTATAACTACATTAGTTCAAGCTGTGTTGATTGTATCTTCCACTTCAGACTTCCTTTCATATTCGAATCCATTACTAAGTTTCACCATTCTTGAAACTGTTTACCAATTACAACCATTTTATTGCTCCATTTAACTACACCTTCTTGATTACTAGCTATTTTATGATAGTCAATTAATTTTACTTGTCGAGAAAATTAATTTGGCTGAGAAATCCTTAAGAGAATTTGGTAAATTATTACACCAGAAAAGTCTATTTCATTAACAATGAACCAATGAGTGATGTAGTGTGCTGTTGTTTGATCTGCTTGAAACAATAGCCTAATCTTTCTCAAACCATACTCTACAGTCTGAAATGGTGAAATATGCATTATATAAAAAATATGGGATGATCATGACTAGAATACCTTCGATTGTAGCTCTGCTCCAGCAGAGCTGGCATGGTATTAAACATAAGACAAAAACAGAATTTTTTAAATAAGAGAAATTTTTCAAGATCTAGTACAATCAATATTAATTGGATCTGAAAAATAATTCACAATACTTAGAAATGGTCTAAAGTTCATTAATTAATATGACAGATTGCAAGGAAAGAAAATTATTTTGGAGTAGAATTATGAAATAAATATATTCTATAAAACTTTTTGTAAGGAAAGGTGAAGTTTCCCTTAAATATTCAGCAATGTAAAATTATACAGTATGCTTAAAAGTTGACATCTGTCATATTAATTAATTGTTTCTACGTTTGGCACAAGGCCAGCAATTACCCAGTGCATTACTGGTACTTTATTTTATCGACCCCGTAAGGATGAAAGGCAAAGTTAATCCCGCCGAGGTTAACTTTGCCTTTCATCCTTACGGGGTCGATAAAATAAAGTACCAGTAATGCACTGGGTAATTGCTGGCCTTGTGCCAAACGTAGAAATAATTAATTAATATGACAGATGTCAACTTTTAAGCATACTGTATAATTTTACATTGCTGAATATTTATGGGAAACTACACCTTTCCTTACAAAAAGTTTTATAGAATATATTTATTTCATAATTGTACTCCAAAATAATTTTCTTTCCTTGCAATCATGACAAGGAGGCCAAAAATTACGAAATATGTGTAATAAAAAATGCAATTATGAAGGAGAATATGTCAATCTGAAATTAACTCCATTTTGAACTGTTAAATATAAGTGGAAGCTAGAGCTAGAATACTTTCTGAGAAGACATTTATTATTATTGTTTCTTTTCCTTTTTCAATAAGGAATCTTACGATGAAATAAAAGTTGGGCAACATTTATGTGTTCATTTATTTACTTGAGTATTTCAGGATTAGGAAATACTTTGATAAAATACTTAGTGTTTCTTAAAATACCTATCACAGAATCCATATTCCCTTTAATGGAACTTCAATTTGTACTGAAGAATCTGCTAAAAGAAGGAAGCAATTTCTTTTATTTGACAGATCTGTCATTGCCATAAATTGAATTGATGGATTTTTAGGACAAGTAGCTGAAAGAACAATAAGAGACAAGAAACTTCACTTAAGTTAAAAAAACGTATTTTTCTCTCTATCAGTGTGAATTATTTTATTTTCAGTTTTGCCTCATGTTTTTCATTTAACTGGAAAAGATAGTATTTTTTGTTGTTTTATACCTTTATATTAAAGATTAATATAATAATATTTTCCCATTCGCAAATTTCTTTTATTATCACTAGCATGTGTTTATGACTAGGTTTTAATTTTATAAATCCTTTAACCATTTTACAAACAGAAAAATGTTTCTGTTTTTCAATGCAGTGTGTATAATCATTAAAAATAGAAGAGGTTTTAACATAAGAAAATCTGTCACTTGTTTATCAAAGTGGAGATAAATGTGAAAAGCTTTGATGAAAAAGGACATTAAGCAATCAATATTGACATATAGACTTAATAGTGCAAATGGAGATAAGTATTTCCTAAATATTGCATAACTTGAAGAGCATAATTTGTAGATCATGGGATGTACTTGTTATAGAAATATTTCTAGGGTTTGCCACTAAATTACATCAATATAATATATCAAAATTTCACACATCAAACAAAGTTGTCAAGATGAATGAGAAATGATTAAATTCAATGACGAACATATCGAAATATGTAGTCAAATGCTTATAAAATAAATGTGGGGAGGAAATATGGATGGTCTGTAAAGTGTGAAGTAAGTAGGATATTTTTACTGTTTAATCAGGATATTTTTACTGTTTAAACATGAACTTTTGGTGGGTAAGGAGAGGGTAGAAGAGAGGGGTAAGGAAAATATCCTCAAGCCAGCTACCTAACCCGAATGCTTGCAATAATGTAAACTCTGCTAAAGGCACCCAGGACGTTGTGGTGCTGTTAAGTCTATCCCCCTTGAAGAATTTGAACTCAAAATGGAAAGAGCTGGAACAAACACCAAAAGGCATTTTGTCTGCTGTCTTACAATTTTGCCAATTCACCACCCATGGGTGGTATTTATTTTATCAACTCCGGCTGGATTTAAACTCAGAAGAGAGAACTTAAAAAAATCCTACAAGCTACTTTGTCCTATGCTCTAAGGACTGCCAGTTTGCTATCTTGTACCTAGTTATATATAAATGGAGAGAATTAACTTTCTTGACTATACACACAATACAAACTGGATGGCAGTGTATAAATTATGCATACACATACATGAATATATTATTATTGTTGTAGTTGTTGACTTTGTTACTACAACTGCTATTATTAGTCTTAATTTTATTGTGTCATCGCTGCAGTACCAAGCACGGCTCTGTGACCCTTGGATATGTGCAGTGTTGTTTCTTTTGCATTAAGATTATTCTTCATAATATGAAGAGTGCCCAGTAGTGCTATTTTCTATATGCTTGTATGTATTAGTAAGTCAATGGGTTTGGGTTATGTATCTGTCTGCATGTGTTTTTGATAATTCCCAGGGAACCTATTACTATAGGGGTTGCTTCTGTTTACATTATCCACATTCAGGTTATTTCTATCTCTAGAAAGAATTGTTAAATGATTGGGAAAACTGCCTTATGGTGTTTTTTCCATCTCTTTATGTGCTGAGTTGAAATCCCTACATGATCAAGTTTGCCTTTCATCCAGGGTTGATAAAATAAAGTATCTATCAAATACTGGGGTCAATATAATCGACTCTCCTTTCCTTACAAATTACAGGCCTTGTTTTGCATCACCAGTCTGGAACCCCTATCTTGCTCAGAACATTGACCGCCTGGAAACTGCTCAGAGACATGCAACCAAGTGAATACTCTCCATCAGGCATCTACCATACTCTGAACGCCTTGCTTCTCTGGGCATGGATATATTGAAGCACGTCAGGCAACTGACTTGATAAACACCCACAAAATTACTAACCATCTTGCCAACAACAACCCTGAGTACCTTTTTGATTTCCATGTGTCTAACACACGTGGGCATGCCAACAAAGTCAGAAAACAGCACAGTTCCCATGACTTTCAGAAACACTTTTTCATGCTAAGAGTTGCTGAAGCATGGAACAAACTATATGCATCAGTTGTTAGCTGCCAAGACACTGCATCCTTTAAAACCTCCATGCTTCCTGAGATTCGCCAACACTATACCTAATATTACCCCTCCATAAACATACACACATGTATATCATGACTCATACACTATTCACTTCCCTGACATTTGTATATTATTCTATGTACTATACATGCACCTTTGATGAGTTGTAGTGCACCTGAGCACTGTACACAATAATTTCATTATTAAAGGCATCAGCAAAAAAAAAATGTTATCACTTTACCAACTTTCTACTCATTTTAACAAGCATGATGCACAAGCTGTCTATCTCAAAGAATCTACCTTTTTGATTTTAAAGTATACTTTGATTTAAAACCCCAAATAGTTGGTTGTTTCATTCTTTTGTTTAAATGATATATTGATTTGATTTGATCTTTCCTGATATAGAACTCTGGGGATTATTCTCTCCTTTATTCCTGATTAACCTTTTGAACTATGATCTCTGTTACATGTCTGGTTCTCAAAAGTGGATACCTACATGAGTATCCATGAAAAAGAAAACTGTTTGTCAGTTAAACTTTTAAAAAGATAATACATGTACACACTTAACAAGAATCATGTCAATTCCTTACTAAAGAACTCAGGCTGCAACAACAAGGTAAAACGATCAATGATTCATGCAGAAAGAGGTATCAATAATAGTAGTAAACAGACATATGTAGCAAATCAGAATGCTAGGCTTCAGGATATAACCAAATATCTTAGTACCAGCATGTTCAAATTGCCAACACATAGAAAAGCATAGTTTTCTATGAATGTGTCATTGCTTTCTAGGAATGTTATCCTGAAGGTCTATAACATTTCCTTCTCCAGACAGAACATCCTGATGGATTTATAGAAGGAAAAAAGTTAGCAACTTAAAAGAATTACAGGTAGTTAAATGAGGAAATTGACATCACATCATTGAGTAGTCAAGCTATAAGCATACATTTATTATGTATTACTTGGCACTTTGATAAATAAAATGACAGATATTTATTAAGCTGCTAATTGAATAACCAAACAGTAGTGCTTAAAACTTATCAAATGTTCTAATACTTTCACTAACATTTAGTAAGAAATAATCTAATACAGACAATCAACAAGTACAAATAGCAGCTGATAGTAAGAAGTTTAGTAGAAAGATATTACGAATGGTGATGATGATACCTAAAATTGATGACAGAAATGTTTATGGTGACAGCAACAAATGTAATTGGTAAAAAATACAAACCAAGAAAAAACAAAAAACAATTTCAATCATAATTACATTTATAAATTTTCTGAAGAAATACACAAAGAGCAATGTTTTCTCATAGCTCTGGGTTATTGAAATAAAATAAATCCAATCTTGATTCACGCAGATAGCAATACGTCAACTAATTAAGAACAAGAACAAAAATAAACACATAAATATGAAAAAAACAACATATATAAAAAATGATATTCTTTCAGAAGAAATGCTTTTCATTTGCTAAAAAATATTCTAATTTTTTGTCTTTTTGTCTGTAATTTTTACTTTAGATATATATTTCAGCTCTTTGCTTAATATATCTTTTTTTTTGTATGATAGTATTTTTCGGGTTGGCTGATTGTTTTCCTTTTTTTAGATGGGAGAATATTTATGTTACCATAGCTGGCAGAATCTTCTATTTCGCCAGAAGATATTCTCCTAAATCTTTCTAATATAAAAATGTCATTGAATAGCTTACTGCATTACACTATTTTATCCTTGTTTTAAAATAATTTGAAGCTGAGAAGAACAAATACAACGGCAATTGTTATATATTTTACAATGTTTTGTAGCAAACGTCATTTATATATCTAATATCCACAAATGGACACAGTTTTATTAACTGTTCTTTGGTGCATATTCTGTAATTTACATTATGTAGGGATTTCAACCAAGAATACTTCATTCTAACTATATGTATACTATATACATACACACACATACATACATACATTTATATATATATATATATATATAGTCACTAACGGTATTACCAAAAGCGTCTCTAGTAGAATTTCAGGACTATCTTCCAATGAAGATACCTTTAATAAGATCTCGAATTACTATAATAGCGCCCTGGAATGCGCGGGGCATAGCGAGGGAATCTCATTCAAACGTCCATTAAATAGTAGAAGCAACATTGCCTACGATAGCTTAATGCGATGAAATACCCATGATCGTTTGGTAAATCACTGATGAGGGACTCATTTTATAATATGTTATCCATGTGCAACCAGCAGTATTCTTCTCACCCATATTTTTCATATATATATATAAGTGCCGTACTAAGAGTGAGAAATGATATTTCGTTTCATTCTATTCCATATATATATATAAATATATATATATATATATATATATATAGGAACGAGTAGGTCCCCGACGGCTGAGCTCAAGCTGTTTTGACGGCTAATTCTGGACTAGCCAACGGCTAATTCAGAATTAGCCGTCGAAGCCTCGTTCCTATTACCCACTCTACTACACTAAGTATTGAGTATTCTGGTGCGTTTTGATCCATCTGGTTCCTTAACACATTTCCTTCGTTATATATATATATATATATATATATAACACATAAACAGAGAAAGCCTTAAGCGATACTCCGACCAATTCCATCTCACTCAACAAATATTAGGATATGACCTCAGTGTAAGCGGTACAGAGCTCTTCCCTCATCACCTCCACAGTCTCCATTCTCACCTCCATAGGATCAGCATAGAATTGGTCCTTGGCAGCTTTCAGGTGTTCTCTGGCTGCACACACTTTTGGGTTTGCAGATCTGACGTGCGTACTTGTGTTCTTTTTCCTCGCCACCAGGGTTTCACTTGCTTCCGCCACTGCATTGGTGAAGTGCCCGTACCTTCTCGTCACACTCTCATCAGTCCATCCAATCTCTCTCTCCTCTGTCTCTCACACAGCACTGAACCTGTTCCTCACTTCCACTGTGAACCTCTCCTGTAGCTTATCCTCTTCCTTGAAAGCTCCCCAGTCAGATTGCTCTCCGGGGCTGAGCCTTGCTCTTTCTTAAGCTCACCAGGACCTTACTCATAACAAGCCGGTGGTCACAACCCAGTGTACTGAAATAGTTGTATGGTTCTCACCAGAATTAAATCAATCTGGGACTTGGACAGGTGCATATCTGAGATGTAGGTCCACATCTTCCCCAGATTCTTCCTAAACCTTAGGTTGGTCGCTATCAAGTTCGCTTCCAGCAGGGTATCTCTCAGTAGTCTTCCATTTTGGTTGGTGTTGTTATGGAAGTACCAGCAAGGATCTTCACTGCCCTCCTTACTCAGATGTGCATTGAAGTCCCCCAAAACAAGCAGGATGTTGTGTGCTTGTGTGGTGTTGACAGCTCTACACACCTCCTCAGGGAACCCTTCCGCACTCACATCACTGTCTCCCTCGTTTGGACTATAGTCTGAGATGACTCGCAGTCTTGGGTTTCCATTGAAGGTCACCCTCAACACTCGTGGGGAGACAGGCATTATTTCCCTCACCAATAGACTGGTTTTTGTGCTGAAAACAAAACCCACTCCTCCCACTGCAGCATTGGTCATGTTCCTCACTGCTGATGTGGTGATGAGCTGGCTCCTCTTCCCAATCATCACAGTCCTCACGGGCTCATCATGTAGGATCCTGTGTTCTTGGATCGCAAGTATCTGTATACCACTCTACTCGAACAGATGTCCCAACTCCTCTCTCTTCTCCAGCGTCCGAATAGTCCTCACATTCAAAGTGCCCATGTTGATGGCTCTTCTGCAGGACAAAACTACATTCTCTATATTTGTCTCAGAGACAGCTGATCCATCATCCACTGGCCCTCTCTGTGGCTCTAAGCCAGCAGAGTCATAACGACCAGACTACTCCTTGACAGTGTAATTAGGGGCTCTAACAGTAGTGCTGCTAGATCGACTCTCCATATTTCTTTTCAATGGCTGACAATACCTTACTGGCGCCACTCGAATAAGGTAGTTATTTAAACCATAAATGGGATCCTAACAGGTACTACTACTCCTGGCCAGAGCAGACCTGGGAGTTATGACAACTAAGGGGTAACTCCACATTCTCCACAGCTCCTGAACTCCAAAACTGGAGCCTTGCCACTGGATGTAGGTTAATGTCATACCCAGGACATTATATTATATATATATATACCAAACCCATGCAAGCGTGGAAGATGGATGTTAAACGATGATGATGATGATACATATATATACATTATATTATATATATATATATATATATATATACATTATATTATATATATATAATATATATATTATATATATATATATGCATATATATATATATATATATATATATATATAATATAAGATCAAAAGATGGTTAAAGGAGTTCCATGTATTTTATTATGCGCATTTCAAAAACAAACATCATCATGCAATAATATTTGTGTTTTCATCAGATAAAACAGGAGAACATGATATGAAGGCTAAAAAACACTTGTGGATAGTGCTGTTTTAAATCAACATATGAAAAGTGGTTTTAGATTGATGTGTGATATTGGGAAAAATATTTTATTTAGAGAGGGGGGGGGGATGAAAAAGGGGAGGAGATGAGAGGGAGAGATGGGTGATAGAGAGAAAGAGATAGTTTTTATAACTGAGAGAAGATATATTGTTTTACATAGAGAGGTTGAAAACCGTTGGAAGATAATGTATAAATTAAAAGAATTTGAAAATTAACGAAGGGAAAGATATGTACGAGGAAAAAATATTTTATTTATGGAGGGGGGGGGGTGGAAAGGATGAAAAAAGGGGGAGGAGATGAGAGTGAAGGTGGAGAGGGAGAGATGGGTGATAGAGAGAAAGAGATAGTTTTTATAACTGAGAAAAGATATATTGTTTTACATAGAGGGGGTGAGAACCGTTGGAAGATAATGTATAAATTAAAAGAATTTGAAAATTAACGAAGGGAAAAATATTTACGAGGAAAGAGAGGGAAAATATGAAGATAGAGAGAAAAAAAAATAATAATTGCGGATGAATATTCTAACGTCAAAAAAACAAATGTATATGTTATGAAGGATTTTACAAGGTGAAGATAGAAAGAGGGTAATGAGTAAACAAGTATTATAGAGTGTATAATGCCCTTTGAAGTAAGGTAGGAAGATGGGTATATTAAGAGATGTGTTTAATACTTATGAAAGTTATCCAAATTTTGTTAGTGAAATTTGGTATATAATATATATCATATGGACCACAATGATAATTCAACTCTGCCAGCCTTGTAACATGTTATCTTATACTGAATCTCCCTGTGAGTTATGTTGTGGGAACACCTGCATGTAGAATACTCAGCCAATCACATGTTAATTTAATGAGTTGGAAATTCTGTTTATTGGAAACTGGGATACACATTATCAAATCCAACAAGGTTCATTTACTAATGGTATTATGATAATGAGGATATGGATAATCTGGGAGCTATTTGTGAACTAGTGAAAACTGTGCATCAGTAAAAGAAGTATCAAACTGCAGTACACTATCTAAGTGTATTAATGAAGGAACCTGCATATGCTCAATTGAGAAATAGCATCCAATTTTTCTGTTTATAAGAGGACTGGGTGAAAGGTTCATAGGCTGAAAAGTTTATAGGCCGACTAAGATACTCTCATGGAATGACCAAATGAGGTTTATTTTCAATATAATCCCTGAAAAGAAACAACGTAGTTATTAATAAGAAGAGTTGAAATTAATGCATGCAAAATTTTACTCCTTCATAGCCAGCCTATGAACTTTTCAGCTGATCCTAATAGTATTTTTTCCATTTAAAAAATATAGGATGATCATAGTTGAATGTATTCGATCATAGCTGTGCTTTATTAGAAGTGATCTGGGTCTAATGAACAACAATAATAGAAATTACATGGAAGGAGGTGATGGCTAAGCTAGTTCTGGAGAGACATAGTCCTATAGCTGTGGATATAAGAGAAGCATGAGCAGATGAAATGATGTAAAACATGGTAGCTGGTTGAGATGAAGATAGTAACACTAACAGGGAAGAAGAAGTGAGATAGGAGGAGATAAGGAGGAGGATATTTGTAATGATGACTTGTTGAATAATAATATTATTAATAACAACAACAACAACAACAACAATCAGTAATATAATTGTTTCTACTATTGGCACAAGGCCAGCAATTACCCCGTACATTACTGGTACTTTATTTTATCAACCCCGTAAGGATGAAAGGCAAAATTAACCTTGGCGGGATTTGAACTCAGAATGGCAAGGGCCGTAACTCTATGCGTCAAAGCAATCAGTGATATAATGATTTCTAGTATAGGCACAAGGCCAGTAATTTTGGGGGAGGTGAAAGTCGATTAAATTGACCCCCGTGCGTAACTGCTACTTTTATTTTATCGACTCCGTAAGGATGAAAGGCAAAGTTAACCTCGGCGGGATTTGAACTCAGATCATAAGGGGCCGTAACTCTATGCTGACAAAGCATGGCATCCGACCCTCTACTGATAGTGCCAATTGAACAAAAGCCAATATACATTTGTCTGTCACACACTAGAGATGACTGAGGAATGAAGGGGTGATAACAAACTGCACAGAGCAGCATTTAACATTTGCTACACCTGTGTGTGTGTATGTATAGCGAATTGGCTACACACATTGGCTGTTATGATTATGTGAGTGGTTGCGTGTGTGTATATGTGTATTTCTGAAAATGATATTTATATATAATATTTGTGTGAGTGTGTATGTGTTTGCGTTTCTTTATTTAGGAAGATACATAGACAAAATAATTACAAACACTCACAAATCTACACATACATATATATATAAACTGATGCACTTAGAAAAAATAATTATTTTACACACACACACATCTATGTGATGACTGGGGATGGAGGGGCTGAGAAACTATACAAGTCCAGCATTCTAAAATTCATCACACTTATGTGTCTATATGTGTAATGAATTGGCTACACACATTGGCTGTGTGTTTGTGTGTTTATATCACTTGTGTGAGTGACTGTGAAGGAAACAGCCAACAAACAAACAAACATTTGTTTTTAATATTATGTATAGATATTGCAATTAGCCATCATTTTTGGCCACACAGACCCAGCTAGTAATAATAATAATAATAATAATTGTGATGTGACTTGTTAAGTGAATGTGAGTACAGAAGAAAGTAGAAAAAAAAGCTATCAAAACTGTCAAAACCAACGATGCCTGCCCTCAGTATCTGGTTCATACTCAGTAGTCATTGCACATAAAGTGAAATCAAAGAAAAATATAATAATAATAATAATAATAATGATTTCTTTATTTCTTTCTTTATTTATTTATTTATTTATTATAATAATAATTGTTTCTACTTTAGGCACAAGGCCAGCAATTACCCAGTGCATTACTGGTACTTTATTTTATCGACCCCGTAAGGATGAAAGGCAAAGTCAACCTTGGCAGGATTTGAACTTGGATCGTAAATGGACGTAACTATGCTGGAAAGCATGGCGTCTGACCCTCTACCGATACTGCCAATCCACATAATTGTTTCTACTTTTGGAACAAGGCCAGCAATTATCCCAGTGTATTACTGGTACTTTATTTTATCGACCCCGTAAGGATGAAAGGCAAAGTTAACTTCGGCGGGATTTGAACTCAGACCATAAAGGGCCGTAACTCTTTGCTGCAAAGGATAGCGTCCGACCCTCTACTGATACTACCAATTCACAATAATAATAATAATAATAGGATAGTGATTGTGATATTGATAATTCTGGTATAATTGGTCATCCATTGTATAAAATCCACATTTGTATAAGGAGTGTGTAGTGAGTAAGCTAATATTAATTAGAAGTTAACTTGAATATATTCAAGTTAACTTCTAATTAATATTTGTTTCTCTATTTTGTCTCATACCTAATTTTGATATATTTTATGTTACCTTCTTGGGGGAAATAATTGTTTCTGACATGATCAAAAAGCCAGCAATTTGGGATAAGGATGAGTCAATTATATAAATAACAGTACGTTAAAGCCCAGTATTTTAAACCCCAGCACTTGACTATTCATCGTCATCATGATTATAACCAGTCAAACCTTCTTAACAAAGTCTGTAAACAATTCACAATTATCCATCGTCCCTGCAATTGCTCGCTTCTGAAGTTTGTATCATCTACGAGATGATTGAAGTTTTTGAGGAGGTTGTCCACTTCTGCATCTCCTGTGAGTTAGTTTCCACAATAATAGGTTGTGTACACCTTCCTACTTATTTCTCTAGCACTGTCCTGCAATTTGTAACTGTCTTTGAGCAATTCTAGTTGTTATCATGGGCAAGTTTCCATATAAACTTTCATTTGTAATATGCTGATGAAAATAAATATTTTGTGCAGCTCTAACATTTGCTTCAGCATAGATGTCAGCTCCAAAATTTCATTCATAAACTACCCAGTTTAATCTTCATAACTAGTCCTTAAGGGTTTTTCTTTAAAAAGCAGGCACCATTCTGATGAAATCATTTGATCCAGGTCTAAGGAAATTTACATCTTCCTATCTCTTCCTTACATGTCCCAGAAGCTCTGGAAATGGTCATATTTCCAATACTGACTAAACCACTAAAATAAGATTTGTAGGATATAATCCTTAAAACCAATAATTTTAATAGTCATTCCTGTTGGATGAATAAGCAAAAATCCAACTGAATCCCCAAGGATCAAGATGGTAGCTATGCTACTACAACTTCTGATCATCAACAACCATAAATGCACAGGAATAACTGAAACTGTTTCAAAATTTGGAGATCAGACTGCCAATGCTGGAAATTATGGTGAGATAAGCAGACGCTATTATTCAGCAATGGGGAAAGAAATGGTTGACCTGATTAATTGATTTATTGATTGATTGATTAATTGATTGAACCTTCTATGCTTTAGCTATTTGTTTGATGTCCTATTACTTCATCCATTAACTTTAACAATTTGATTGGCTTGAGGTAACCCATACATTCAGTCACCCTTCAGTTTAAACTGGACCCATACACACTGTAGCTGTTTGTATGATGAGCAATAAGTGAGTTGCTTTTTTTATAATTTTAAACATCATCGCAATCTAATTTTTATACAATTGAAGGATCTGGTAGGGGTTATAATATGATATTACTTTCTGTTATTAGAGTTAGTTATACATTTATCTTCATTTTATTATTTTCAGTTCCATGTATAATTTAATATATTATATCTCACCTATTTCAATATAATTTGCCAAATATTAAAATAAAAGCAGCAATGCAGTTGTTTATACAGCAAAATTTGAAATTTTAAATTAGCAATTGAAAAATGGTTATTTTCAGAGAAAATTCAATTTTTCTCCTTTGAAATAATCTGGGCTTTAATATAACAGGTAATTTTACAAATATAGTCATAAGATCTGTCAGTGGAAAAAGAAAAATCAATAGATATTTCGAAAAACCAATAAACCATTATATTCTCAATAACTAAGGGAAAGATAAAAGAAGTAGAGAAATGAAATTTTGTTAAATTAGATAAACTGTAATGGATTAATGTGAAAATGTTTATTTTAACTTTAGTTTATTTATATTACAGGAAAGTTGTGTATTTCTCATATCCACTTGAATATATTTATATTAGTTACTCTTTTCTGGATTTTCTATTCTGCTGTTTAAATTAATAAAATGAATACTTTTCATAGCATTGATTTCAAATAAACTCACACCATAGCTCATAATACCTGAGAGAATATATTACTAATCCTAGCTATTATTAATTTTCTAAACTAATAATTTGGTGCAGTATTATATATTTTATGGTGTAATGCATAAGCTGTGGTATATTACACATTAGAACATCTCTTAAAATCTAACACTAACATGTTAATTTTGTGCGTAGAATATTTTTTTTCTTTTCAAAATGTACACTCAGAAAATATTTCAATTAATTGAATGCAATTCAAATCAATTATCATAATTTCTCAACTTGGCTGAGTGGATAGAGTCACTGACAATGAAATACAAGGGTTCACTGAAAAGTTCATTGGCTGACTATGAAGGAGGGATGTTAGAGCTGTCAGATCTTGCATGCATTAATTTTGAATATTCTTATTAATAACTGCATTGTTTCTTTCTAGGGATCATGTTGAAAATTATGCTCCATTTGATCATTCCATGAGAGTATCATAATCAGCCTTTGAACTTTTCAGCCAACAATCATATATACATTGGGGGGGGGGGGGAACATGCATGTATATATACAAATGTCAGTTGAAAAGTTCATAGGCTGATTATAAAGGAGTGATGCTAGAGCTGTGACATCTTGCATGTATTAATTTCAACTCTTCTTATTAGTAACTGCATTGTTTCTTTCTACTGACTATGTTGAAAAATAAACTTCATTTGGTCATCCCATGAGAGTATCTTGGTCAGCCTATCAACTTTTCAGCTGACCCTTGTAGATCTGGTAATTTGCATGTTGTTATTGGTTTGATACTTTATCAATGTCCATGATACATAGCTTTCAGCACTGTAATATCTATAAGGCTGACTAAGCCATAGTCTAGGGAATTGCATTCTGAATTGAATTTCTGCTATGGCCAACTTGGTTGACAGACTTAATCCCTCACCTCAGGCCTTTAGATGCTTTTAGTGAAGTTCACTCTGTTGCTAGCATTTGAGCCAAAGTTCTGGTTTAGGGATATCATCCTTCCTCCCTCCCACCAGTCTTGAAGGCCTTAAAATGCGAACATGGCATGATATTTCCCTCCCTTACTAAATATCAAAATATAAAATAAATAAAAGTTTTTTTTTAAATAAGCAGATTATTTCTAATAATTGTTTCTACTTTTGGCACAAGGCCAGCAATTACCTAGTACATTACTGGTACTTTATTTTATCGACCCCGTAAGGATGAAAGGCAAAGTTAACCTCGGCGGGATTTGAACACAGACCGTAAAGGGACGTAACTATGCTGGAAAGCATGGCGTCCGACTCTCTACTGATACTGCCAATCCACAATGGCACAAAAATAATGTTGTACAAACACAACACTAAGAACAATGGAAGCATTTGTATTAATTTGTTTGCTTATTTTCTAAAATAGAAATAGAAAAATAATGATGTCCAGTAGAATTATAAAAAGGCCAACTCTATCTAATTGATAGGTTACAGTATTTTGAGAACACATCTATCATAGTCAATGCTGAATTCATTTTGAATTGATTCAGTAAATTCAATGAAGAGAAAGAGTGTTGTTACAATAAGACACTCTAAAGTAAGTAATTACTAATTCTCGGTTCTATTAATATGAAGTCTTTCAGGAGATAATAAGTTTATGGTTTTGAATAAAATTCATTTAAAAATCTGTCAGCTTTCAATGTTATATTCATTATTGCAAAATCAAATAGTATTTAACACAATAAGGAAAAATATCTATGAAATTAGAGATTTCATCAAGAAGGTCTGATAGCCTTGTCATATCTGAAGTAGTGGTGATTCAGTGGTATGTATCTTAATAGAAATATCTTGTATTTTATATAAAATAAATTGTGTGAAATTTAATGTATGTGCTTTATAAAGCAACCTATGTTATGAAGGAGCTATTTATCAAAGCAACAATGGTGGTGAATTGGCAGAGCCATTAGAGTGTAGGATAAAACACCTTGTAGTGTTATTCTGGATCTCTGCACACTGTGTTCAAATCCTATCATTTTGGGTTCACTAAAATAATGCATTTGTCAAGGCTGGTTGATTGGCAGAAATGTTAGAGATATAAGTTGCAGTGCAGTGCAGTGATATGGTCCTTAATTGTACAGCCATACCTGCTCAGCTCAAGTATACTTTTTATCCATTTGGTAGGTTAATAAAACAAATGTTTATAATATTTCATGGATCAATTTAAAACCTTTGAATCCTAACTCCTTCCATGTGTTCAATCTCTAATTCTGGATACCTACATGAATATCATTGAAAAGTAATATTCATCATTTAAACTTTAACACAATTAATAATAACTGTATGAACGTGACAAAAATCATGGCAATATTTTCTCAAAGAATTCAGTTTAGTGACTCATGCAGAAATTAATGTAAATAATGCTAGTAAACAGAATTGCATGACAGAATGAAATACAAGGAAGGCAGGATATAGTCAAACATAATTGGAACTAGAATATCAGCCTGAAAGGTTTAAAGCATATAATAAAGAATATAATATCCCTCACTAAAAAAACTGAGATTTGAATCAAATATTGCACAGCATTCCAATACAGTGTTTGTGGCTATTGTAACTATATGTAAGAATAATTACAAACCAGCAACATGGACATATTATCCAGGTCTTCATTGCGAACTAATTATATCAACCAATATGTTAGTGTGGGATTGAACATTCAGTCTACCATAGCCCTGCCTGATGTATGACTCACATCTCATTGTACAATTAATGGACGATTATCAGACTACTTATTAAACTGTACATATAAAAACGATAGATTTTCCTTGTGTGTTGGATTGACTCTTTTCACGTCTCATGTGTTTATATTTAAAATACAAGTACTGGTGTAGCAGCATCATCATTAACTGCTACAAGGGTAAAGGAGATGCTCTTGATAGGGGTAACTATAGAGGCATTAAATTAATCGACCAGGCCATGAAGGTCACAGAAAAAGTAATAGCGCAACTAATTCAGAGAATGAATTGATCTAGATGAAATGCAGTTCGGGTTTGTGTCAGGTAAAAGTACCACAGATGCTCTTTTCATTGTACAACAACTACAGGAGAAGTACCTAGCTAAAAGTAAACCCCTATACTTAGCTTTTGTTGACTTGGAGAAAGCCTTTGACAGAGTCCCCCACTCCATTATCTGGTGGGTGCTTAGAAAACTAGGTGTTGATGAATGGCTTGTGACAGCTATACAAGCCATGTATAAAGAAACAGTCAGCAAGGTTAGAATTAACAACGAATATAGTGAAGAGTTTAGCGTAAAAGTTGGTGTTCATCAGGGCTCCGTTCTTAGCCCCCTACTATTTATTATTGCCCTTCAGGCTATAACAGAGGATTTCAATACTGGCTGCCTATGGGAACTCCTATATGCAGATGATCTAGCGCTCATAGCTGAATCAATGGCTCAACTAGAGGAGAAATTCCAAACATGGAAGCATGGCCTAGAATCAAAAGGCCTTAAAGTTAACTTGTCTAAGAATAAAGTTCTAGTTTGTTGGAAGGAAAATAGGGCACTGGTCCCATCTGGGAAATGGCCATGCTCAGTGTGTAGGAAAGGAGTAGGCAGAACCTCCATTGTATGTCCCAAATGCAAAGTATGGGTGCATAAAAGATGTAGTGAGATCACAGGTAAGCTAACTAAGAATATAGATTTTATATGTGGCTGGTGCTCTGGTGCAATAAGTAGCAGCAAGTGCCCACAGAATACTAGCTCATTCCATTGCACAGATGGTTCTATAGAAATAGTGGACACCTTCCGTTACCTGGGTGACAAAAACAGCAGTGGGGGAGGGTGTTCTGAAAGTACAGTAGCTATAGTCAGAACGGGATGGAAAAAGTTCAGAGAGCTTATACCACTATTGGCCGCTAAAGG
Organism: Eledone cirrhosa; assembly: GCA_964016885.1. NCBI lineage: Eukaryota > Metazoa > Mollusca > Cephalopoda > Octopoda > Eledonidae > Eledone > Eledone cirrhosa. Next base: position 225,171,432 of record OZ024740.1, read on the forward strand.
GTTCTCTCTAAAAATGAAAGGCAGGTTATATGATGCCTGCATACGAACAGCAATGTTACATGGCAGTGAGACCTGGGCATTGTGTGCAGAGGATATACGCAGACTGGAGAGAAACGAAGCTTGCATGCTCCGCTGGATGTGTAATAGTAATATACGTGAACGACAAAGCATAAAAGAACTAAGGGAGAAATTAGGGATCAGATGTTGTTTACTCGAGAGAAGACTACATTGGTACGGTCACGTGCTGCTCATGAAAGACGACAGCTGTATAAAAAAGTGCAGGGCGGTAAAAATAGACGGTAGCTATGGAGTAGGCAGACCCAGAAAAACCTGGGACGACTTGATAAATTCCGATCTCACACACTTACACCTCTCCAAGACAATGTCACTGGACCGAGATCTTTGGCGCTTCACAGTAATACAGAAGACCCGCCTTGCCTAAGTACAAAGCGAAACCTACAGTCAGTAGGCACCTCTTAACAAAAATACACCCCCGTCCCACTATCTCCACCCCATCTACACCACCTCCTTAAATGTAAAGTTATGTTGGTACCACAACATCCAGTCCGAAACAAATGAGGTCGTGTAGGTGTCACGACAAAGAAACACACAGTCCACGCTGTAATGTGGCCGTGTAGGTAACACGGTAGAAACCCCCCAGTCCACACTGTACATGTGGTTGGTGTTAGGAAGGGCATCCAGCCGTAGAAAACCCGCCAGACAGTCCTATTTGAGCAGGACAACCAATCTTGCCTCAAGTGGGAAAACTCCCGTCCAAACCCATGCAAGCGTGGAAGATGGACATTAAACGATGATGATGCTGATGATGATATGTTTCCAGTGACCAAGTTTTGTTCCTCACTTACTATCTAGTAGAATTATTCCTCCTCGTACTGACTACATCCAAGATATCAAATGGATTTATTTGTTTCCCTAATTATCTACTCAACTCTAGTTGTCTAGTATCAGCAAAGTTATGAAATGTGTGTATATGTTCTCTTTTCATTTATTGCAACTGAATTCTAAAGATTCTGATTTGAGAGGTTTGTGTAGTAGTAACCTGGAAAGTATGTATATCAAGATGTTAAGAAAGTACTTATCATGTAGGGGTGGTGGCTATGGAGGTTGAAGTTAGCTGTGGCAACACATTTTGCCTTGCAAATACCCAGGTGGTGTTTTTTCTGGTTTCAATATTTTGTTTTGCAGGCAATTTATGATAGACATCATCATCATCATTTTCCGTTTGCTTTTCCCTGCTTGCAAGGGTGGGACTGTATAGGTTAGATGGGTTGTCTTGTTGTGGGCAGTGGCCAGTCGGCTGATCTTGTCTTGCTCATACGGGAACTGATTCTGGCTTGATTTCTACAGCTGGATGCCCTTCCTAACACCAACCTCATTTACAGTGAGTGCTGGGTGCTTTTTCTCCGTGGCGTTTACACGTCCACTTTACAGTGTGGACTGGGTGCTTTTTTTGCCATGGCACCTCCACAACCACTTTGCAGTGGAATGAGAGGGACCACAGTCCTATCACCTCATTTATACAGCTGAGTAAACTGGAGCCATGTGAAATAAAGTGTCTTGCTCAAGGAAACAACACATCACCCGATCCAAGAATTGAACTCACAACCTTTCGATTGCAAGCCCAATGCTCTAACTACTAAGCCATGCACCTTCAAGTGCGTATACAATTTGTTATAATAGATAGATCACTGTTTTTTTGTGGTTTATTGGTAAGAGACTGAAGCCCGAAGAGCTAGCATAGTTCAGGATGGATCTAATATATAATTTGTAAACCATTGTTATTATATTTCATTCTTGGCCAAATAGATTAGCTATGACAGCTCTAAGAATATTTGGGCATTGTTTTTTTGCTTTTTTTACTATGTCTTCTTTGTGTATTCTAAATATTCTGGAAGTATTGCATGTAATTCTTAGTTTTTTTATCCTTGTATGTTTGCATGTGTATGTGCATCTGTGTATGCTGCATGTCTGTGTGTTCAATGTGATGGCAGTATTTGATAAGAAGCAAGATAGTATGTATTACTTTAATCTTGTTATTTTTTAACTAGATTTTTAGAGGATTTATGTAGAGTTGAATATTGAGTGATGTGAGTATGATGTTGTCTTCATATACAGTTGTTTGTATGTTTGGGGAAGATGTGGGATGATTGTGTTGTTTTCCATTAACAAGAATGTGTGAGTGGATAGATTCCTTTCAAATGGCTGCATGAATACATCCTTTCTGATGTCTTTTGCTATTACAGTTTTAAAGTTTCTCATCGGTAATATATTGGAATGGTTTCTTATTAGGTCACTCCACCCTCAAAAAGGCACAGTAAACCCAAGAGGAGAGGAAAACCCAGGGTAAAAGTTAAAAGAGAAATTTACCTATGGGATTTGAGCAAAATAAAAGATATGATATTAACAGTTTCCCAAAGCAGCAGTATGAATATAAAATGAAAATAGCTGCAGCTGGGAACTGAAATTAAATTTTGTATCAACAATCAACAAAGCATTTTCTGTTTTGCCATTGAGAAAGGTTAAACTGAATAGTGTATAAGGCAGGTTATCTGGCTAATACTCAGAAAAGGTGAAACCTTATTGTATCATCCTTTATACATAATACCTGGAGACAGGCTTTCACCCTTTCAAAAGTAGCTTTAAGAATACTATTATTAAAAAAATCATCCTTTATTGATATATTCATACAACTCTAGCATGAAAGATTATCAGGATCTACATCGCCATCTTTTACTATCTCATCTCACATGAGGATTCTGTCATCTTAAGTTTACCATTTTCAACAGACTTGTTCAATATATGGATATATATCTAAATCAAAGCTTATGGCAAGAACTAATCTTGTACAAGAGAAATCTCATTAATAATTGGAAGCAGAAGAAATGAATAATTTTAATCTATGACAGTTTCTATGTCTATCCTTTTGTGGAATACAAAAGTCTGTCAAATACACAATCGATTGTGAATAATTTACATTAGAGAGGATCAATAGGGAACAATTAGAAAGCGTCCATTCTTCACTAATCAGCAATGAATGATAGAATTCTCATAATTATTACGAGTATTATCCTCAGCTTCCGGGTCATAAGATCACATCCCAATGCAAGCATTATGTTACATGGGTTTGGAAAGACACTTAACTCTACTTGACTAACGATTCATTCCAATATAAGAAATTCTCATTAATATCAGAGACAGCAATGACGATGACCATGTCAGCTTCTTCTTCTGCTTCTTCTTTTTCTTCTTCTTCTTCCATTTCTTGTCCTCCTCCTCCTCCTTTTTCTGTTCCTCCTTCTCCTCCTCCTCCCACTCCCATGATCTTCATTCCACTCACCCCCCTCATCACTCCTCCTCATCCCTTTTCTTTTAGCGTTTGTAACTCTGTAGCTAGAAACGCAAGTCCCCATCAGCTAGCCTTGTGGTTAATTGGACTGATTGCCCAGTGAAGCTGCTTGACATCTGGTTTGGGTCAGACCTCCAAATGGATAAGAACTGAGATGAGATGGGGAGCATAGTTTTTCGCCAAATCCAGAAGTGAATTGAAAAGAAGCTATCTCTAAAACGTCCGATAAAAGTGGTGAATACATACTTCACCTTTGTTATATATTGTTCCCTAAACATCATGTCTTAGCTCATGTTTCGTCTGAACTGATTGCTTTCTGTGAAAGGTACACATCCTACAAGTCAAAAGGAAGTCTCATTTGTTGCCAACATCCTCTACATAGAAAGCCTTGTGTACTATGGATGATGATATGCAGACATATATTGAAACTGCGATATCTACAGAAATTACTTGTCTTTGAACTTGTGTGGTCATCATCTCTCAGGCACATTTTCCTACAGCGTTCTCCTTTATGGAGCTGCTATCCTTGGTTGAGTGAAGAACAAAATTTGGCACCTGGCATCTAGAAAATTAATAGGCACAATTGTCAACCAGCACAAAAATATGGACAATAAACTCGGGTGGGAGGCAGACAGAGTAGTTCATTCGAGAGAAGGCTCAGCCCAGTGTGAATTCCCTGGCTTACCAGGTTTGGGAAAATCTCTATATTCCATGAGATTTTATCAGCCAATGTGTCTGAAATATGTGCATAGTGACAAAACAATTTCATTTGCATTACTGTTTTGTAGTAGGGTTCTGTTAAACATGTAACTGTTCTAAATTTGCAAACTCCATGCCACATATTCAAGTATGAACACATTTATATGGGAAATTAATTTTAAATAGTTAACAATATAGAAAACAGATTTTTAATTTACTTCTACTGGAATGAAGGCAAAATATTGTTGAGGGCACTCTTCAGACATCTTTTATACTAATGAAATTATGACTTGCAAAATCTGGAACATATGTGTGAAACAGACTTCAGAAGCAACAGCACAAGTTACATATCTAGGAAGGCAGTAAATCTAAATAAGAAATGATAGGGAGTACAAGGGACACATGAATGTTTACACATCTAACAACATCATTAGTGCTTTTAGCAGAATAAAAATCACCTGCTCCACGTTCTAGAATATATACAACATCAAAGATCACTTTACTAGTATGACATGGTTATGCAGCAGCTCGTTGATGCATATAGGTGTGTTGCTTGTGACCTTGGCTGCACATACTTGTTTCAACATGATCGATTGAGTCAGTCGTGAAATATTGCTGTCTATGAACAGACATTTTTTTTTCATTAACTGTTTCATTTGCTATGCAGGAAAATAAAAACAACGGTGAATGATCAAATTGTGTGTGAAACTCAACAAATCGATTCCCGAAACACTTTATTATTTAACGCAATATTACAGAGAAGCCACTTTATCCAAATGTAAGTTTTTTAACTTATATAACGCTTTCAAAGAGGGCTGGGAAAATGTTGAAGACGAAACTCGCTCTGGAATGCCAATCTCGTCAACAAATGAATAAAATGGGGAGGTGGTGCGAGTGGTAGGATGAAAGTTTTGGGACAGAGAGTTAATCATACCTACTAAAGAGGTGTATTGGAACAACTCCGAAAACGGGTCCAGTGAGTCCGAAAGAACTTTGCAGGAGAATGGGTACTGCATCACGATAACACGCTTGCTCAGATAGCACTTTCAATTAGACAATTTCTGGAAAAAACACAATAACTTGTAACTGACGAGATGTGGATACCAACAGAAAATAACTTTTAGCAATGCTAAGCTCAATCAAAAAAGGTCGTAGCCTCCGTGTGAGTTTCCAAGAATCACAATTACATGTACGTCTAATATACATTTAGATAAAACATCCGTACCCTTACTTTTGGGAAAACACTCGTATATATTTATATATATACATACAGAGAAAGGGAGAGAGGTGGGGGGGGGGGAATGGCTTCTGTTTCATTCGGGAGAAATCATCTGGAAGCCCTGATGATTTCTCCCGAATGAAACAGTTCTAGTCCCGTAGAAGCCATTTCTATATTAAATATTTATATTCTGGTATGTATTGACTACCGTACTTACTGTGGTTACCCCCGATTGAACCCGGGATAAGTATATATATATATATATATATATATATATATATATATATATTCTACTGTCCTGTCTACTATCTCATCTATTCATCTTTGGAATCTCAACCCAACACACTCACATCACTATGTAAATGCCGTAGTGTCTAAGAACCGGCTGAAATACCACCACATGACCACCTCTACCAAGCGATGAACCCTATCATCTTTCTTTCATCCCCTCAAACCCGCTCTTTCTTATAATTCTTCCCTTCACCTATCCCACATACCCAAACGTTTCATCTCGCAAAATCACCAATCAAAATGAAGTAAAGCTGACCACCATAAAAGAATGAGAATTGCTATATACTTGTTCAAAACTGTAAGGGGATCATTCAGTCATTAACTCAACAGAAGTCCGAAGAGGTTTTGATTCCAGAGTCAGGTCGGATCGATGCAAATCAAGCCTTGAGCTGATCAATCGTGAAACGCGTGTCACACGTCAATAAATGTAATGGAGACTTAACACTTCGTCCTTTCTATTATTGGTAGTAGTAGTATATATATACATATAAAGAACAACGATGAAGTTTGTTTATATATATTTTGGTTTTTATTGTGTGTAGACCTGTTACAGCATTTCAGAGGGGATTGTTTCAAGGCCACCCAGCATTTATCAAACTGGTGATTTAACAAAAATGCATGTAAACGAAACTTCAGTGTTTTTCTTAATTTATACAATCTGCTTTTGCATCAAGTAATCATATTGGTACAAACATCTGTAATTAAATGAATCACATACACTATATATATATATATATATATATATATATATATATATATATATATATGCATGTGTGTGTGTGTGTGTGTGTGTGAGTATGTGTAGGTATGTATATGCTTATATATATATATATATATATATAAACGGACGTACATTTAGAAACAATGAGCGGAATTTTTAAATGTCATTAATATTTTTCTTTACTATAGAAAATTAGTCTAAATAATAGGGCATAGAAGCTCCCTTAGCGGAAACAATTGACATAATGAGGCGTATCTGCCCTATTATCATGAGAAGCCACTCTGTTCCATCATTCTGACCTATTGTTTATTTGTGGTTTCTGTGGGTTGATGCATAGAGTCTCTTTCTGTCATCTTTGACAGTTCCATGCATGCGCAATCCAAAAACTTGTGCTAGTTAAGGAAGAACACATCGGACCTCTTTGTTTTGCATTTGAACATAGGGTTTAACTCTGAAATTTGTGTTTAATTATACATTTTCAATATCATATTTTATTTTATTTCAATTCATTCACTTATTCAATTATCTAATTACAATATTTTAATAAAAAATATCCGGAACATTGGATCGTCTGGTTTTAATTTTACTTCAATATATTGTAGAAGGCTTAGAGAATTTTCCAGAATTATAAAATGTTTGTGATTAACATCATAAATTGCTCACAATTCTTTCAGAAGAACATAACAAATATAATGTCAATCATAAACACAAATATAAACGCATAAATGAGAGAGAAAAAACATTACTTCATTTTGTTTTATTTGTCCGCTATTGCTCTTTAGATATATCTACCGCATTATGCTAGCCTTCTGAAATATTTATAAATTCTCTGTCTCTCTCTCTCGCTGAGAGAGAGAGACAGAGACAGAGAGAACGGATACGATATTTGTAAACCATATAACATTTAGTATAATATAATGCTTGCAGAATGAAAACACAAACACATATATATACAAATATAAACGCAAAAATAGATAAAATAAAACATAGACAAAAAGAAAAAAGGGAGCAATTCAACAACAAGTGCGACAATCGGCCGCACATCACATTATAAGAGTTAACTAAACAGTTTGAGGCAAGCCAACACGCTCGCAGTATTGACACGGCTGATGGCGAGGCTCAGGCCCTGGCATCACCCGACACCTCAGTAAGGTGAGCAACCAGTGATGACAAGAACGTTGCTGTTGGCAGCCTCGACTCCACCAAACGTCTTGAACGCCACAGGCTGGAAAATAAATAATTACTGGATAAATCAAGACATTTCCAAATTTTATTCCATTCAGCAACGGAAGCAGTGACTCCACGCCCACATTTACCGCGACGTCCATGATGTGGGAGGAAGTGAACGAATCACTGACTGTGGCATTCCAGATGAGACACCTACCTCTTACCCAATGTCAAAGGATAAGGTTATATATATATATATATATATATATATATATATATATATATATATATATATATATATATTGTTATACTTTGGGAGGGTCATACTGCCAATAAAAACACACGCACCTGTTGATTTTCACTTCAATTTATTATAAATTTCTGGTTGGCTGGTTGGTTGGTTCGATAACAGGATGGTTGTTTATATATTGTCAAAGTTCTTTTGTCACACATTCTGTGACTTCCTCAGTGACTAGGTTTTTACTTTGTGTCCCTCCTTTATTCTGTCCTACACCATCTTGTTTGTGTGTGTTGTGTGATTAGTTTACGCATGCGTTACATCCGGGTGTGTGTGTGTGCATGTTTTTATTTATTTGTTTATGTGTTTATTTACTTGACCCTTCTTTGTTGGTTGTTCTATCTGTGTGTCTAATTTGTTTTATAAGTTTGGTTATTGTGAGTGTGTCTGAATGTCTACATGTTGTCCTTAATTACTAGTTGTGATGTTGCTATTCCACTCATGTTTTCTGTTTAATTTTTGTTGGAGTTCATTTATGTTTGTTGTCTCTGTGATTTGTCTGAGCATTGCATCTTTTCTGTGTGTGGATATAATTTTTATCTCTAAGTTGTCTAATGTGCCCCTACGTTCTATTTTGGTGGAGTACTGATGGCATGTTGGTGGAGTACTGATGAGTTTTTCCCATCCTGGATTCTCGCCAGTGTTCACTTATTCTTTCTCCGATGCTATGGGTTGTTTCACCTATGTTCTTCTTCCTACACTGTCCCTCGTACATCTTATGCTATATACTACGTTCCTAGTTCTGCAGTTAGTTTGCAGGATTAGCTTGCAGACTATGCATTTCCTATCAGCACAGCGATCTTTGAAATGAGTATGTTTTACTAATTATGGTTTTTATGGGAATACCTGGTCTTTCAAATATCTTAATACTTGTTTTGAGCTTGTCTAGGGCCCTTCTAAATCTGTAAGCTAGTTCGCCTCTAGGGGTTGTATTGACGAACATTACACTCTTGTATTTATTGCTATCATACCATGAGTTGATTTTATTAGTTTTAATTCTAATCCTTTCTATTCTGTTCCAAAATGTGCTCCTATACATGGGTGAAATCCCATTTGCATCATTTTCTACAATTAGAAAAAACATATCAGGTGCATGAGCTTTTATTGGCAGCATGACCATCACAAAGTATAACAATATCTGTTTCAACACATGCTTTCATATAAGAAATCATACAAAACAAATTTGAAACCGAAATATATATATATATATATAGAAAGATTTGAATGGATACAGTTTAGTTGAAAGGAATTTATTGACACGTGTTTCTATAACAGTTACATAACCTGAAAACAGCTTCAGGTTATGTAACTGTTATAGAAACACGTGTCAATAAATTCCTTTCAACTAAACTGTATCCATTCAAATCTTTCTATTTTTCTCCGGATTACTTTTGGAATTTCAACTGGAACCGTCGAGCAAACTCTACGTGAGCTGTCAATCTACTGTGTGTAATATTTATATTACAACACAACGGAAAATACTGTATATATATATATATATATATATATATATATAATAAGACCCGTAACGAATAATTTAAGGTACAAAAATAAACTTTATTCATAACTATTTCTTTGCTACTCTGAAGAATTTAAAAGAGTCAATTAACACCAGACAATATTATATATTCATCTAATCCACCACCCTATCACTTTTTTCTTCTTCTCTCTCTTTCTTCCTTTCTATCTTCCATAAAACAATGCAGTGAATATTGGTGGACTTAATAGGCAATTGAACACTTGGCAGTTAGGCTGTGCTACTTGAGTCTGGAGCAATGAGGAATGGTGTTATATAAATAAAAATGATGTTTCGTTTATACCTATTTATATTTTATTGTGTATCGACCTGCTATGTGCATTTCACAGAAGATTAGTTCATGGTAACATAAACGTTATGGACCTGACTCCAATATCGATTTGCTCTTCAAATTGGGGATTCATCAAAATTGCATCTAAATGGAATTTCTTAATATATAAACTCTGTCTGTGCACTGTATATATATATATATATATATATATATATATATATATATATAGTGTATGTGATTCAGTGGATCATCATCATCATCATCATCATCATCATTTCATTTTACGTCCACTTTTCCCTGCTTGCAAGGGTGGGACGGGAACTGATTCTGGCATGATTTCTACAGCTGGATGCCCTTCCTAACACCAACCTCATTTACAGTGAGTGGTGGGTGCTTTTTTGCCGTGGCACCTCCACGTCTACTTTGCAGTGGAATGATAGGGACCCCAGTCCCTATCATCTCATTTCTACAGCTGAGTAAACTGGAGCAATGTGAAATAAAGTGTCTTACTCAACGAAACTGCCAATATTACACAAATATGACCCTCCCCAAGTATAACTATATATATATATATATATATATATTTATATATATATATATGGAGGCACATGGCTTAGTGGTTAGAGCATTGGGCTTGCAATCGAATGGTTGTGAGTTCAATTCTCAGACCAGATGATGTTTCCCTGAGCAAGACACTTTATTTCACATTGCTCCAGTTTACTCAGCTGTAGAAATGAGATGATAGGGACTGGGATCCCTATCGTTCCACTGCAAAGTAGACGTGTAGCTGCCACGGCAAAAAAGCACCCAGCACTCACTGTAAATGAGGTTGGTGTCTGGAAGGGCATCCAGCTGTAGAAATCAAGCCAGAATCAGTTCCCGTCCCACCCTTGCAAGCAGGGAAAAAGCGGACGTAAAATGAAATGATGATGATGATGATGCATTGAATCACATACACTATATATATATATATATATATAAATATATATATATATATATATATACAGTGCACAGACAGAGATTATATATTAAGAAATTCCATTTAGATGCATATTTGATGAATCCCCAGTTTGAAGAGCAGATCGATATTGGAGTCAGGTCCATAATGTTTATGTTACCATGAACTAATCTTCTGTGAAATGCACATAGCAGGTCGATACACAATAAAATATAAATAGGTATAAACGAAACATCATTTTTATTTATATAACACCATTCCTCATTGCTCCAGACTCAAGTAGCACAGCCTAACTGCCAAGTGTTCAATTGCCTATTAAGTCTAGCAATATTCACTGCAGTGTTTTATCCCATTGTCCCATTTTTGTACGCCCCTGTGGCAAATAAATATATATATATATATATATGTTATTAATTATATATATGTTATTAATATATATATATATGTTATTAATTCTGGCAATATTACACAAATATGAACCTTCCCAAGTATAACAATATATATATATCTATATATATATATCTTTCTTTATTTGCCACAGGGACGTACAAAAATGGGACATTACAAGACGTGACGGGGGTGTTTTACATAAAATGTTAACAATGATAAATAACAATAAACTATTTAAAATAAAACAATCGAAATCCGCAGTAGGTGATTGGGGGGGGGGGGGGGGGGGGTAATGCTACTGCGGGTTTGTTTTACACCCCGTGGATAGAACAACCCTCAACACTAGGAACACGTTTTGTAGGTATTCCCGTCTTCACTCTGTTTATCTTCCTCAACCTACAGAGAAGGCCCATTCACCCGGGCTATTTTCGCCACATTCACCCACCTTTCAGCGAATTTACTGGGGTGTAGCACCTCTCTCTCCACTCTCACCTTCCTTCTGAAGTGGTACTTAAAGAAGGGCATGAGTTGTTGTTCGGAGAGAAAGGTGCTTGCCCTCAGTCCTTTTAACCTCGTCCAACATATTACCTCTTTCGCCATAGCCACCAGTCAGAGGAAGACCGCCTGTCCTTCATTCTTAAATGAAGGCGGCGGGGTGATCCTCACGATGGACTCGGCTGACAACTGGATGCATCCCAGATGTGGCAGTAGCTGTTCGACATAATTCCACAGGTCGGTTACTCCTGGGCACTGAATAATTGCGTGCAGAGTGGTTTCGATGTCCTGCTCGCATCTTGGACAGGTCCTTTTGGCAGGATCTCTGCCAGGGCGTCCATGCCTGCAGATTGTGTCTTGAACTGGTAGAGTTCCTCGGTAGCACTGCCAGGCCAGAGACCTCTGGAAGTTATCCATAGGCCCTAGACAGAAAGTCCTCCCGAACAGACTGGTCAGTTCGTCTTCCTCGATGCCTAGAGTTTCCTCGAGAACATCGTCACACTTATCCTCCACTAATCCCCTATAGAATGTCAAAGTGGAGTCTCCGTTGATTGTCGTTTCCGTTTGGTAGAGGGCTGTGAGCGCCTGAAGGCACTCGAGGTGCCAGGCACACACACACACACACACACACACACACACACACACACACACACACACACACACACACACACACACACACACACACACACACACACATATATATATATATATATATATGCGTGCATGTATGTATATATATATATACTGGTAACATGTAACCCAGTACAACCTGACGCATGGTCGGGTCGTCGGCGACTAAACCGGCAACCCCACCAAGTTTACTTGGTGAGGAGGGTTATTTTGGACACCCTGCAGAACAAAAAACAAAACCTGACAAAGGGCGGAAGAACTCAAGAGTCAACGGCCATCCAAAAGTGTGTAAAGATATGTGTATATGTATGTATATGTGTATATACATGGGTGCATGTGTATGTATATGCGCCGGGACATAGAAATAGTCGGGCTGGACACCCGATCACGTGGTTAAAACACTGGGAGTGAAGGACCCCTAGACTTTGTCAGGGCATTCTTCTAGGAGAAGGCAACTCAGGAAACTTGGATAACTCCAATATAATACCTGCGGCTCAGTAGTTACCGATGATGTTGATCTTTTCTTCTTTTCGGGTTATAGCTACTGTCGCTCAGAGAGTGGGATTGGCTCAGTGTACAGTCTTTCCTCACTTTAAAAAATATCTTCACGCACAGTCATTGCACGATGAAATTAATTAATAATTATTAACAATGGTATTAATAATTATTAATAAAGGCGGTGAATTGGCAGTATCGGTGGAGGGTTGGACGCCATGCTTTCTAGCATAGTTACGTCCCTTTACAGTCTGAGTTCAAATCCCGCCGAGGTTAACTTTGCCTTTCATCTTTACGGGGTCGATAAAATAAAGTACCAGTAATGTAATAGGTATTTGCTGGCCTTGTGTCTACAGTAGAAACAATTATTAATAATGGTATATCATGCAATGGCCATACTCGATAACGAGGGGGCAGCCATCATATATATATATATATATATTGAGGCCTGTAACCAAGACAATAAACTTAATTCATAATTTTTGCTTTGCTACTCTGAAGAATTTAAAAGTATCAATTAACACCAGACAATATTATATATTTATCTAATCCACCACCCTATCACTTTTTTCTTCTTCTCTCTCTTTCTTGTTTTATATCTTCCATAAAACAACTTAGTGAATATTGGTGGACTTAATAGGCAATTGAACACTTGGCTGTTAGGCTGTGCTACTTGAGTCAGTAGAAATGATGACTGTTGATTTACAACTAAAGTATATATACGACTATAATTTTAATTCAGACATCAATATCTTTGATAGTTCTTCTCTTACTGTGGATTCACATCTCTGAAATAATTTAGTTATATTCGTTTATTTTATAACAAAACCATTTTGATTTCTTTTCCACATTTTCGTTACTTTTTATTATTTTTATAACATTTTTACTGATATTATTTCAATGTAATTGTGGATATTTTTATTTCAAATTTTATTCTGTAGACGAAAACATTTTTCGATTCATTTATTTTTGGTTTAATTTTCATTTTACTTATTTTTTACCTTTTTCTTTTTCCTGTTTACACCCAGCTGTATCTTTCCTTTCTTACTCTCCTTTACTGTCCTCCCCCTACACTCCATTATAAAACATCCATTTATATAAATGTTGCTTTTCTTCTAGATCAACTTCCTGTTTACACTTCCACTCCCCATTTTCCTCCTTCAGTTCTTCCACTTCTTTCTTTTACCCTTGAAGGAAATTTGTTAAACAAGAGAAGATATGGTTTTATTAACAAGAAATATTTTTAAATTCCCAAGAAATCATTATTGTTGTTGTTGTTGTTGTTGTTGTTTTTGTTGTTAATTATTTATTTATTTTCTTTCTTTCCTTATTTTTTTATTTTGCATTGGAATGTTTCTCCTTTGCAACTTTCCTACTTTCTGTCTTCTCCATCAGAACTTGCTCTGTGAATCATTCCATTGTATATGATCCATAAAACACAAACACACACACACACAAACAAAAATTAAGCAATTTCTAAAGATATTGAAACGAAATGAAAACATCTATGAAAGATTGAAAGAAAATGGAAACAAGATTAAGAAAAGACGAAACATCTCCATAGATGTAGTGATTTGGAAAGTTTTATTTTCACATTAAATTTCAAAGCTTATATTTCGGTAAAGTTCTGGTCAAAAGTTATTGGACGTATGTAACAATACTTTCTTTACTTTATGCCCCCATATATATATATGCGGGGGACATAAAGGAAACATAAATATAAAGGAAACACAAACGACACTACAATGAAAAGATATATTAGTTTAATGCTTGATATAGTATAAAAAGGCTCTCAATGTTTCGGACACTAGTCCTTCATAAGCAGATAGAATGAGAAATTAAAGATTAAATAGAAAAATAAAATATATATATATATATATGTGTGTATGTGTGTGTATATATATATCAATGATATTAAATAAATGGAAACTATCTTTATAAAACTATATTTATTCTATTGTGAATTGGCAGTATCGGTAGATGGTTGCACGCCATGCTTTCTAGCATAGTTACGTCCCTTTACAGTCTGACTTCAAATCCCACCGAGGTTAACTTTGCCTTTCATCCTTACGGGGTCGATAAAATAAAGTACCAGTAATGTACTGGATAATTTGCTGGCCTTGTGCCTAAAGTAGAAACATTTATTAATATATATATTTCAAGGGTACCAAAACATTGTTACTCACTCCTCAGATAAAATACAAAGTTTGTTTTATAAATATTGACATATCGAGGAAGAAGATCTTAACAGTGCTTCGAATATATATATATATACATATAAATATATATATATATCATCATCATCATCATCATCATCATCATCATTTTACGTCCGCTTTTCTCTGCTTGCAAGGGTGGGACAGGTCTTATTCAGCACAACATCTCTCCACTTGTCACGGCCCTTCGTCATCTCCACCGTGAGCTTCAGCGATCTGTTCTCACCACCTCCGCCCATGTTTTTCGTGGTCTACCTCTACCACGTCTTCCTTCAACTGGAAATTTCCTGGCACTTCTTCACCCATCGGTCATCCTCCATGCGCATCACATGTCCATACCACCTCAGTCTCCTCTCTCGCACACTACATTCTATTCCTCTCAGATTCAATTTCTCTCTCAACACATTCATGCTGGGTCGTTCACGCACATTGACATTGCACATCCAACGGAGCATGCTTGCCTAATTTCTCTCCAGCCTTCGCATATCCTCTGCAGTTGCTGCCCATGTCTCACAACCATGCAGCATCGCGCTCCTCACACAGGCATCATATAACCGGCCTTTCGTCCGCAGGGAGAAATCCTTCTTCGTCAACAGAGGATGCAGCTCCCTAAACTTCTTCCAACCCGTTCTTATTCTAGATACTATAGCCTCGGAACAACCCCCTCCCATGCTAATCTGATCTCCTAGATACCGGAAGATTTTCACCACTTCTATAGCAGCCGCCTGCATTTGAAAAATGTGTCTATCAATGCGACTTCTACTGTCTAATTTCCCAGTACATCTACTGCATACGTATTTCTCTCTACCTGTTATTTTGCCTGCTATCCCACTACATCTCTTGTGCACCCAGGATCTGCATTGTGTACATTTTATAGAATTTATGCCAGTTCCTTTTCTGCATATCGAACATAGCCATTTCCCTGACGGAATCAGAGTTTTGTCCTCTTTTCTACTCATCAACACTTTTGACTTAGCTAGGTTCACACTCAGTCCTCTTGCTTCCAACTGCTGTTTCCATAACCAGAATTTATACTCTAGCTCCTCTACTGATTCTACTATAAGAACCAGATCGTCAGCATAGAGAAGTTCCCATGGACAGCCAGTCTTAAACTCCTCTGTTATAGCTTGGAGGACTATAATGAACAAGAGCGGGCTGGGGACTGAACCTTGATGTACTCCTACTTGTATCTGAAATTCCTCACTAAACTCCATTCCTACCCTGACTTTACTGACAGCACCTCTGTAAAAAGTTTGCACTGTCCTCACAAGCCATTCCTCAATACCTAGTTTCCTTAGGGACCACCAGATGACAGATCGGGGTACCCTATCAAAGGCCTTCTCTAGGTCAACAAAGGCTAAGTATAGTGGCTTATTTTTCTCTAAGAACCTCTCTTAGAATTGTCTCACCAATTTTCCCAGGCACAAAACCAAACTGCATCTCATCTATTTTGACCCTTTCTCTAATTAGTTGTGCTAATATCCTTTCTGCCACTTTCATAACCTCCTCCATCAGTTTTATACCCCTATAATTGCTCCTCTCCAGAGCATCCCATTTACCTTTGTAGCAATTTATGAGAATATAGTAGCACCAGTATTTGGGTATGACACCACCATATATAGCCTGATTGATGATGCGTGCAACCAGTTTAGTGCCAACAACCCCTGTTGCCTTCAGCATCTCAGCAACTATACCCGACGGTCCAGCAGCCTTACCATTTTTGATTTTCTTAATCGCCCCTTGGACCCTATATTCGTCAATCTCAATAGCTGGTCCCTCTGTCGGATCTACTGAGGGTAATTTTTCTCTCTCCCATTCGTTCTCCACATTCATCAGTCTCTCATAATGACATTTCCAGGTCTCCTTTTCTGATCATTCGTGAGACTAAGTACACCGGCATCATTCCGGACATATTTATCTCCAACAACATCCTGATTTGCATTGACACACTGCCTTGCAATGTGGAACACCACACGCCTCTGATATTCCCGTCGCAGAACATTGGCAAACCTACTCTCAGCCTCCCTACGTGCTAAGTACACCTGACGTCTAACTTCTCTCTTAGTGGCTGTATATCCTTCTCTACACCCACTCTTTTCCCAAGTCTTCCATGCTAGTCTTTTGTCTCTCATGGCCTTATCTACTGTGCTGTTCCAGCACCAGGTCACTCTCTGTCTGGTAGGAGCAGAGCTCTAGCCACAGGTTTCATCAGTAGCCTGCCGTAAGTTGTCACGTAAGAAATTCCAGTTATTATCTATGTCATACGTCTCTAAATCGTCTTCTTTTTTATCATACACATCTTGAACGGCTTTCCTAAATTTGTAGTTTATTGAAAGGTCTTTTAGCTTCCAAACCTTTTTTTCTCCACACTTTCCTGTATGTCTCATTCCATCTCTTGCTTACTAAGATATTACTACAGTCTAACCTATGCTGTGGGTACATTCTTCCCCAGGGTATGCCTTGGTATTTGACACCATCTGCCTGTCCCGCTGCCTAACTAGTAAGAAGTCAATCTGGCTTATGTGCTCGCCTGATTTGAAGGTTATTAGGTGGTTGGCAGGTTTCTGGAAGTTAGTTTTGCAAATAGTCAGTGTACTTGCATCACAAAATTAAAGAAGTCTCACTCCTTCTTCATTTCTTGAGCCGTAACCGTGCCCACCATGTACCATATGTAACCATCCTGGAGCTGTCCAACATGACCATTATATACACATGTAAATATATATATATAAACATGAAGGATATATAAACACGAAGTACACATATACACACACCCTACATACGTACGAACCCGCATACTCACACAGACGCGAAACTCACGTATACACATAACCAAAACACATGTACCAGAATATATCAAATATACGTCATAACATATACAATCAAATATACGTACGAGAAAGTATACGTACCTTCACAAAACATACAGGTAATATATACTTACCTATGCAAATAAGTAATGGTATAAACATAACATATACTTAGCTACCACATCAAGACGTAAAATATCTGCGTATAGTCATACTATCCGTTAGGGTATAATGTGGGGCTGTAATACAGGAACGTTTTGTGCAAGTTATGTTTACAAGCCGAAATTGCCTCAGATTTTTTGTTTAAGATGTGGCCTGTGGCGTAGAGTATTTTCAGGGCCTCCGCGGAGCAGAGGTCACATGGTCTTTTATTTCCGTTATACGATCTAGCCCTAGCTAGGATCTCCCAGTGTAACTTATATTGGGTGTGGTTGTCTTTTAGACTCCAGATATAAGCTGAAAGTGACGTCATATTCCGTCTTAGAGGATAACGATAAGAATGGGTATGCATGTAAAGACGCTGCTTGAATCTATTGGCGGTTAACCCTATGTAGGCCTTACGGGACGTGGGTCTTTCAACCTTACATTTGTAGACAATGTTACTAGAGAGGCATTTCCCGGATAGGGGGCAATCAACCCGATTCCTACAATTACAGTTAGTACTAACTACAGGGTTGCACGTGTTCCTACGGCTAGGTAGTTTAGCTAAATTTGAAGCTGTGATGTTATGTGCAAGGTTAGGAGTCGTAGAGTAAGACATTTTAATAGTATTTCTATTAAAAAATGTTACTATATTTATGTGTAGGGGGAAAATGCTCCGTAATAAGGGATAGAAAGATCTTAGCTAATGGTGTGGCCACCTCCATATTATATGGTGGGTTATACCATATAATGCGTCGGGATCTATTTCTTCTAGGTCTATTCTCGTACTCTGTATATGCTACCTTATCGACAAATCCACTCCGAGCAAGAGCTTCATTGTAATATGTGGAATGGTCGTTGAAAATATACTCGTTAGTAGATAGACGGGAAAGCCTCAAAGAAACGTTTCTTACCAGGTTCTCTGGTTATGCTGGCAGGATGGTTAGAATGCTTACTTATGTAATTAAGCGTATAATTCGGCTTTCTATACAGGTAATACAAGCCATTCGAAAAGTTCAGGGTAACGTCGAGGTAATTAACGACCGAGAGGTTGGCCTCAACCTGTATAGAGAGGTTGAAGCCTTTAAATAAGGCCGTAAGTTCTTTTCTGAACCTGTTGCGAGCACGTGGGCCGCACTTAGTCATGGTCAAAAGACCATCATCACGGTACACACCACCGCCCACGTTGGGGAATTCGTCCTTGATAGAGAAAAGAAGGAAAAGGCCGATAAGATCAGTAACCTCCGCAGAATTGCTGGCGCTCATACTCATGTCGAATGGGGTACTATTGGATTGTTTAATCCAAATAGAGTCGTCGAAATTAATCACCCGCTTACGGGCATTGAGGATGACATCAACTTCGAAATCCTTAACCACTGTGAGTGTTTTAGCGAAATTGATAGCTCTAAAGAAAAGTGGTAAAGTGATGGAGGAGTAGTAATTATTGATGTCGAATTGGATAAAACGGCAATGTTCCTTGTTGCATATGCCGTTGAACCAATCAATCATCGCGAAAGAATTGTTCCACAGTGCAAGAGGGGCCAAACTTCTAATTTCAGGTATAATTCTATCAAGAATCCTTTTTATTAAGTCTACCTAGATCGGGCTTCGCAGGGTTAATAAGCCTAATAGAGGGGTTGTTCGGAAAATTGGATTTGTGATCCTTCAGGGTAAAGTGGGGAGAAATACAGTCCAGAGGTTCAGTCCGGTCCAGGATGTTGAGATCAGAGGTGATTTTAAACCCAGCATCGTTGATTTCATTAATGACGCACCGATTAGTTTTACCGTAATCATGAGTTACAGCATTATGTAGTAGTTGATGGTAAGTGCTGCGCTCCACTTGATATAGGTTGCCAGTTTTGTCGGAATGGACGTGCACGGCAATAGAATCCTTAATAGAACGAATTCTATTCTTCAGGTCCTGCTGGAAGGAATTGCTCCCATTCCGAAATTTGATACTTCGTATGAGTTCCAAGACATCATTTTCGAAGGGTAGCAATGCTGGGTTACACAGAGGGTTATTATAGGTTTTAAACCCAAATTTATCCTGTTTGTTGTCTGCTTTTCGCTGTTTATCGAAATAAAAGGTACGCCAACGCATCCTTTTAATGAACGCGTCATTTTTCTGTATCAGTAGTTTTAGGTATGTTTTCCTGCTTGGTACGGATATGTTCCTTGTAAAAATATTCAGATGTTGTTTCTGCCTGATGAATATAAGTCAATAGAGTGCTCAACCGAGGGAGCCAAATAGTAATAATAATAAATTTGAAGACTAAAATCCAAAGAGGGCCCGATAAGGATATATCAAATATATAAGAACCGTAGAGCAAATATTTATTAAAATAACAGATTAAAGTTTAAGCAAAGAATCGCTGCTTTCACCCTTAACGGGATCTTCTGAAACAAAGAAAGTCAATCTGTGAACGCAGAAGCGAATATTTCAAAAAACCTTGCAACCGGAGGAAGACAGGAAGACGAAACTTTGGTTTGTGGAAACGTTCCCTGGCAAAGAACGGGAAAAAACGAATATAATACGTCATTATTTGGAGCGGTGAAAAACAATTGCACGCAAAGACAAAACCACGTTTATGGTATAAAGAAGTCGTAGACTAATATTCTCTTAGGTGGTTCATAGAGCCGTTCTCTGGGAATGAACGAAAAAAACGAAGATAATACGTCATATGTGGAGCGTGGAGAACAATTGCACGCAAAGACAAACCACGTAAATGGTATAACTGAAGTCGTAGACTAAAATTCTAACTAGGAAACCGAATGATTCTCGGCTTCAGAGTTAAGAATAAAGTAAATAAAATACAGAGGTAATAGAAATTAAATAAATACATACACAAGCATACGCGAAAACACTCGCCATAGGTATACAAATACACACACATATAAATATGTGTGTGTGTGTCTGTGCGTGTATACAAATAATTAAATAAACGTATATAAATAGATAAATACGTATATAACAAGCGCACACACATACCTACATGTAAATACACTTATGGTCGCAGACGTACGTCAACCAAAACTCGAAGTACACATATACATACACCCTACATACGTACCAACCCGCATACTCACACAGACGCAAAACTCACGTATACACATAACCAAAAGCATATGTACCAGAATAGAATTTTAGTCTACGACTTCAGTTAATATGATCAACTATGTTTTTTGAAGTTGTAATCCACATGGCTGTAGTCTAATGACTGAAAGCAGTGAAAGAGTGTGAATACAAATCATATTTTCTCTTTAGATAGTAAAATGAACAATTACATATTATGAGGTTCTGTTATTTTCCCCATTATATTTTGTAGGTATAGATATATGATTTAATCATATTTTTTACACACACATACATGTGTATATATATATATATATATATATATATGAAAATATAAAAATTAATGTGAGCAAGAAGCCAACAGTATTCCATAACATATAAGTGACTATAACGTCAAAATGGAAAATAATTAACGTAAGATATGGGAAAATAATTCAAACTCAATTAAAAAAAATCAAGACGGAGATTTTATCGACAGATTTTGTGAAATCCAGGGAAAAAACTCGGAATAAAATAAAGTTTAAATACTCATCCTTCAATTTGGAAAACTACAAATGCTCTATATAGTCTTAAAAATACTATTTCACGAAACTTTTCAGTGGGATTAGTTACGGTTGGAATCGTTCATCAGTAGAGCTCAACGCGATAACCAAACAACCACTGCCAGAATATGCCAAACAGGGAATTTAAAAGCAGGCTAGTTCACCTCGTGCGGAATTATGAAAATAAACACACATGGAGAGACATTCCGAAAAAACTCTACAAATTGTAAGGAGTTCAACAAAATAGCAATATTATTGCGGTTATTGTTTTAAAAAAAAAGACCGGCATTAGTCACAAATAATTTTAAGCACCCTAGGAAAAATTCCGAGTATAAATATAATATATACATATATATATATATATATATATATATATATATATATATATATATATATATATATATATATATATATATATATATATATATATATATATATATATATATATATAGGAACGAGTAGGACCCCGACGGCTGAGCTCAAACCGTTTCGACGGTTAATGCTTGACTAAATTTAGGACTAACTTTTAGTCCAGAACTAGCCGTCGAAACGGCTTGAGCTCAGCCGTCGGGGTCCTACTCGTAGAAAAGGGAGGTAACTATAAATAAAACTGAGGTAGGCAACATGTTACACAGGGAGTATTTGAAATGTCGAAGAAATTAACTTCAATTAATCAGGTTTAAACTATCTTTTCAGAACAGATTTTTCTTCATGAGAACAGCAATCGAAGCAGTTGACGTGCGTATTTATAATGAATTCATAATGTATGTAAGCAAGAGTCCCACAGGCGATGCTGTCCACTTTTTCCATCTCAATGAACGTCTTCTTCTGGGTATATAGTTGTCATATAGTTACATCCCTTTATATTCTGAGTTCAAATTCCACCGAGTTTGGCTTTGCCTTTCATCCTTACGGGGTCGATAAAATAAAGTACCAGTAATGCACTGGTTAATTGCTGGACCTGTGCCAAAAGTAGAAACAATTATTATTACGTGCACACCCACACAAGCACATCTGTGCATTATATATGTTCATGAAGATGATATATAGAGATAGATAGATAGGCAAAACACACACAGCACAATATTTGAAGCTATAATTCCTATTTTTATTGGATTTCTGTTTTCGTACGTTACATTAGGCACTTGTTTGTATTAAAAATTCCATTTCAATGACACTTTTTATTTGCTTTTAATATATCAACGAACTACTGCCTGTTGATTATGTTAACTTTCAGGATTTAGAAAAAGCAATTACCTTCAAATAATTTTTTTATAATTCTACTTTACCTTTATTTATGCACCTGTCAATATATGCTCCATGAAATATGAAATCTTCCATAAAGAAATATATTAAAATATTCCTAAAAAATAATCTTTGATAAAATTATTCTTTGATAAACAATTGGAAATATTTGAACACTTATTAATATTTAGTGATTTTTACTTTTTGGTACAAGGTCTCACATATTTTTAGGAGTGTTTCTTCTTCATAACATACTATCTTCAGAGTATCTCTTGTCTCACAATTACACAGTACCATATTTGAGCAGCCATTTATTATGTGTGTAGGTAATAGAACAAATGTGGTAAATCACTTTTTCTTTTCATGTCTGTACAGGATGTAGAATTTGAACTCGTAATGCTGGAACAAAGAACTGGAAGAGATACTGCAAAGCACCTCGTTCTATGCTCTAACAATTCTGCCAATCCACTCAGCGAGAGTAGTACTTTATTGACCCCTATAAGACGAATGACAATGTTTACTTCTGTGAGAATTGAACTCAAAGTGCAGAGAATTGAGACAAATGTCACAAAACACATTTGATGCTTTAACAACTTTACTAATTCATTACATTAGAGGTTAGTAGTTGACTTGGTTTAATCAATTATACCCCCATCTCCACAAATTTAAGACGATGACACAGGACTGCAACCTCTGGCACTATGCCATACTACAAAAGACACACCATCCCATATTCTTCAGCTGAGGCATAAATCTAATAGGCAACACCACCATCTCCCTTCCCTTAAACCTACCTTTGCTGTAACCATCCCTCCCCTATTCCCGATGTCCTCAATCTCCCTAAGTTTCTCTCCTTCACCCTCCCTAGTTCCCATCCCACACCATGAAGTAGAACCCCCCCCCCACTGGAGCTATGACAAAGGTACCCAGCCCTCATTGTATAGTGGTCATGTATGTGTCAAGACAAAAGAACCCAGTCAATACTGTAATGTGGTCATGTAGGAGTCATGACAAAAAGTGCCCATCCATATTGTAAAGTGGTCATGTCAACGACACAACAAAAAGTGCCCAGTCCATGCTGTAAATTGGTCGTGTAGGTGACATGACAAAAATACCCTAGTACACACTGTAAATGTTGTTGGTATTAGGAAGGGCATACAGCTGTAGAAACCAAGCCAAAATCAGCCCCGGATGAGTGAAACATGGCCCTCTGACCTGATTCTCTCCTAAGGGGTCAGCCCATTCTACCGATGCTAGCATGGAAAATGCATGTTAAATGATGATGATGTTTAGCAGAAATACTATAATGTCAGACATTTAGTTACAGCTTTTCACAGTTCTAAATTCACATCCCACTGAGACCAAATTTGTCTGTCCTGCAGCTAGGTTCGATAAAATAAAATACCAGTTAAATACTGTGGTTTCATTTAATTGAATAACCATTTCTGTCAAATTTCTGTTTTTGTAGAAATTACCAAGAGCAGTGGATTAGCAGAACTGGAATTGAAATATTAGTTTTAGTTCTTTGAGTCCTGAGTTAAAATCCTCTCTAGTTCAACTCTTTTTTTCATCCTACTTTAATCAATAAACTAGAAAATCAATCAGGTAGTAGGACTGATATAATTGATAGCAAAATTTGTGGCCTTGAGCCTTTATTAGAAATGATTATTTTTATTGACTGTTGCCAAGGCAAGGTGTACCAAGTGAAACTCTTGCAAATTAATTACTTACATAGGATTTAAGTAGCTTTTTATTGTTTCAGTACATTAGTAATGTATTTAGTAAAGAAACAGCAACATTTTCTCCCTCTTGGTAATTTCCTCTCATGGGTAATATATTTGAACTTTAATTGTCACTTGTTGACAAGGCAAGTAAAAGCTACAAAAGTATTAATAGAAGTAGATTCCTAAAGTGTGAGTGGCAATCCTCATGTATAGAAAGATGGCAAGACAGAAAAAAACTGGAAATAAAAGCAACCGCCAAAATCAAAAAGACTGGTGATAACAAGAACATTAAGAAAAAATAACAATATCAAGAGAAACAACAATATTAACAGCAACAATAAAAACAATACTAATAACTTCAAAGAAAGTTACAGAATCATTCATGAAGAAATAATAAAGAAAGCAAGAGCTTTTGTTTCTCAGCTAGATATCATTTTATTGCCAAAGGAGGAGGTGGACCATATACATCAGTGCATAGCCGCTTTTGTGATAATTTTTTTTTGAAATCCATAATAGTGGAAACATCTACAATTCTGGACCACTGAACCTCCTTCCTTACTTACATTGATAACAATGGAGATGGCCATCTGCAAGATTGAACCCCTTAAACTTGACTGACACTTTCAGAATATCTTCTTTGCTATCCTCAAGGGTACTGCACTTGCTATTTCTTCCATCAAAACCATAACATATTTGCTTGACAAAAATCTTTTTGCATGATAACATTTCCTATATTAAGAGATCTGATCAAAACTGTCCAGAATCAGACATAACCTTAATCTAATCATATAATCTAGCTTTATGTCATTCACAAGATAATTTAAACATTTTACTCAGAAAAAGAAGGGGATTTCAACATTGGACTATTCATTTTATGTTTGATGCTATAGTTTGTGTAACTATATATGAGGGTCAGATGAAATGTTTCCAAGCTGACCAAGATACTCTCATGGAACGACCAAATGAGTTTTATTTTTCAATATAGACTCCAGAAAGAAACAATGCAATTATTAAAAAGAAGAGGTGAAATTAATGCATGCAAGATTTTACAGCCTTGGCATCACTCCTTCGTAGACAGCCTATGAACTTTTCAGTTAACCCTCATATAGGTAGAAGGATCTACCAAAATAATTCTTAATCTTTAGTTCAGGTAGATAAATGCTGGCAGGATATAGAAAGGGGCACTTGTGCCTTCCCAGAAAAAAGTATTTTGCAAGGAATAATTTGCAAAAAGCGAGAACAATACCAAAAATATATTTGACTCAACTTCAAAGTCTCTTCCCAGTAAAATTAGGGCCCATAATAATAGTTACAGTACATAACAAGTAATTGAATACTAATTAATCATATCAACTTCAACATAAGTACATTATTTTATCAATAGGGTGGTGGATTGGCAGTATCGGTAGAGAGTCGGACACCATGCTTTGAAGCATAGAGTTACGTCCCTTTATGATCCGAGTTCAAATGCCGCCGAGGTTAACTTTGCCTTTCATCCTTACGGGGTCGATAAAATAAAGTACCAGTAATGTACTGGGTAATCGCTGGCCTTGTGCCTAAAATAGAAACAATTATTTTATCAATAGCATATTTGATTGATAATTCATTTTATCAACACAAGTTCTTGATTGGTAATTTATTTTAAAGACTCCAGTACTTGACAAACATATAATATTATCACACCCATGAAGACCTGAGTGAACATATGAGGTTTTCATAGTTTATGGAATTATAACCAACTGAAGATTGAAAGTGTGACTATTGGACAGTAACTAATATAACATGGAAATGGCATCATAGTAAAAGAGGCTGAAGAACTGTGAAAACATGAAGACCTGAACAACATGTAGCAAGAACATGGAATATCATCATAAGAATAGTCCTAATCATTATAAGAAACCTGGATATTACAAAAAAGGATTTGGTGGGGAGAACTCGAACACTTACCAGGAAAATCTTGTGTAAGTGAAGTTCAGAAGACAGTGTTTAACCCTTTAGCATTTACATTACTCTATATTTACTATTATATTTTCACGGTAAAATCTTTACCTCACATAATTATCTCACATAATATCGAATCTACGAGATTTTGATGTTATTTATTTTGAGAACAATACCTTAACATCAGTATGAGTGGTCAGATACAGCTGGTTTGAACAGAAAGAGGTGAGAGAATTCTGTCTGAATATGGCCAGTTTAAATGCTAAAATTTTAAAGAAAATAACCATATTGTATATACAATTCTACAATACTATCTATAATGTAAAAAAACAAAGTGTTATAATTCAATCTACCTTACCTATGAACAACAGAATGGCTCCAGAAAAGAAAGCTAAATGTATTCTTTATAGTATAACAACTACAACAATAATAATTTCTATGATTATTGTTATGTAGGCAAGAGTTTTAGGAGTGGCATTAGGATCACTGTCAAACAATAAAACAGAACCTACACAAAATATCCCATAAAATCACAACCTTGTAAGCTATTTTAACAGGTAGTCTTACATAGTCAATACTCAGCACTATATCAAAAACTCACTCATTCGGATTCCACTCAAATGCTACACATTTCTACACAACGCATACTCTATACAATCACTGTACAACACATAGCACAAACCTCACTACTCATTTGAAACACATACATCACCCAATGAAACAACACATCTGATAATAAATATACTCTATATAACAGCTGAAACACTAAAATAACATGAAATATTACAAAATAACTCCCACAACAAAGCAAAATTGATGTTGTATATCCATGCATGATACCACGTCTTCAACTGATAATGCTGCACCCACCTCAATAAAATAGAGATGCACTTGATGGTGCAGCAACAGCTCACATAAAACTGTTGGAAACATGATGATAAATAATAATTGTTTTTACATTTGGCACAAGGCCAGCAATTTGAAGGGCAGGAGAAGGTTGAATAAATCAATTCCAGTAC
>OZ024740.1:225203680-225253680 GCA_964016885.1 Eledone cirrhosa
TGCTGTAACAGATTTCTAATTACGCAGGTTCTGTTTATAAATATCCTAAAATTTGCTGCTATTTCTAACAAAATGAGCAATACATTCATGTAGGGTAAAAAATGTATTGTAAAAGTCAAGGGTGGTGAATTGATGGAATTCTTAGAGGATCAAAGGAGATGCCTTTTGGTATTAGTTCCAGATCTTTGCATTCTGAGTTCACATCCTGCTGTGGCCACTTTCAGAGACAGACTTAATCCATAAATTCGTTCAGCAGTACCTCCTGACATGGCGTGTTTTTAACAGAGTCCAATCTGTTGCAAATATTTAGACCTGGTTTCCAGTTTTTGGTTATTTTCCACCCTCCTAACAATCATAAATGTCCTTAAAAGAGGCATGGATATTGACCTTCTCTCCTTGATTATACTGTCAAAACATACATTGTAGTTACTTACCTCAGATCTCATGGAACCATGGTTGACAGACTGAGTATAAGAAGTAATTATTACATAGGCCTATCAGTAGATCTGCTTATGTCTATGTACACATTTCAAACATAAATACTTGATCTAACATATGTCTATTCTTTTTTTTTTGACTAATACTAAAAGTATATTATTTTCCCTGTAGAAATACCAATAGAAACTTTTATTTTGCCTGCTTTTATGAGTTCTACCCCACACAGTAAGCCAATGAAGTCTGGGATCTTGTTGATCAAATTCTATGCTATGCTATTATTTTCCCATTTTCATTGCAATTGTATAATTGCTATTCATACATCATATATAGCTGATATTTCTAAAGTTACAACCTGATCAGTTTTTTTACAGAGATTTTGTATCTGTTACTGTATTTATTAACCTTGCATTTCTAGAATAGGATTTGTTCTACCACTTGGTCATGGAGAGAAGGGAAGCACTATATATTTTCTCTAAAATATATTGGTATATTGGAGCCATGCACATCAAATTGTTACCACGTACTCCCAAAATGTAGCATTCCAGTAATTTTGAATTTAAAATATTTTTACTCAAAGCTTCCAAATTTCCCTTCAATAGTTGGTAAAAATTAGAGATTGCTTGGAGGAAAGGAAACCATTATCCTAAATCTGGAGACATGGTCCAAACACTTGCAATAGAGAAAACACTACTAAAGACACATAAAGGTGTTAGTGTTAAACTGAGTGACAGATTATGTCTACCAGTGAACGAATTTAAATAGCCAACATAATACCATAAATTCAAGAGCTAACAGAATATTTTATTGTAAAATTCTCCTCTCAGTATTATCATAATCAAAACTTTTCAGCATAGACAGTAATCGTTTTATTAACATTATAACTGCTATATTTATATGGAAACAATTCTGAAACACTTTCCTGTACTAATTCCATAATTAGTATAGCTACATAAAACTTTCTGAATACTAAAGAACATATTTCTCTTATTACTACTAGCTTTCAAAATTCTTAATAAACAGTATCTACTCCTGTTACCAATCTTCAGAGCTTTCATAGTATAATCGTTCATTCATCGATATTATCACAGCTATGTATGCATAGCCTATAAAAAGTTATAAAATGAGACAGCTGGTGTACGAGTCCAATACCTGGAGAGCCAAAGGGGCGCCCATGAATATTTGATGCACTGCCTCTAAGAAACCTCTCATCTCTTGAATTCTGAGATGATACCTCCATCCTTGAGGCCAGAAATTGTTCTTGTTCTATCCTGCAAAATTTCTCTTGTGGTATCCCTATGTATGACTTCTCTTCTTCCTCTCTGTTGCTCTCCTATCTTTGTATGCTAAACCTACATCCAACCAATGCCTTTACAACTAAATAACAATAGATCTATAGAAATTCAGAAATGCACAATGCCTTGTATGTTTATAAGAGTATCTTCCTATTTTCTCCTTTTCCTGTTCTTTGGCTATAGGATAAAACAAAATAAGATTAAAAAACAAATAAACAAAATAAATAAAATCAACAAAACATTATAACAAAAGTGTGGGATTATGAAAATAATACAAAAATTTCATAATATATTAAACATCAAAATTGGTGTCATTACTTAGAAAAGGGGATAATTAGTTATTCTTAAAGTATTCATATGTCAGTATTAACCTTATCCAATTTACAAAAATTCATCTGTCAATATTTCTCACATGCCACAAGGTTAGCATGAATAGACATCAGAACGGAAAAGATTACTGAATTCACAAATATGACGAAGATACTAACAGATAGGGCATTGTTGTTGAAAAAAAAAGCAACCCCACAAAACAAATAATAATAATTCATTTTAGCCCACTGCTAACCTCATGCACTATAGCTATTCCATCAAACTAGTTTCTCATTTTATAGCTGTCAGTGTTATACACTAAAAAGTAATTGATGCTTGACTTGCTGTTCATTGCAGCATATTCTTGGAAAACACATCAATTTTTCCATCTGATCCTTTCAGATTGGAAGTGGCTTGACCAGATTATAGATCTGAGCCCGTTCAATTACTGAAAAGATGATGCCAACCTCCACATAGCATACTAAGTTGAACCTATATTGAAGAGTCATTGGGGTGTTCATTCAATATATGTGTGTGTGTGTATGTGTAA
Source organism: Eledone cirrhosa (assembly GCA_964016885.1). NCBI lineage: Eukaryota > Metazoa > Mollusca > Cephalopoda > Octopoda > Eledonidae > Eledone > Eledone cirrhosa. The sequence goes on from OZ024740.1 coordinate 225,206,270, forward strand.
GCATTGTAAGAGTGTGTACAAGAATTAATCTCCAGTTGACTTTTTTCGATATAACTTTTTAGTAGTTTGTCAATTTGTTCCTGACTTACACATATGACAGTTTTGTAAACTTCAGCAACTGCAACAACATAAAAATAATTTCAGGGACAATAATAAGAAAAATTAATATCCATAATTATATTTTATCCTTGCTTTTAATATTTGCACGTTACGGAGAAAATATTTTTTTGGTCTGCATCTATTTCTTGAATGTCTCAGTTATATCATGCTAATGTGTGTGTGTGTGTATATATATATATATATATATATATATATAAAATAAAATAAAATAAATAAGTCAAGTGTTTAAAATTTGGCTTCGTTTATTATTGGTATATATATTTCGGTGACAGCCATCTTTGGCTGTGACCTCTTCAGACAGTCCAAATTAGATTCCAGTTCCTCAGTGAAATAACAACCCAACCAGGAACTGGGCATATCAGAGTATTGACAAAGTTAAATACCTCAACAACATGTGTACTCGTCTATACCACACTAATTTGGACTGTCTGAAGAGGTCACAGCCAAAGATGGCTGTCACCGAAATATATATAGCAGTAATAAACGAAGCCAAATTTTAAACACTTGACTTATTTATTTTATTTTACATTACTCCGGAGTAACCAAACCAACATGCGCACTTCGTCGAGTGCTCCAATCTGCATACTGAGGTGTTGGTATACAACCAACATATACTCAAAATTTATATATATATATATATATATATATATAACAAAGGAAATGTGGTAAGGAACCAGATGGACCATAACGCACCAAAGTACTCAATACTTAGTGTAGTAGAATGGGTAATAGGAACAAGTGTGACCCCGACAGCAGAGCTCAAGCCGTTTCGATGGCTAATTCTGGACTAAATAAGAATTTTTAGCCTGGTAAATAAATAGCCGAACTTCTCAGGGGGTAATTCCTTATATGGGAAGATAGTAATTGTCAAAAGGATTGGTCAAAAATGTGTTTTAAAGACAGATGATTCTATCATGGCATTTGGTGAGAGGTAGGGGTAGCTGAACTTGCCGGTAGAACAAAGAGGGAGTGAGGGAAACCCAGTCAAGCGTTGAAAGTGAAATCTATACAGCCGATTCTAAGGATAATGTATAGATGGTCGAGAAAATTGTACTGGAGAATGGGAGGGGGGGAGGCTGAAAGAATAGGTAAATCGAAAGAGGGTAAACAACGAAACCATTATAAAAATAAAGAAATAAATATATAAAAAACAATTTCTGGTTACCTTCCACAATCACCAAATCTCTCATTGGTATTGCTAAGCTATAGAAAAGTTTAATAGGTGGAGAAAAATACTAAATACGAGACTGTAGTGAAATAATTTTATAAAGCTGGCTTTGCGGGGGGGGGGAGTCTAACACCACTGCTATAGTTAGCTAGTAATCAGCCAATGCTATCTTACAATGACAGGTTAAAAACAAAAATACTAAATTACTAATACAAAAATACTAATACGAAATATTAATTCAGAATACTAATACAGAAATACTAATACAAGGATACTAAGACAAAAATACCACTAAGAAATATAGAAATCACAGAAATGGAGCAGCAAGCAGAAAGAAAACAATTTACTGGGGTATAACACATCTGCTGTAAAAAGCGTAATCGGCCAATTCTATCTTAAAATTAGGGGGATGGGGGTACTGAGGCTACAGAGGCCCGATGGACTGCATCGGGGTAGGCCAAAAGGTGAAAAAGAGACAAGGAAGGAGATCTGGGGTGTAAGGACTAGGAAGAGATGGGGGAAGAAGGAAAAGATAAAAGATTTACGTCTACCTTTGTAAGCAGGGGTAACCCCTTACAAAACCGGCAAGTGGGGTGTTTCAGCCCTTGTCTACCTCCCCCCCCCCCTCCCCCGGGGGTTTGAGGGCGAGGTAAGTCCTACGCAATCTGTGTTTGCATGCAGTTACCAGTTCGTCTTTCTTGTTTAGGAGTTGATCCTTTGAAAACAGCATTTGTAATGTTTCTTCTGAGCATAAGTTACACGGACGGCGTCCTCCCGTGTAAGATTTAGCTCTTGACAGTAAGCTCCAAGTGAGATTGTAGGTTATATTATTATCTTAGAGGTACCAGATGTGGCCCGAAAGTGTAGTGGCATGACGCCGGGCCGGGCTTCGGAAAGTAAGTCCGTGTAGGTAGAGCCGGGTCTTGAAGTCACAAGCGGTTAATCCTGTATAAGCTTTGTTGGAGGTGTCCGTCCTCACGTTTCAATGGTAGATCACATTACGATCTCTGCATCTGTTGTTGAAGGGGCAAAGGGATCTATCAGGACAGTTACACCTTCTATACACTATCCTTAGAATCTGCTGTATAGATTTCACTTTCAACGCTTGACTGGGTTTCCCCCACTCCCTCTTCGTTCTACCGGCAAGTTCAGCTACTCCTACCTCCCACCAAATGCCATGAGAGAATCATCTGTCTTTACAACAAAGTGTTGACCATCCTTTTGACAATTACTATCTTCCCATATAAGGAATTACCCCCTGAGAAGTTCGGCTATTTATTTACCAGGCTAAAAATGCTTATTTAGTCCAGAATTAGCCGTCGAAACGGCTTGAGCTCTGCCGTCGGGGTCATACTTGTTCCTATATATATATATATTGTTATACTTGGGTAGGGTCATATTGTTGTAATAATATTGCCAGAAATAATAACGGAACACACTCACTGTTTTTTTGGGTTGGTTTTCGTTTCTGTATCTTTTATATCTCCATAGTTAATTTATTTGGCAATCAATGTTTATCATTGATTGACCAACATAGAGATTAAAATAATATCTAAGCATAGAAATGACTCAACAAGTAGGAAAATCAGAGAAGCAACTAACAAGAACGAAGTTGAACAGAAAGAACGAATGGAATAACAACAACAACCATACCTAAACAAACAATACTGACATAAAGGAAATATAAAATAAATAAATAACAAGTACAATAACAACAAATACATATAAACACACACTAGTGAACAAAGGTAGAATACAAAAACAAAAACACATACACTCAAATGCGAACACACACGCAAACGCATGCGCAGAGACAGAGACAAGAATAAATAAATTAATTAATTAAATACAAATGGCATAGACTTTACAATACAACAGGAGGAAACATAATAGTACCACTAATAATGTCGCAGATGTGTGACGAAAGAACTTTGATAGACTATATATATATATATATATTTATACCAGTCTTTTTAACCGTTGGTCAATCAATGATAAACATTGATTGCCAAATAAATTAACTATGGAGATATAAAAGATACAGAAGCGAAAAACCAACCCAAACCAAACAGTGAGTGTGTTGTTATTATTTCTGGCAATATTATAACAATATGACCCTCTCCTGGTATAACGATATTTATTTCGACACACGATTTCATATAAAAAAACCTTGCAAAACAAATATATATATATATATATATAGCTGAGTGGTTAGAGAATTGGATTCACAATCCTGAGGTTGTGAGTTCAATTCCTTGACCGGGCGTCGCGTTATGTCCTTGAGCAACACACTTTATTTCACGTTGCACCTTCTATCTGGAGTTGCGACCAATAGATAGTACTAGCAACAGGAAAGACAGACGAAAACATTTTTTCCTCGGTCCAATTTGACGAAAGTCGATCGATCTTTATATATATATATATATATATATATATATAAATGATATTAATATATGGAAACTATATTTATAAAACCATATTTATTTTATATATATTTGAAGGGTACCCAAAAAACTTTGGTTAACCTCGGCGGGATAATGGGGCATATAAACCAACCAAATGGAAAAAGATGAGCATTGTATATATATATATATAAGCAAAGAGATATTTAATTTACTGGTAATTTAACAAATGTATTTATTATAACAGATTCGAAGCACTCTTCAAGTTTCCTGGAGTATAATATCAATGATATTAATAAATGGAAACTATATTTATAAAACCATATTTATTTTATATATATTTGAAGGGTACCAAAAAAACTTAAGTACGCTCTCATCAGATAAAATACAAAATGTGTTTTATAAATAGTGACATACCCGATATACCAAACCTTATCGGTTCAGGTCCAAATTGAACCTGAACCGTTTTGGTTTGGTATATCGGGTATGTCACTATTTATAAAACAAATTTTGTATTTTATCTGATGAGAGCGTACCTAAGTTTTTTGGGTACCCTTCAAATATATATAAAATAAATATGGTTTTATAAATATAGTTTCCATTCATTAATATCATTGATATTATACTCCAGGAAACTTGAAGAGTGCTTCGAATCTGTTATAATAAATACATTTGTTAAATTACCAGCAAATTAAATATCTCTTTGCTTATATATATACAATGCTCATCTTTTTCCATTTGGTTGGTTTATATGCCCCATTATCCCGCCGAGGTTAACTTTGCCTTTCATCCTTACGGGGTCGATAAAATAAAGTACCAGTAATGTACTGGGAATTGCTGGCCTTGTGCCTGAAATAGAAACAATTATTAGATTATATCATGCAGTCAATGTTACAGCAATGCTTCTACTTATATTTCAATTCTAAAACTTTGTTCACCATATTCCAAACATATTTCCTAAGGAAAAGATATTGAAAATGCAACTGGAGTCTTTTTAAGAATATTTATTTATTTCCTTTACTAGGTTCACAGTCCTTATGCTTTTCAAAAGTAGAAATAAATAAATAAATATTCTTAAAGAGGCTCCAGTTACATTTTCGATTTCTTTTCCTTATACTTTCCCCCATGTAGGACATCTAAATTTTGTAATTTCAAAAAAATCATTTTCTTATATATATATATGATGCTGATGATATATATATATATGTATGGGTGTATATATATATATATGTATATATGACAAAGGGCAGAAGAGCTCATAAGAGTCAATGACCATCCAAAAATGTGAAAATATGTATATTCATGTATGCATGTGTATGTATATGCGCAGGGACATAGAAATAATCAGGCTGGATACCCGATCACATGGTTAAACCACTAGGAGTGAAGGACCCCTAGCCTTTGTCAGGGCATTCTTCTAGAAGAAGGCAACTCAGGAAACTGGGATAACTCTGACATAAAACCTGTGGCTTAGTAGTAACCAATGATGTTGATCTTTTCTTCTTTTCAGGTTATAGCTACTGTCGCTCAGAAAGTCGGATGGGCTCAGTGCACAGTCTTTCCTCACTTTAAAAATTATCTTCATGCACAGGCATTGCACAATAGCATTAATTGTTAATTATAAAAAAATGTTATACTGTGCAATAGCCATACTCGATAACGAGGGGGCAGCAATCATATATGTATGGGTGTATATATATGTATATATATATATAAGGGTATATATATGTATGTATATGTATATATATATGTATATATATTCACTTACTGCACAAATACAAACACTGTATCTGTTGAGTGCATTATAGATAAGGGCTGATTTTCATTCCAAGTTGAAGTCACTGTCTTGGATTGTTCTAACATTCCATGAACCAAAAGTTAAACCTTTTCTCTTCCTTTTGTTTTGACTGCATATTTGGATAACCAGACATCTGCAGTCAAAAGAATTGAGTAAGCATTTGTTTCGGGCTCCTTTTCTTGCCCCCTCCCTGTGCAGAGGCAGAGAAAGCGGTGCTATGTCTAAAAAGACCTGCTTTGTCACCACCAGAAAACATGAACAGCACAAGTTCATATTTTGTGCACGAACAGCCATCACCTGATGAATGCCATTGAGTGGAGCTCCAGCTAAGGACTTTGAATAATACCATTTACATGTCCTCATCACCTTTGCTTTCTCGCCAGTGGGCTTTATGCTAGTGAACTGGTAGAGCTGTTGAACTACCCACACAAAAGAATTGTTTAAATTGATGAAGGTTTGTGTAGAGCCAGCCACACCTTTTGGAAATGTTGGTAAAAGATTGATGCAGAAGATTGCCATGAACACAATGAACAACACACCTCAGGTATTGGAAGGCTGTTGACTCTCATGAGTTCTTCTGCCCCTTTAAGTGAGTTTTGTTTTTCATCACATAGGATGTCCGATGATCACCCTCCTCAAATATAAACTTGGATCAGTACAAGGTCAATTATTGCATGAAAATTATTATAACCAGAAGTGTATTACTGATATATTTTATCAATCTGAAGGGGGTGGGGTATTAATGATCCCAGTGGGACTTGAATTCAGTGTGTTGAAAGACACAATCTGTATTTGAACTGGCTCTCTGAGCTAGCAGACTGTATACCTCCTTAATTATAAAAACATGTGTATCTTCTTTTATGATCTCTACTGTGTCAAACTTGTAAGCAAGCCACTATATGTTAACTCAATCTTCAAGGAATTACAATCATATTCTTCTTAAATATTCATATCATCTTCAAAAGGGTAAAATTATATCAGATACAAAATACCAAGTAAGGAATGAAAATGTCATGACTGGAATATTCAAAGATGAAATTTTAATACATAGGAAAGCCTTTTCCAACACATGCCAACACTGTTCTATGATAGATGCTAATTCTACACCCATAACAGGCTTTAATATCAGTTCAAAGGCTTGATACTTGCATAGTCATGAAAATCTTCACATAAAATCTTCAAACAAACTTTACAAACGCTCCAGAAAACATGCAGCTCGAGTAACAATGACAACAACATTGGCAAAGTAGTTTCCCCTCCCAACATCACAGGCTAGTTCCGAATTAATTTTAAAATACATAAACACATACAAAATTTAAATTAGTAAACACTACACAAACGAATCTAATAATTTTACAATAAAACCTACTAATAGTATTTAAAAGACTGTCATGAATTTTAAATATCTTATCAGACACAGATTACTCATTATAAAAAATCAAACATTTTAAAAACAATTATGAACCAATTAGAGAAAATGGAGTATATTGCAATGGCAGTTGTGGTCATACAACTTACACAATATCTTGCATTCAAAATAAACATAGAAAATTGCATTTGTAAACTGATATATGATAGTTCATTGAAAATGCAGGCTTTTCAAATAAAGAAAAACAATAGATGCAGACCAACTCTATAATAAATGTATTAACTGTCAAACTCTAGATATAGTGCTTTTAAATAGAAAAAATACACTCTGTGATATTTGTTCCAACAAATTTGCATAAACTATCCCTTGTCACTTCCACCATCAGAACTGTAGGGAGCCAGTGATTGGCCTGTTGAACAACTGTTTACCAAATCTGAGAGAAAATAATATGAGAACGAATTACAAAACGTATTGTAAGATATCATAAAATTACTCAACAAAATAACACTTAAAACAATGTAATAAAGAAAATCAAAAGACTACAAAATATATTACATGTTTAGCTATAACGTACTGCATGTCGAAATAAAGAATAAGTTCAGAATTTGCAGACATAACTTTATGCTTGAGGTGACATTACACACATTTATATTTGACATATATATGAGTGAAGGTGCATGGCTTAGTGGTTAGAACATTGGTTGTGAGTTTGTTTCTCGGATCGGGTGATGTGTTGTGTCCTTGAGCAAGACACTTTATTTCACGTTGATCCAATTTACTCAGCTGTACAAATGAGTTGCGATCCTGCCAAATCAATGGGTGGCAGTAGTTCCAGCTGCCCACATCGAAAGACTGCTGTAGTGGTTCTGAGAAAAATCCGGCTTTGCAGATGATTAATGTAAATTAACAATGGAAAGGCGCTCCCGCTTGAGTTAGAAAAGAACTATTGACCTTCAGGAGATGCAGCGACCCCTGATTGTATTTAGCAGCCAAAACAAATATGAAGTACACGAAATCTAATGTTCCTAGGAGCGGCTCTGGTTCTTCTTATTTGCGAAGATTAAATTAGATATATTTGAGATATTGTTTTTCTAAGCTCAACAAAGAAATTTACACTTGTATCACAAAGAATATTCCTGGAATTTATATTTCCAGTGATACCATTGAATATCTTTAAAAATCTTTCTAAAATGAAACATTTTACTCAAAATGTCAAGATGTTTGTTTCCACACAAACTTGACTAAATTTTTAAGCTTTTCAAACATTTTATAACATTTATCTGACAGAAAAGTTAGATAAAAGTCACCTATTTAGAATTAATGAAGTATACATCATTCTAGTATTATTTGCCTGGTACAATCTTAGTGTATTTATTTAATTCTGTAATATCTCTGAAAATAGCACCTTGAGAAAGATATGAAAATGTAATGGCTAATGTTTCTCATAATCTACTTTTTCAGTTCCATAGTATCTAATTAAATTTAATATTTAGCATTATTTTATTACAACTTTACAAATATTGAAATGTTGTATGGAGGCAAAATGAAAATAGTCAGGCTTCAACACATCATTATCAACAAAATGAATTCCTTCAGGCTTTACGGCTGATAGAATTGTATTTTTGAACTATAGCATAATTTTGATCAATTCGTTTGTGTATTGAAACTAAGTTTCATATAGAACTGAAACATGGTTTAAATATATTGAAAACTTGTTTAATATTGCATTGAAACTGAGTTTAATAGTGCTGAATAACTGATTGAATTATTTATGTTCTGTAGTAAAATAGCCAAGAATGAGTTCTGCCTTTGAGTCTATAAAATTCTGGGTCAATATAATTTCCTACAATCCTCTCTCAGAATTTAAAGCTTTGTGCCTATGTTACAAAATCAATATTTTATCAAAATGTTGTATAGATATAATATTGGAACTTGTATAATATTTTATTTAAACATGGAGGCACATGGCTTAGTGGTTAGAGCATTGGCCTTGCAATCGAAAGGTTGTGAGTTCAATTCTCAGACCGGGTGATGTGTTGTTTCCTTGAGCAAGACACTTTATTTCACATTGCTCCAGTTTACTCAGCTGTAGAAATGAGATGATAGGGACTGGGGTCCATATCATTCCACTGCAAACTGGTCGTGGAGGTGCCATGGCAAAAAAGCACCCAGCACTCACTGTAAATGAGGTTGATGTTAGGAAGGGCATCCAGCTGTAGAAATCAAGCCAAAATCAGTTCCCGTCCCACCCTGGCAAGCAGGGAAAAAGCGGACGTAAAATGAAATGATGATGATGATGATTTTCATATTATAATGAACCATAATTTATTATTGTATTAAAATATAGTTTATTGTCATATTAAACTATAATTTAGTGTTGTATTGAACCATAGTTCAGTAGTGTATTGAACTGTATTATATTGAATCGTAATTAAGTATTGGTTTGAATCATAGTTTAGTATTATGTTGAATCTGAGTTTAGTATATTGAACTTTAGTTTATTATTATATGAAACTGTATTTAGGCGGTGGATTAGCAGTATCGGTAGAGGGTCGGACGCCATGCTTTCCAGCATAGTTACGTCCCTTTGCGATCTGAGTTCAAATCCCACCGAGGTTGACTTTGCCTTTCATCCTTACGGGGTCGATAAAATAAAGTACCAGTAATGCACTGGGTAATTGCTGGCCTTGTGCCTAAAGTAGAAACAATTATATGAAACTGTATTTAAACCAAAGATCATAATATATTATGATAGGGGTCAGCAACAACAATGACTGTTCAATTTATTATTCATGCTCTTCCACCCCCTCATCATCACCATCCCAATCATTTTTGTGCCTTTTTTAACCCCTGCTTTTCCATTTTAACATGGGATGTACAGGCATTTTTTAGGTAGTGTTTTATGTATAAATGTGCTTCCTGATGCCAAACCATTTAGTTGCTACATATACGATACACCTATTCTAATACACACAGTATATATACACTGATACCCACAGTATACACACACCTAGAAAGCTATCCTTATTCATCATCATCCTACAACTTCCATTGTTCCCTGTTAGCAAGGATTGGATGGTTTATCAGATGCTCTCATGTTATCTTTTTTTCATTCCTTAAAAGTTTGCTGAAAGTTCAATTAAGTTTGATATCATGAAAAGAGTGGGAATATATTCTCTGTATTACCAACCCCTTCCTTGATTGACATTTATTTATATCTATTGTATACATATATATATATATATATATATATATGTATAGTAATAATAATAAAATTGAAGACTAAAATCCAAAGAGGGCTCGATAAGGAAAATATATATCAAATATATAAGAACCGTAGAGCAAATATTTATTAAAATAACAGATTAAAGTTTAAGCAAACGTATTATTCGTTTTTTCCCGTTCTTTGCCAGCGAACGTTACCACGAACCAAAGTATCGTCTTCCTGTCTTCCTCCGGTTGCAACGTTTTTTTGAAATATCCAGTTCTGCGTTTACAGATTGACTTTGTTAGTTTCAGAAGATCCCGTTAAGGGTGAAAGCAGCGATTCTTTGCTTAAACTTTAATCTGTTATTTTAATAAATATATATATGTATATGTATGTACATATGTATGTATATATGTATATGTATTTATATATATATATATATATAGGCATATATATATATACATATATATGTCTATATAGTTATATATGTATATGTAATATATATGTATATATATGTGTGGAAGTCGGACCTTCGTAGAGACCTGAAAATCCGCCTCTTCATTGCTGTAGTGGAGTCTGTGCTGCTGTATGGGTCTGAGACTTGGACACTGACCAAGAGACTCACTCAGATGGTGGATGGGTGCTACACGAGAATGCTGAGGATGGCTCTGAACATTAATCAGTATACACTGAGGATGAAAAACTCAGAGCTGTATGGGAGCATCCCAAAAGTCAGCTCAAAAGTGACACAGAGAAGACTGAGGTTGGCTGGATATGCTCACCGACATCCAGAGTTGACATTGCACTCAGTGCTCCTTTGGGAGCCCCTACATGGACACACTAGAAGAGGAAGACCAAGGTTAACATATGTTGATGCCCTAAGGACAGACACTGGTCTGTTGGAGATGCAGGATATAGCAGCGATAATGAGGGACAGAGACCGCTGGAGAGAACTCGTCCATGGATCTCGGGAATTTTCCCCGCCTTAGATAGATAGATAGATATATGTATATATATATATGTGTATATATATATACATGTATATATCAGTGGCAAAGGGTAACCTGGAAAGCAGGGCATGCAGTCCAATTGCCATAGCGGAAAGTGGGGCTGTGCAGCCTTACCCCCCCCCCCCCCCCATTTCCTCTAAATGACCCTCCCGGTCAAAGCCACTTGTAGTGTTATCTAGTGTGTGTGTGTGTTTTCTTTTTATTTGTCTACTATTTAGCAAGCAGCCAAAATTCTGCTTGCTTCAACCGACACAAATGATCAACTCAAGATTCTATAATGCATGCACGGACCCTTCGCCCATGGTATATATACATACACATCTCTCTCTCTCTCTATATATATATATATATCTATATATATATATATATGGAGGCACATGGCTTAGTGGCCTTGCAATCGAAAGGCTGTGAGTTCAATTCTCAGACCGGGTGATGTGTTGTTTCCTTGAGCAAGACACTTTATTTCACATTGCTCCAGTTTACTCAGCTGTAGAAATGAGATGATAGGGACTGGGGTCCATATCATTCCACTGCAAACTGGTCGTGAAGGTGCCATGGTAAAAAAGCACCCAGCACTCACTGTAAATGAGGTTGGTGTTAGGAAGGGCATCCAGCTGTAGAAATAAAGCCAGAATCAGTTCCCGTCCCACCCTTGCAAGCAGGGAAAAGCGGACGTAAAATGATGATGATGATGATGATATATCAAATTACAAAATATGAGGAAATAATAACTGAAGTTTTGCCAATCGATGTGCACCAATTTCTGCGCTTTAAAAGTGCATCATCGCTATAAGGTTGATACAGCTCATCCAGAAAAATGGACTGTTTCCTGACGCGTTTATAGCAAGTGAGAAATTCTCAGAGGCAGAGGGAGAGATTAACACGTAATATAGTGGTAAAAAAAAGTTTTTTTTATTTTTTGTAGCAAGTGAGAATTTCTCGGGAGGTGATGAGAGAGATAAACACATGATACAGTGGTCACAGAAGGGTAGTAAGGTGGACAGTGAGTGAATAATGTATTGGCTAGAAAAAGCAGTTAATACACTCGTTGTTAACTCGACCATAGGGGAGTTTGGGATATGTATATACGTGTATGTATGCACAGGTATATCTATATGTACTAATTCAAAGTATAACAACATACATAATATGTATGATGAAAATGTTTCTCAGTAAAAAAAGGTCAGTGGACCTTTGTCCAGAGCATTAATAATTCAAATTGAAAAAGAAGAAAAATGTATATATCGATATATCTTTAGAGAAACAATAGTATTTTGTACATATTTATATATAAAAAGCATACATGTAGGGAACATTATATACTTTAAGGTGTATATGTATTTATATATATATATGTACATATGTATGTATATATATGTGTATGTATATGTATACATATGTGTAGGTGTATATATGTGTATATATGTGTATGTGTATATATATATATATGTGTGTACATATGTATATATATATATGTGTGTATATATATATGTATGCATGTACGTGTGTATATATATATATATGTATGTGTGCATATATATATTTGCGTGTGTATATATATATATATATATATATATATCATCATCATCATCATAATCATCACCATTTTACGTCCGTTCCTCCATGCTAGCATGGGTTAGACGGGTTCTCCTGTTGTGGGCAGTGTCTGGTCGGCTGACCATGTCTTGCTCATACAGGAACTGATTTTGGCTTGATTTCTACAGCTGGATGCCCTTCCTAACACCAACCTCATTTAGAGTGAGTGATGGGTGCTTTTTGGCCGTGGCACCTCCGAGACCACTTTGCAGTGGGAGGTTGTGGGGGCATATTGTCTATATGCTTCAGCTTGAACCCATGAGAGGTCGGGTACTCTGTATTACTGCGTGACGCCAGAGGTCACGGTTGTGTGTCATCGCCTTTGAGAGGTGTAATTGGGTAAGGTCGTCTTTTATCACCTCATCCAAGGTCTTGTTGGGTCTCCTCACTCCGCGGTTTCCATTGACTTCTAGTGCTCTGCACCTTTTTATGTAGCTGTCATCCTTCATACGCATCACATGTCCATACCAATGTAACCTCCTCTCCTGCACACAGCATTTGATTCCTCTTATGCTCAGTCTCTTTCGCAATTCATTTATACTTTGCCATTCGCGTATATTACTATTACACATCCATCGGAGCATGCAGGCTTTGTTTCTTTCTAATCTATGCAAGTCTTCCACAGACAGCGCCCAGGTCTCACTACCATGTAACATTGCTGTTCGTATACACGCATCATACAGTCTGCCTTTCATTTTGTGGGAAAAGCCTTTTGCCGCTAGCAGTGGCAGTAGCTCCCTGAACTTCTTCCATCCCGTTCTTACCCTAGTTATTGTACTTCCTGAACACCCACCTCCGCTGCTAATTCGGTCACCTAGCTAGCAGAAGCAGTCTACTGTTTCTACAGAATCCTCCCAGAGATTGGTTTTACTTGTTTCCTGTGGCAGTTTGCTGCTTGCTGTCCCAGCACAGCCGCTATATGTGAAGCCTACATTCTTAATTAAGCTTCCTGAGATCCTGCTAAATATCTTGTGTACCCATTGTTTGCATTTGGGGCAGAGAATGGAGTTCCTATCTACACCTTTCCTACATACTGAGCAAGGCCATTTCCCTGAGGGGATCAGGGTTCTGTTTTCTAGTCTACCTACAAGGACCTTAGTCTTTGAGACCCTTTCTTTCTAGTCCCTGCTTCCAAGTTTGGAATTTATTCTCTAGTTCTACCATAGATTCAGCTATAAGTGCGAGGTCATCAGCATACAGGAGTTCCCATGGGCATCCGGTCTTAAACTCCTCCGTTATTACCTGCAGGACTATGATGAACAGGAGAGGGCTAAGAACAGAGCCCTGGTGGACACCAAACTGTACGCTAAATTCCTCGCTATACTCATTGCTAATCCTAACTTTGCTGACTGCTCACCTATACATGGCTTGTACAGCTTTCACAAGCCATTCATCTACTCCTAGTTTTCTAAGAGCCCACCAGATTATAGCACGTAGAACTCTGTCAAAGACTTTCTCGAGATCAATGTGTACCAGGTATAGTGGCTTACTTTTAGCTAGGTACTTTTCCTGTAACTGCCTCACAAGGAAGAGGGCATCAGTGGTGCCTCTTCCTGGTACAAACCCAAATTGCATCTCATCTAGTTTCACCCGGTTCCTAATCAACTTTGCTATAACTCTTTCTGTTACTTTCATGACCTGGTCCATCAGCTTTATACCTCTATAGTTTCCTCTATCTAGTGCATCACCTTTACCTTTGTAGCAGTTGACAATGATGCTACTGCACCAATCTTATGGTATGACACCTTCTAGTAGTACCTGGTTAACAATACGTGTAGTTATAGTGTGACCTACAGACCCAGATGCCGTCAGCATCTCGGCAGCTGTACCCGATGGACCGGTTGCCTTCCCCATCTTCATATCTTTGATTGCCTTACTTACTACGCTGCTGCTGACTTGTACTGCTGCCCCCTCTATAGGGTCTACTTGGGGTAGGGTCTCTTCTTCCCATGCATTCTCCTCATTTAGTAATCTATCATAATGGCTCTTCCATGCATCTTTCTTCTCAGCACTTGTGAGGGCAAGCTCACCTTTATCATTCTGGATACACTTCTCTCCAATTACATCACAATTCTCTCTGACACACTGCCTCGCAATCTTGAACACCTACTGTTTCTGGTCCTCACGTTGCAAAACAAGTTTGAATTTTCTATCCTCTGCTTCCCTCCTAGCTAAGTAAACTTGTCGCCTAGCTTCCCTCTTGGTCCCTATGTAATATACCCTGCTTCCCCCGTTCTTCCAATGTTTCCATGCCTATCTCTTGGCCTTAACTGCCTCATCTACCTTATTGTTCCACTACCAAGTCACTCTCCTCCTGCTTGTGGTCTTACTCCAGCCACAGATCTCATCTCTCGCCTCTAGTAAGTTATTTTTTAGGAACTCCCACTGCTCTTCTACATTGAATGTCTCTATCTGTTCTTCTTTACTGTCGTAGGGGTTGAGTAAAATATCTTTAAATCTGTTACTGGGTGAGGGGTCTTTCAGCTTCCAGATCTTTCTTCCCCTGGTTGGCCTCTGTTTCCAGGTTTGTCTAGTTCTGACCATGAGGTCGCTGACATCTAAGCTATGTTGGGAGGTACATTCCTCACTAGGGAAAGCTTTTGTCTTTACGACCGTCCCTCTGTCACGTCCTCTGATGAGGATAAAATCTATCTGACAAGAATGCTCCCCTGATCTATAGGTGATCAGGTGGTTGTCAGGTTTTTTGAAGTTTGTGTTACATATCGACATGTCATTGGCTACGCATAATTCTAGAAGTCTGAATCCTTCTTTATTTCTTGTGCCAACCCCATGGCCTCCATGGACTCTATTGAAGCCGTCGCAATTTTTACCTACGTGTCCATTAAAATCTCCCTCAATGATTAGGAAGTCATTGTCGTTTGTTAGAGTAGAAGTGTGCATTAGGGACTCATAAAACCTATCCTTAAGTTCGTCTGGCAACGCCGATTGGGGTGCGTAAGCTGATATTATTATACATATATATTATTATATATATATATAAATATATATTATATATATACATATATATATATATATATATATATATGTATATATATATATATATGTATATATTATATATATACATATATTATATATACATATATGTATATATTATATATATACATATATTATATATACATATATTATATATATACATATATATATATTTATGTATATATATATATGTATATATTATATATACATATATATATGTATGTATGTATGTATATATGTATATATGTATGTATATATGTATATATATATATATGTATATATGTATATATATATATATGTATATATGTATATATATATATGTATATATATATATATATGAAGGTGCATGGCTTACTTAGAGCATTGGGCTTGCAATCGAAAGGTTGTGATTTCAATTTTCGGACTGGGTGATGTGTTGTTTCCTTGATCAAGACACTTTATTTCACATTGCTCCAGTTTATTCACCTGTAGAAATGAGATGATAGGAATGGGGTCCCTATCATTCCACTGCAAAGTGGTCGTGGAGGTGCCACGGCAAAAAAGCACTCAGCCCACACTCTAAAGTGGACGTGTAGGCGTCATGTAAAAAAAAGCACCCAGCACTCACTGTAAATGAAGTTGGTGTTAGGAAGGGCATCCAGCTTTAGAAATCAACCCAGAATCAGTTCCCGTATGAGCAAGACAAGGTCAGCCGGCCAGACACTGCCCACAACAGGACAACTTGTCTAAACCATGCTAGTGGGGATGAACGGACGTAAAACGGTGATGATGATGATATATATATATATACACGTGTGTGTAAAAGAGTGGAAACACAAATTTATGTGATAAGAATGAATTACACAATGTCCTCTAAGATATAGTGAAATTACTGAACAAAATAACACAGAAATCAATGTATTATAGAAAATCAAAAGATTACCAGATATATTGGATATTTAGCTATACTGTACTGCTTTATGAAATAAAGAATAATAATATGTTCAGAACATGCTGACACAATTTGACATCTGTTGGAAAAAAAAGTTGGAAAAATTTTGGATCTTATGACCTGAACCTATCTTGTTAAACACTATTTTAACAGGAAGTTAGCTGGCAACCCTGACAAAGCAATTTTATATATAAATGTTTAGCGTTCCAAATCTAAACTCTAACTGTAAATAACAGATAAACTGTAACAGACATCTCTGTAATTATTCCTGGCAAAGAAATTTGATAAATTCAATGTGGGCAGCACTCTTCTTGAACTTGGCAACTTTAGTAAACAAAGAAATGTTTCAACAACAAAAATAGATGGCACTAAAAGTAGATTGGAAAACGAATATGATTGTGTCATTTGAAATGGCTATTTTCTTATTTATTCTTATAATTGTGATGGAGCATTTAAGTTCAGTTTTAGTTAGATGAACACATCTAATTATATAGTTTGAGAAATTTACTTGATTTTTTTCCATTCTTTTGTTTCTGTAAAATATATACATAATGATTTGTAGATCTAAAGTGGTTGTCATGTTGTTGAATTGACTAGGGCAGGGAAGACAGTTCAGTTAATTCACCCAGCCAGGCAACCTCTTTAGTTCTGGGGCCACAATAAATTGCACACAGTACATTCTGTAAAGTGTTTGGCATGAAGAAGAATACCCAGCTATAGAAACCATACCAAAAGAAGAATGTGTATAAGATTTGACCCCAAAACATTTTGGAGGAAATAACTCCAATTTAATACTGATTTCTGTGAGGACATTCAGCTCTTGTGACCAGGAAAAAACAGATATTTGATGATGATGATGATTCATCTCAGAAAAATATCAATTTCTTTTTTTTTATTCGTTTTACTTTTCTTACATCTGCAATTACTTTGATCCCCATCATCGCCACCACCATTATACAAAGAAAAAATTTATGATATACATTTATTTAAATATATTTTAATAAAATCTAGAATTTTTCATGGGATGAGATTTGAATGAATTTTAAACTATTATGTATTACCATATATACTCGAAAATTAACTGAGGAACATGTGACCAAAAAATTGATGATAAAATGGGAGGTTGATTAGCTGCCTCAGATTATAAATGTTTTTTTTTCTTTGCAAGAAATTGTTCTTCTCGCTCCTCATAATTATGTATTGTCTTTACTTCTGGAAAACAAAATTTAGCTTAAGAAGAATGGAATGTAAAATAAGAAGATATAAAAAAATTGAAAAGGAAGGGAAAGGTAAGGGCTCTGGAGACAAAAAAGAATGGGAAGAGTGAGTGTAATTGGCCTCTGGGCCTAGTGCACGGATGCAAAAGCATCCCTGTGGACAATGCCCAGTGACACCTGCTGCAACAGCCACCCCACCTTGTGGGGCACCTTCCTCAGACAGGCTGCTGACAGAGGAGCTTAGCAGTACGGGATCCAAATACACCTGAGGTCTCAACAGCAGCTGTTTTGCCTATTTCCAAGACTTAGAATAGTGTGTTAGGCTTATATTCGAGTATATATGGTAAATGTTAAAATATTTACAATAGATATATATTCATTATGTGGAAATTTGTTAAAAATAAAAGTAATAAATAATTAAACAAAAAAAAAAAAATACAAATTCCAAATGCTTCACAAATGTAGATTTAGTAAAGTATGTTTCTATGAAAAACATCAGAAATATCAATCAGCCTGAAATTCTCTTTTGTTAGAAAATATGACAATTTTAAAACCATTTGATACCATATTTTTCTGAAATACATCATCATTATTATTAAATCATCCTTAAAGGGAAGACATGTGGCTTAGTAGTTAGGGAAAAGGATTCACAATCATGAGCTTGCGAATTTGATTTGCAGGCCGTGTGATGCATTATGTGCTTGAGCAAGACATTTTATTTCATGCTGCTCCTTCTACCAGGAGTTACAATTAGTAAATAGTGTCAGCATTGGAAAGACAAATGGAAACATTGTTTGCTTGGTCTAATGAGTTCCATTCCACTCAGTAAACAAAAGAGATCTGAGAACTTGTAGATTGATACCTTCTTCCTATTCTTGTTACCATCTTTCTAATGAAAGTAATTTGAAATATTTTAAAGATAATCAAGAAATTGGAAGGCATTTTATAATATTGTGAAGTTTCTCATTATTAAGCTGTTGCTTAGGAGATAATTTAACAAAGGTTCTTATAAGTTTTTAGATAATTACAAATACTCTAAAATAAAGATCTTTGTATCCTAGAGGCATGGGCAGTTTTTGTGGTTTGGAATCAAAACAGCTAAATACATTTTTTAGATATTTACAATTTCTCTTGGAATGACATATAATCATTTGAACTTATGTATTAAATATTTTAAATAAATGTAATATATATACGAGGTGCGTCAGAAAAGTTCCAGGACGGATGTCACAAAAGATTTATTTCAAACCCAAACTTCACACTAAGAGTTTTCTCCTTCAAAGTAATCCCCCTGGAGTCTAATGCACTTTTCCATCCTTTTCTGCCACACATGCATGCACTCCTGGAAGGATTCTTCCAGGATCCTCCGCAGTTCCGTCGTCACAGCCTTTTTGATGTCGTTCACGTCTTCAAAACGGATCCCGTCCGGTTCGTACTCGAAGATCCATGACTCATCACCGGTGATGACTGTCCCTAGCAAGTCTGGTTCAGTTTCAAGATGCTCAAGGATGTCCTGGCACACTTGCATGCGTCGACCTTTCTGGTCATCGTTCAGCAGTTTTGGCACTATCTTCGCGCAGGCTTTCCTCATGTCCAAATCTTCAGTGAGAATCTTCCAGACGCTGTCCCAATTCATGCCCAGCTCATTTGCCATCAGTCGAACAGTCAGCCGACGATGGCTATGTACCATCTGCTTGACGCGCTTAACGTTGACCTCAGTCCTGGTTGTTGAGGGCCTTCCGCTCCTGGGGTCATCTTGCACCACTCAAAAACACGTGAACGTGACATCGTCTCATCTCCATACACTTGCTGCAGCAATCCCAGTGATTCTGACGGAGTTTTCCCCAACCATACCAGAAACTTCAAGTTTGTTCGTTGCTCCGTGCTCATTGCTTGACGACCTGAAATAAAGGACATGTATATAACATTTTTAAGAAAAAGGTTTGATCACTCCAGAGAGCTAAGATTACAGTTACATACTCCAGGGGGATTACTTCGAAGGAGAAAACTCTTAGTGTGAAGTTTGGGTTTGAAATAAATCTTTTGTGACATCAGTCCTGGAACTTTTCTAATCCATATTTAATAAAAACACCATGTTTTTTATTCATTCTGACGACTGAAAACAGATCTAGCATCTGCTTTCAAGAAACCACTGGTAAATGAACTAATTATCTTATGTTGTTTATTACATAACTAAATACATATATATATATATATATATATAATTGCAAGCTCAACGCTTTAACCACTAAGTCATACGCCTTCACTATATATATATATATATATAAATGAAGTAATTCCGTCGGAAAGGTCCAGGAAAAAAGAGTTCTCTATGTAGGTTACAGAGCTTAATAGGTATGTAATAAACAAGATAAGGCAATTATTTCATTTACCAGAGGTTTTTTGAAAGCAAACAAATTTTGCTTTCAATCATCAGAAGGAAAAAATCCTGGGGTATTTATTGACATTGGATTTTAAAAACAAAAATATAATCTATATGAAAGGGAGGCTGGAAAAGGAAGAAGGAAAGGAAAAATAAACACACACACAATTACATACACATACATATATACATACACATATATATATACATACATATACACATATATATATATATACATACACATATACATACACGTACAAATACATATACATACATACACACATATATCACCATATCCATACATACACGTACACACAAATACACAAACAGACACACACACATGCATATATATATATAGATGTATATATATTGTTATACTTGGGGAGGGTAATATTTGTGTAATATTGCCAGAATTAATAAGAGAACACACTCACTGTTTGGTTGGTTTTCGCTTCTCGCTGTCTTTTATATCTGCGATCTAACTTACTCGGTCCTCAATGTTGCCATTGACTGACCGACGGTCAAAAATAATACAGATACAATATAGACACAAACACATATATATAATTTACATAATTTACATAAATCTTTCGTTGCACATCTGCAACATCGTCAGTGGTGTTATATTTTTTCTCCTGCTGTGTTGTATGTCTACGCCATTTTTTATTCAGTCTGTCTATATATTTATTTATTTATTTGCTTGTTTGTTTATTTTATTTTATTTTGTCTTCTTTGCGCATGCGTTTGCGTGTGTGTATAGTGTTATGTTTGCTGTGTGACTAGTGTGTATAGTGTTGTGTCTGCTGGGTGACTAGTGTGTGTTTATGTGCTTGTGTATGTATTTATTTATCTTATTTTATTTTATTTTATTTACTTATTTATACTTCTCTTAGGTCAGTGTCTAAGGGATGTATAAATAAGTAAATAAAATAAAATAAAATAAGATAAATAAATACATACACAAGCACAATAACAACAAGCACATAAACACACACTAGTCACCCAGCAGACACAACACTATACACACGAGTCACACAGCAAACATAACACTATACACACACGCAAACGCATGCGCAAAGAAGACAAAATAAAATAAAATAAACAAACAAGCAAATAAATAAATAAATATATAGACAGACTGAATAAAAAATGGCGTAGACATACAACACAACAGGAGAAAAAATATAACACCACTGACGATGTTGCAGATGTGCAACGAAAGATTTATGTAAATTATGTAAACTATATATATGTGTTTGTGTCTATATTGTATCTGTATTATTTTTGACCGTCGGTCAGTCAATGGCAACATTGGGGACCGAGTAAGTTAGATCGCAGATATAAAAGACAGCGAGAAGCGAAAACCAACCAAACAGTGAGTCATCATCATCATCACCGTTTTACGTCCGTTCTTCCACGCTAGCATGGGTTAGACGGGTTGTCCTGTTGTGTGCAGTGTCTGGTCGGCTGACCATGCCTTGCTCATACAGGAACTGATCTGGCTTGATTTCTACAGCTGGATGCCCTTCCTAACACCAACCTCATTTACAGTGAGTGCTGGGTGCTTTTTCGTGGCGCCTACACGTCCACTTTACAGTGTGGGCTGGGTGCTTTTTTGCCGTGGCACCTCCACTGAGTGTGTTCTATTATTAGTTCTGGCAATATTACACAAATATGACCCTCCCCAAAAATAACAATATTTGTTTCGACACACGATTTCATATAAAAAACCTCGCTAAACTGATGTATATATACATACACATAATCATACATATATACACACATACATACACACATATATACACGCATACATACGCATACACAAATATAGATATATATGCACACACCTACATACGCACACACACAATTAATTATAAGAAAAAATATAATAAAAATACCGTCACATAAGAATAAAAATAAATGTAAAAATTATTATAAAGTTGACAGTGATACAGGCAAATAAATGATCAAACACACGTGGTAAGCAATACACACAATTGCACATACATACATAAAAATAAATACATACACACACACACACACATACACATACATATACACATACATACACATACACATACACACACACACATATATATATATAGAGAGAGAAAATTGAGGTTGGTAATGGCACATGGAATATATAAGAGACAGAATACTTTTTTGTGAAAAAACATATAATTTTATAAGGTAAGGAAATAATAAAGGGTATAAAAAATGACCGGTTTCGATGGGTCTACAAAAGCAGATATATATATATAACAAAGGAATTGTGGTAAGGATATATATATATATAACAGATATATATATATATAAAGCAGATATATATATATATAACAAAGGAATTGTGGTAAGGAACCAATAGAGTCCAGAATAGCCGTCGAAACGGCTTGAACTCTGCCGTCGGGGTCATACTTTTTCCTATTTCCCACTCTACTACCCTAAGTATTGAGTACTCTGGTGCGTTATGGTCCATTTGGTTCCTTACCACAATTCCTTTGTTATATATATATATATCTGCTTTATATATATATATATCTGTTATATATATATATATCCTTACCACAATTCCTTTGTTATATATATATATATATCTGCTTTTGCAGACCCATCGAAACCGGTCATTTTTTATACCCTTTATTATTTCCTTACCTTATAAAATTATATGTTTTTTCACAAAAAACTATTCTGTCTCTTATATATTCCATGTGCCATTACCAACCTCAATTTTCTCTATAACCTTCGTTTTGTGTAGAAAATTACACTTTTCATATATATATATATATATATATATATATATATATATATATATATATATATATATATATATATATACACATATATATACATACATATACACTCACACATACATATAAATACATACACACACATGTATGTGTGTAAAACTCATTCCTAGATGTATTCACTGAACCTTGTTTAACTCTTAAATATATATATATATACATACACACGCACACATATATATATATATATATATATATACATACACACACACACACACACACACACACACATATATATATATATATATATATATATATATATACATATACACACACACATATATATAAGAAAATACATAAATATTATATATATATAAAAATAAAAAGATGAAAGGGGTAAACAAATAGTTGGGAATACGACAAATAATAAATAAATAATTAGAAAGGAGTATACATGTTTATAGCTGATTTAGAGCACTCAACAAGTTCCTGGAGCAAATGATCAATGAAAATAGGCATTAAATCAGTGTATGTAATTATGCATATACATACACATACATATATATACATATACATATATATACACACACACAACCATACAAATACACACATATATACATACATATACATATATATACATACATATACATACATATACATATATATATACATATAGGAAAAAATATGACCCCGACGGCAGAGCTCAAAACGTTTCTGAGGCTATTATATATATACACATATAAACATTTATATAAAATTACACATATACAAACACCCACACATATCTACAAAAGTTACGTCACCACCTTAAAAAAATACACACACAAATACAACAGAAGCATATAAAATACAATTATAGACACACATACATATACATACAGATATATATAATTATATATACATATACATATATATACATACATATATATATATATATATATATATATATATATATATATATATATATATATATACATATATACACATATACGCAACACACACACACACATACATAGAAATAAATATCTAAAAATAAAAAAGGTGGGTATGTAAAGGGAAAGGAGAAAGTAGGGGGGAATATGGAAAACAATGACATAGGAAAAGATTTAAATATAAGGGGAGATAAGGGGGGAAAAGAATATAAGAATACAGAAAGTGAGTTCAGAAGGTAAAAAAATCGTAGTGGGTTTAAGGCGTAGAGAGGAGAGAACAAGTTCAAGATGGTTGAGTCATCGTAGGAATGTCAATCCAGTTACGGATCAGATGTGATTTCAGGTGAGGACAACATCTGAAGTTCTCGGTCTTGGAGTTCAGGCAAGTTGAAGTGGCTTTCAAGTTTTTCATTGGTACACAAAGAACAATTCTTTGTGCCCCTTTGGTACTCCCTCGAATGGTCTAAAATAGACCAATCGATAGAGTACGGGATGTTTTTATCCTTGAATTTCCACACCTTATTTGCGAGAGCCGTTGCAGTTCTTTTATCGGAGTGTTTAAAAGAAGCGACATGTGCATAAAACCTGGTTTTAAACCTGTCCTGAGTCATGCCAACATATCGTTCACTCCTAGCTGGCTGGTTGTTAATTAAAGGTGTCACTTTGGCCTCATATACATTGGTGTTACATTTACCCTGAAATGACCCTTCATTAATATTTCTAAATTAGAAGAAGACATTATCTTTCATGCTAGAAAAACTCTACTCTTTACTAATGTATATATATATATATACATACTACTGTACATCTGTATACATATATGTATGTACGTATACATACTTATATTTAAGTAACAGCCGTACTAAGAGTGAGAAATCAAATTTCGTTTCATTTTTTCCGTTTATCGTTTTCGGTACCCCGGTCGATTAATTCACTCGTTATGCAAATTGGGCTGCTCAGGCGTTAATATGCATAAGGAAAGTTTATACTTTCAGACGTTCAATCATCTGGCAGGAAGGTATACGTTGCTGACGATAGCAAATAAGCTTGAAACTAGTACAGCGTTCCTTTGTCAGTGTTGAAAATATGAGCAACGACGGTTGCTAGACACTGTACGGCTTAATTCGGGATGTTTGTTTACAAACACACCGAGCATTATAATAAATGTTCGGTAAATCCATACGTACATATATATATGTGTGCATGTATGTATATATACATACTACTGTACGTCTGTATACATATATGTATGTACGTATACATACTTATATATATATATATATATATATATATATATATATATATATATATATATATATATATATATATTTATATATATATATATATATATATATATATATATATAGAGAGAGAGAGAGAGAGAGAGAGAGAGAGAGAGAGAGAGAGAGAGAGAGAGTAAAGAGAGAGAGAGGGGGGCGATCAGGAATATACCAGTTTTAAACTAGTAAGACAATTATTCAGCAGAGTATTCAATAGATTGGAACTGTGTGTTTCAATATATATATATATATAAACTTTTTTGTATATTTCACATATGATGGTTTATCAAGAAATGTTAAGAATGAAAAACTGTCATAAATATCAATCATGCTGAAATAGTGTTTTGTTAGTAAAGAATATTGCAATTTTAAACAGTGTGACTTCCACCCAATGACAGACAAGCTAGAAAACAGAAAAATATAAATAAGATAAAATCTACACCACCCTTCATCTTGTAACTATAGAACTGTAATGAGTCTGAGATGTTTCAATGCTTGCCAAATTGGAAAGAACACTTGAATCAGCAGCAACAACAATATTTCATGATTGTAGAAAATATCAGTAAACCACATGGGAAAAAAACCAACGTCCAGAATTCTCTTTCAATGCTTTCCAGCTATGAATGGTTGAAGGTGAAGTCAAGGGATGGGTGTTACAAGAGGAATTTCAAGAACATTGTTTTCCTTGCTAAAAGCAGAGACACATTAATGAGTGAGACACTTGTACGAGAATGTGGTGCCATGATGAATAATATATAGTGATGAGTGAAATAAGTTGATGTGCAGCTGGGAAATGCAGCTGTTAGATTGCAGCAATAGATTACAGCATAGTTCAGCTCACAATCAAGTGGAAGTCTGGGAGTAAACAGAAGCTTTTTATTCCAGTAGTCATGTAGGGGGAGGGGGGAAATCATGCATTGGGGAGGTGTTCTAGCATATGAGAGGGGGGAATTGCAAATGCTTTTTGTTATAAGCCAGTATTATCCTAAGAGTGACATGATGTAAATAAATGTAAACAGTGGGTTGCCTTTTAACATACATTGTTTTATAGCATGTAAGTATATATGTATCGAAATGTATATATATATATATATATATATATATGTTTGTATGTGCATTTATGAATATATGTCTGTATATGTGTATATATACATACATACGAAAATACATATGTATGAGTATCATCATCATCATCACCGTTTTACGTCCGTTCTTCCACGCTAGCATGGGTTAGACGAGTTGTCCTATTGTTGACAGTGTCTGGTCAGCTGACCTTGTCTTGCTCATACGGGAACTGATTCTGGCTTGATTTCTACAGCTGGATACCCTTCCTAACACCAACCTCATTTACAGTGAGTGCTGGGTGTTTTTTTTCCATGGCGCCTACACGTCCACTTTAGAGTGTGGGCTGGGTGCTTTTTTGCCGTGGCACCTCCACGACCACTTTGCAGTGGGAGGGTGTGGGGACATATTGTCTATATGCTTCAGCTTCGGCTTGTACCCGTGGGGGTCGGGTCTTCTGTATTACTACGTGACGCCAGAGGTCACGGTCATGTGTCATCGTCTTTGAGAGGTGTAATTGGGTATGGTCAGCTTTTATCACCTCATCCCAGGTCTGCTTGGGTCTCCCCACTCCGCGGTTTCCATCGACTTCTAGTGCTCTCCACCTTTTTATGCAGCTGGCATCCTTCATATGCATCACATGTCCATACCAACGCAACCGCCTCTCCTGCACACAGCATTTGATTCTCCTTACGCTCAGTCTCTCTCTCAATTTATTTAGGCTTCATTTCATTCTAATCTACGCAAGTCTTCCACAGACAGCGCCCAGGTGTCACTACCTTGTAACATTGCTGTTCGTATAAACGCATCATACAGTCTGCCTTTCATTTTGTGGGAAAAGCCTTTTGCCGCTAGCAGTGGCAGTAGCTCCCTGAACTTCTTCCATCCCGTTCTTACCCTAGTTATTGTACATTCTGGACACCCACCTCCACTGCTAATTTGGTCACCAAGGTAGCAGAAGCTGTCTACTGTTTCTGCAGAGCCTCCCAGAGTTTGGTGGTACTTGTTTCCTGTGGCTGTTTGCTGCTGGCTGTCCTAGCACAGCTGCTACATGTCAAGCCTACATTCTTAGTTAAGCTTCCTGAGATCCCGCTACATCACTTGTGTACCCATTGCTTGCATTCGGGGCAGAGAATGGAGTTCCTACCTACACCTTTCCTGCATACTGAGCAAGGCCATTTCCCTGAGGGGATCTGGGTTCTGTTTTCTCGTCTACTTACAAAGACCTTAGTATTTGTCAGGTTGACTTTTAGACCCTTTCTTTCTAGTTCCTGCTTCCAAGTTAGGGTTTTCTTCTCTAGTTCTACCATAGATTCAGCTATAAGTGCGAGGTCATCTGCATACAGGAGTTCCCATAGGCATCCGGTCTTATACTCCTCCGTTATTGCCTGCAGGACTATGATGAACAGAAGAGGGCTGAGAACAGAGCCCTGGTGGACCCCAACCTGTACGCTAAATTCCTCGCTATACTCATTGCTAATCCTAACTTTGCTGAGTGCTCCCCTATACATGGCTTGTACAGCTTTCACAAGCCATTCATCTACCCCTAGTTTTCTAAGAGCCCACCAGATTATAGCATGGGGAACTCTGTTAAAGGCTTTCTCAAGATCGACGATTGCCAGGTAGAGTGGCTTATTTTTAGCTAGGTACTTTTCCTGTAACTGCCTCACAAGGAAGAGGGCATTAGTGATCCCTCTTCCTGGCACAAACCCAAATTGCATCTAATCTAGTTTCACCCGGTTCCTAGTCAACTCTGCTATAACTCTCTCTGTTACTTTCATGACCTGGTCCATCAGCTTTATAACTCTATAGGTTACTCTATCTAGTGCATCAATACAACAATAATAATAATGTAAGAGAGGGGAAGGGAGTAGATGACTTCGTAGAGAGACAGCATGGGAAAAGAAAACGAGGGTAAAAAATAAACGTGTTGTGGAGGCTAGCGAAATGATAAATACATCATTAATAGTGTGAGCGGAACATTTGCAATTGGGAAATAGAGGGATTCCTGGAAGATATATATGTATGGATGGATGGCTGAAACATGGCTTAGCAGCTGTAGTAAATCATTTTAGCCTTTCAGAATTAAGTATGTCTTTTCTCTTGAAGAACTTTAAGGTGAGGTATATATATATATATATATATATATATATATATATATATATATATATATATATATATATATATATATATATATATATATACCTATAAATATATGTATATATATGTATATATATATATACCTATAAATATATGTATATATATATGTATATATATATATATATATACACCTATAAATGTATGTATGTATATATATATTATATATATACATTATATATATATATATATATATATATATATATATATATATATATATATATGTGTGTGTGTGTGTGTGTGTGTGTGTGTGTGTGTGTGCGTGTGTGTGTGTGTGTGTGTATGTGTGTGTGTGTGTGTGTAATAGTAATATACGTGAACGGCAAAGCATAAATGAACTAAGGGAGAAATTAAGAATAAGAGGAATCAGATGTTGTTTACTCGAGAGAAGACTACGTTGGTATGGTCACGTGCTGCGCATGAAAGACGACAGCTGTATAAAAAAGCGCAGGGCGATAAAAATAGACGGTAGCCACGGAGTAGGCAGACCCAGAAAAACCTGGGACAACTTGATAAATTCCGACCTCACACATTTACACCTCTCCAAGACAATGTCACTGGACCGAGATCTTTGGCGCTACACAGTAATACAGAAGACCCGCCTTGCCTAAGTACAAAGCGAAAGCTACAGTCAGTAGGCACCTCTACACAAGAACCCAACCCCGTCCCACCACCCCACGCCATCCACACCATCCCTTTCGATGTAAAGTTATGTTGGTACCACAACATCCTGGCCGAAATAAATGAGGTCGTGTAGGTGTCACAATAAAAAAAACACACAGTCCACGCTGTAATGTGGCCGTGTAGGTAACACGGTTAAAACCTCCCAGTCCACACTGTAAACGTGGTTGGTGTTAGGAAGGGCATCCAGCCGTAGAAAACCCGCCAAACAGTCCTTAACGAGCAAGACAATCAATCTTGCCTCAAGTGGGAAAATTCCCGTCCAAACCCATGCAAGCGTGGAAGATGGACGTTAAACGATGATGATGATGATGATGATGATATACACATTATATATATATGTATATATATAATTGAATATAAAAGAAAGGCGAACACAGATGTATACATATATGTGTTTAAATCGTAAGGGACCAGATTCGCTAAGGTGAAAAGAATACTAACTATAGACATTAGAGACTATTTTGAGAGACTATTTTGTAAGAGACTATTTTGAGTTTCTAACTCAATATATACCTTTGATATATTCGGCTCCGTTAATTTGTTGAGTTAATTCAAATGTCGAATAAACCTGGCTGCTATTTTCAGTGGTGTAAGTTTGTGAGACGTGCTAAGTTCAGATACCATGTGCATTGGTACATATGCGCACACTATTCAGTTTCCTAATATACTTAGAAGTGTCTACGATACTAATTCTTCACCCACTGATGAGCAAGAATTGGCATTCCTATTCACAATTAATTTTGCGAAACAGCAGTACCAAAAGCTGTCTGGGTGATTGGTAGTTACGACATTTCCGGTTTGTATTTATTTTCTTGATTTATTCTTAAATTGAGTCAAGCAAACCATATTGTCTATACTTAGTATTCTTTTCACCTTAGCGAATTGGTCCCTTACCATTTGAACACATATATGTATATATTTGTGTTTGTCTTTCTTTTATATTCAATTATAATATACGGCTCAGAAAAATCTCTTTCCTTGAGCTATTTTAATGTAAGAGACTATTTTGAGTTCCTAACTCAATATATAGCTTTGATATGTATATATATATATATATATATATATATATATATACACATACAGATATATATACATGTACATTATATGTAAATATATATATATATATATATATATATATATATATATATCTTATATATACACATTATATATATATATATATATATATATATATATATATATATATATATATATATATATATATATATATATATATATATATATATATATATATATATATATATATATATATATATATATATATATATATATATATATATATATATATATATATATATATATATATATATATATATATATATATATATATATATATATATTATATGTAAATATATATATATATATACATATATATTATACATACATTATATATATACACTGGTGGATTGGCAGTATTAGTAGAGGGTCGGACGCCATGCTTTCCAGCATAGCTACGTACCTTTACGATCTGAGTTCAAATCCCGCCGAGGTTGACTTTGCCTTTCATCCTTACGGGGTCGATAAAATAAAATACCAGTAATGCACTAGGTAATTGCTGGCCTTGTGCCTAAAGTAGAAACAATTATATATATACACTAGCAGAGGTACCTGGCGTTGCACGGGATAAGGTATTTTGGAACGCGACCGCCAACTGACCTAATCGTGGAAAAACTGCATGCCTGGACAATATGTAAAGAAAATAAACCGAATACTCTGATGGCTGGATAATCTTTAAGATTTTCCTCGATGAAGCAGGAAAAATGCAAGTTTTCACCTAGGGGATCAAGAAAACGAATTTTATTTTTGTGCATAACATGCCTTGAAATTTCGGGAAAATCGGCTAGACGTAACGCCTCAAAAAAGCCCTAAAAAGCTGAAAAAATGAAGTTTTTCACCTAATGTTTTTCACCTAGGGGATCAAAAAGTTGAATGTACATAACACTCCCTGAAACATAAGTAATACACATGTAAAGTTTGAAAAAAGTCGGCTGGGTACTTCTCGAGTTTTAGGGATTCAAACTCACAGACACACACACACAGAAATCCCCAGGGAAGTGACGTAATGCAGTCAGCCAGACATACAGACAGATATTATAAGGGCGCGACGTTATATATATGTATCTATCTAAAATGAGAAAGACTAAGAATTATAGAGAGAGATCGCTAAAGCACCTAATGCGGTCCTTAGGTCATTGAAGATTTCTTTTGCTCAGAACACTCCATGAAACATAAGTATTACATGTGTAAAGTTTGAAAACAGTAAGTTGGGTGCTTCTCGAGTTTTAGGGGTTCAACCTCTCACACACTCACGCACACACACATCCTCAGTTGTATATATATAGACTAACAGAAAACCACACGGTGGGCGGTTTTCTGCTAGTCTATATATCTAAAACAGAATGTCTGTCTGTCTGTCAGCTCACTAAAACTTGAGAACCATCCAACCGATTGTTTTCAAACTTTAGACATGTAATACTTATGGTCCTGTGAGTGTTTTGAGCACAAATTATTTAAAATGTTCAATACTCTAGGGACCGCATTAGGCGATTTAGCGTTCTCTCTATATAATTCTTAGTCTTTCTTTTTAGATAGATACATAGATATAAGTTGCGCCCTTATAATATCTGTCTGTATGTCTGGCTGTCTGCATTACGTCATTATGACGCGCTCAGTGTGTGTGTGTATATATATATGTATCGTAATGCAGACAGCAAGACATAGCTTTCCTTCCCCTCTTCCAGCGTCCCTCTCGCTATCCCCCTCTTGTAGTCTGTCTCTTTCTTTCACTCTCACTCTCTCTCTACACGTCGGACAGACAGACAGAGAAATTGCTGGTTATATATTATAAGGAGATAATTTAGATATATATACATTTTTAAATACACACATATATATATACATACATATATATATACGGACATGATTTTTGACAGCGGTAAGAAATTGTTTTCTTATATCAATGTTTAATGGGCTTCCACTGATGATTTATAAGTGCCCACCTAAATATATTCTTACATGAATATATATTAGGCTTCTTCATAAACTGGAAACATTCTCCCAAACTTGTAGAAAACTTATAATGAAACAATTGTTTGGAAAGAGAGATATACTTTAACTTTAATTATATCTCATCAAATAATACAACTGGTTTTTCCACATTATACATATTGTTAGCACCCCAAACACTTAAATTGGGTTTATATTTTAATATAACCTAATGTTTGTTGAGTGAGATGGTTACCAGTCAGAGTTTAGCTTTAAATTATCTCTGTTATTGTATTAAATATATATATATATATACATACAGTATCGGTAGAGGGTCGAAGCCCATGCTTTGACGCAAAGAGTTATGGCCCTTGCCATTCTGAGTTCAAATTCCGCCGAGGTTAACTTTACCGTTCATCTTAACAGGGTCGATAAAATAAAGTATCAATAATGCACTGGGTAATTGCTGGCCTTGTCCCAAAATAGAGTCCAAGTAGGTCACGTGTTTTGCACAAGAAATGAAGAAGGCTTCAGGCTTCTAGAATTCTGCGACGCCAATGACATGTCGATATGTAACACAAACTTTAAAAAACCTGACAACCACCTATAGATCAGAGGAGCATTCTAGTCAGATAGATTTTATCCTCATCAGAGGACGTGACAGATGGACGGTCGTAAACACAAAAACCTTCCTAGGTGAGGAATGTACCTCCCAACATAACTTAGTTGTCAGCGACCTCATTTTGAAAACTAGAGGAACTTTGAAGTAGAAGGCAACCTGGAGAAGAAATATCTGGAAGCTGAAAGACCCTTAGCCAGTAACAGATTTAAAGATATTTTACTCGACGCCTATGACAGTAAAGAAGAACAGATAGAGACATTCAATGAAGAAGAGCACTGGGAGTTCCTAAAAAGTAACTTACTAAAGGCGACGGATGAGATCTGTGGCTGGAGTAACACCTCAAGCAGGAGGAGAGTGACTTGGTGGTGGAACAATAAGGTAGATGAGGCAGTTAAAGCTAAGAGACGGGCATGGAAAGAATGGACGAACGGGGGAAGCAGGGTACATGGACCAGGAGGGAAGCTAGGCGACAATTATACTTAGCTAGAAGAGAAGTGGAGGATAGAAAATCCAAGCATGTTTTGCAACGTGAGGACCAGAAACAGGAAGTGTTCAAGATTGCGAGGTAGTGTGTCAGAGAGAATTGTGATGTCATTGGAGAGAAGTGTATCTGGAATGATAAAGGTGAGCTTGCCCTCACAAGTGCTGTGAAGAAAGATGCGTGGAAGAGTCATTATGAAAGATTACTAAATGAGGAGAATGCATGGGAAGAAGAGACCCTACCCTAAGTAGACCCTACTGAGGGGCCAGCAGTACAAGTCAGCAACAGCGTAGTAAGTAAAGCAATCAAAGATATGAAGACGAGTAAGGCAACCGATCCATCGGGTATAACTGCCGAGATGCTGAAGGAATCTGGGTCGGTAGGTCACACCATCACCACACGAATTGTTAACCAGGTAACACTAGAAGGTGTCATACCAAAAGATTGGTGCAGTAGCATCATTGTCAACTGCTACAAGGGTAAAGGTGATGCACTAGATAGAGGAAACTATAGAGGTATAAAGCTGATGGACCAGGTCATGAAAGTAACAGAAAGAGTTACAGCACAGTTGATTAGGGACCGGGTGAAACTAGATGAGATGCAATTTGGGTTTGTCCCCCTTGCTTCTGCTGGACACCACCAGAGGGCGTTAGACCCAGTGTTTGCATAGCTACGGCTTCCTAAATGTTTGCTGTAAACGTAGCGTGTTTCTTTAGAAATACAAAATTTCTATATATATATATATATATATATGTATCATCATCATCATCATTTTAGGTCCGTTTTTCAATGCTTGCAAGGGTGGGTCGGGTCCTATTCAGCACAGCATCTCTCCACTTGTCACTGTCCTTCGTCCTCTCCCCCGTGAGCTTCAGCAATCTGAGGTCTGCTCTCACCACCTCCACCCATGTTTTTTGTGGTCTTCCTCTATTGCATCTTCCTTCAACTGACATTTCTTGGCACTTCTTTACCCAGCGGTCATCCTCCATGTGCATCACATGCCCATACCATCACAGTCTCAACTCCCGCACACTACAACTTATCCCTCTCAAACACAGTTACTCACTCAACTCATCCATGCTCGGTCGTTCACGTACATTCCCATTGAAAATCCAACGGAGCATGCTTGCTTCATTTCTCTCCAGCCGTTGCATATCCTCTGCAGTTGCTGCCCAAGTCTCACTACCATGCAGCATCATGCACCTCACACAGGCATCATATAACCGGCCGTTCGTTATAATATATACAATCGATGGAAGCCGCGAAGTGGGGAGATCCAAGAAGACCAGGGATGAGGTAGTAAAAACCGACCTTACCAAATTGCACCTCTCAAGGGTGATGACAGAGGACCATGACCTCTGGCATCATGCAGTAATACAGAAGTCCCAACTTCCCACGGGTACAAGCCGAAGCTGAAGCATATAGACAATAATCCCCCACCCCCTCCGACTGCAAAGTAGTCATGGAGGTGCCATGGCAAAAATGCACCCAGCCCACACTGTAAAGTGGACATGTAGGTGCCATGGAAAAAAAGCACCCAGCACTCACTGTAAATGAGGTTGGTGTTAGGAAGGGCATCCAGCTGTAGAAATCAAGCCAGAATCAGTTCCCGTATGAGCAAGAAAAGGTCAGCCAACTGGACGCTGCCCACAACAGGACAACCCGTCTAACCCATACTAGCGTGGAAGAACGATCCTTCGTCATCTCCTCCGTTAGCTTCAACAATCTGAGGTCCGCTCTCACCACCTCCACCCACGTTTTTCGTGGTCTTCCACTACTGCGTCTTCCTTCTACTGGCATTTCTTGAAGTTTCTTTACCCAGCGGTCATCCTTCATGCACAACTCATGTCCATATTATCGCAGCCTTCTCTCCCGCACACTACAACTTATCCTTCTTATACACAGTTACTCTCTCAACTCATCTTATCTTGGTCGTTCACGCACATTGCCATTGCACATCCAACAGAGCATGCTTGCTTCATTTCTCTCCAGCCGTCGCATATCCTCTGCAGTTGCTGCCCATGTCACACTATCATGCAGGATCGCACATCTCATAGAGGCATCATATAATCATCCTTTCTTACACAGGGAGAGACCCTTCTTATATAATTATATATTTATAATTAAATATATATATATTTATAATTATATATATATATTCATATATTTATATACCTATATTTATAATTATATATATATATTTATATATACATATATTGATATATATTCCTATATCATATATTTATATATATAAATAATTACAACATTGGCATTAACAGGTACTCAAGTTTCTTTGTGTTCTAGGCCCCAACTCATTTATTCTGTCATGAGAAAAATAAAAACAAAGATGATTGCCTAGGATTGATTGTGCTTTCTTTTTAGGAATATAACAGCTAATTTAGAAAAAAGTTTAGAAAAAGGTTGGGTTTTTTAAAAAAATCATTGGGTAAGATCAAGGGAGGTAACTCTTGAAAGACCACTGTCAATTTTGAATGAAAATAGAAGCACAATAGTTTCTTCTAGTTGACTCAGAAAATTCAATTTACTGAATTACAATATAGTCAGTATATCAAAAGATACTTGTAGACCTGTTAGTCAGGCCTATGCCATTTAACAAAGTATTCTTCTTCACATGGGGACAACCACCAAAGCAATCAAGCCGTGTGTTGAGGCAGTGCTTATCTGAAGCTAATTGTGAGAGTATCCACCTTTTTTCAGAATTACAAAGTTGACTAAATTTCGACCCATTTACGTAGGTGGTACATCTTTCCAAAATCAGCCATTTTATGGAGAAGGAGGTGGCGTTGTTCCTAAGGTCCCATACGTAGTTTGTGTACTGGGTGGTATGTTTTTTGTCGGGATATACGAATATATTTTCGTGATCCATGTACCGGTTTCTAAACGGGCTCTTGGACATTCCAACATAGGTCCAGGGTTCAGTTTAATAGAAGCAACCTCTGCTTGGTATATATCACTGCCGGAGTGTTGCACTGTTGGTCTAGTGGACATGTTTCAGATCTTCTACATGAACATCCGTATGGTGGAGGGCCTTTTTGTTTGCCTGTGATGTAGCTTTTTACATCGTTGGTGCAAGAGTATCCTATTTTTACTGTATGGTGATTAAATATATTTCGGTATTTATGACCAACAGGGAAATGAAGATCTATGAAGCCTAAGAATGTTTTGCCTACATTTGTTTTCACATTAAGTGAGAAAGGTGGTATGAACCATGTGACATCTTTATGTCTAGCTTTTTTCTTATTAGATGTAGGGCAGTGATCTGGAGAGTATGTGATATTCTCAGAGGAGCCGCTCTTCTTCAGCGCTAAATTATAGTAGGGTACCAAAGATGGCTTAGCTGGAGGAGAAGATGGAAACCCTCTTACTAATGTTGTTAATGAGGTTTTTAAAAACTACTGTGGGGTGCCAAATTCATTATGGATGTACTGAAGTTTCTCACTGGGTTTGTGGAACGGTCTACAATTCGTACAACCTGTATGAATTAGATCAATCTACCTATAACCAACTCTTTAGCAAAACCATACAGGCTAAATACTAAAAATCTTACCCTGCTACCTATTATGCCATTAATGCTGATGCTAAGAATATATCCGCCACCCTTAGAGAAGGCAACAAATTAGAGTGTTTGGCTAGGAGAGAGGCCTATATCAGCCTTAAGGACTATAAGGTTGACTTTGACAACAAGCCAACAAGTAGATTTATAAACCCTGCTAAAACAGAGATAGGTCTTGTTAGTAAGGACACACAGAGGAAAATTAATATAGCCATTAGGAAACAGTCCAACCTTAATCAGAGGGATAATAGTCAAATAGTTGTAGATTCGTTTGATGTAGTCAAACACACTAAGAAAACCAGATTTACACAATTTGACATTATTGAGTTTTAACCCTTCGATATCCAGGACCTTACTTGATAACGCCCTTGATTTCGCTACTAAATTTACTAGCGTAGATGATTTGAACTCTTTAGTCATATCCCACTGCAGCGAAACCCTTCTCTTCTGCAATGGCAACCTGTGGATAAAAAGATCAACCACCAATGATCTATTTGATGTACCGATGGGATCATTTGACAGTGCAGATATATGGCTGATTTTGGAAAGATTTACCACCTACGTAAATGGGTCGAAATTTAGTCAACTTTGTAATTCTGAAAAAATGTGGATACTCTCACAATTAGCTTCAGATAAACACTGCCTCAACACACGGCTTGATTGCTTTGGTGGTTGTCCCCATGTGAAGAAGTATATATTGGATAAATGGCATAGGCCTGACTAACAGGTCTACAGGTATCTTTTGATATACTGACTATATTGTCATTCAGTAAATTGGATTATTTGAGTCAACTAGAAGAAATTATTGTGCTTCTATTTTCATTCAAAATTGACTGTGGTCTCTCAAAAGTTACCTCCCTTGATCTTACCAAATAATAAAAAAAAAAAAATGTTTCTAAATTTTTTTCTAAATTAGCTGCCCCAGCGTATACTCTTATGTTATATTCCTAAAAAGAAAACACAAACAACACTAGGCGGTCATCTTTGTTTTAATTTTTCTCGTGACAGGATGAATGTGTTGGAACCCAGAACACAACGAAACTTGAGTACCTGTTGTAATTATTTATACGAAACTCGTGCTATCGATTGAGTGTTCTTACTCTTGGATATTTCCACTTAACTTTTACTTCAGTATATATCATCATCATTATCCTCTTCGTTTAACGTCCATCTTTCACACTAGCATCGGTTAGACAGGAGTTGTCCCACTTGAGGCAAGGCTCGTCGGATGACCGTGTCTCGCTCATATAGGACTATCTGGCAGGTTTTCTACCTTCCTAACACCAACCACATTTACAGTGTGGACTGGGAACTGTTTACTGCGTTCCTTACACGGCCACATTACAGCATGGACTGTGTTTTTTTTTTTTGTGACACCTACACAATCTCGATCTCGATCTCATTATCTGATTTATTTAGACTGAATGTTGTGGTACCAACTTTACAGAGAGAGGGTGCTGTTGGTGGGAGTGGGAGGATAGAGTAGGGGTAGTGGATTGAGGTGTATATTTGGTTAAGAGGTGCTACTGACTGTAGGTTTCGCTTTGTACATAGGCAAGGCGGGTCTTCTGTATTACTGCATAGCGCCAAAGATCTCGGTCCAGTGACATTGTCTTAGAGTGGTGCAAGTGTGTAAGGTCGGAATTTATCAAATCGTCCCAGGTTTTTCTGGGTCTGCCTACTCCGTAACTTCCATCAATTTTGATCGCCCTGCACGTTTTTATGCAGCTGTCGTATTTCATGCGCATCACGTGACCATACCAACGTAGTCTTCTCTAAAGTAAACAGCATCTGATCCCTCTTATTCATAATTTCTCACTTACTTCATTTATGCTTTGCTGTTACACATCCAACGGAGCATGCATGCTTCGTTCCTTTCCAGTCTACGCAGATTCTCTGCACGCAATGTCCATGTCTCACTGCCATGTAGCATTGTTGTTCGTATGCAGCCATCATGCAATTTGCCTTTCATTTTTAGAGAGAGAAACCTTTTGTGGCCAACAGTAGTATAAGCTCTCTGAACATATATATATATATATATATATATATATATATATATATATATATATATATATATATATATATATATATATCATCATCATCATCATCATCATCATCATCATCATTTTATGTCCGCTTTTCCCTGCTTGCAAGGGTGGCACAGGTCCTATTCAGCACTGAATCTCTACATTCGTTATTGTCTTTCGTGATCTCCTCTGTGAGCTTCAACGATCTGAGGTCCGCTCCTACCACCTCTGCCCATGATATTCATGTTCTTCCTCTACTGCATCTTCCTACAACTGGGATTTCATGCCACTTTTTTACACAATGGTCATCCTCAATGCACATCACATGTCCATACTGATGC
This sequence comes from Eledone cirrhosa, assembly GCA_964016885.1. Classification (NCBI taxonomy): domain Eukaryota; kingdom Metazoa; phylum Mollusca; class Cephalopoda; order Octopoda; family Eledonidae; genus Eledone; species Eledone cirrhosa. Next base: position 225,245,373 of record OZ024740.1, read on the forward strand.
ACACTACAGCTTATTCCTCTTATACACAATTTCCCTCTCAACTCATCTATGCTTGGTTGTTCACCCACATTGACATTGGACATCCATTGGAACATGCTTGCTTTATTTCTCTCCAGCCTTCGAATATCCTCCGCAATTGCTGCCCATGTCTCACTGCCATGCAGCATCGCACACCTCACACAGGCATCATATAACCAGCCTTTCATTCATAGGGAGAAACCCTTCTTTGTCAGCAGAAGAAGCAGCTCCTTAAACTTCTTCCAACCCGTCCTTATTCTAGATACTATGGCCTCGGAGCAGCCTTCTCCCTTGCTAATCTGATCACCTAGGTATCGGAAGCTATCAACCACTTCTATAGATCCTACCTGCATTTGAAAAATGTATCTATCACTGCGACTTCTACTGTCAAATTTCCCAGAACATTTACTGCATATGTATTTCTCCCTACCTGTTAGTTTGCCTGCCATCCCACTACATCTCTTGTGTACCCACGATCTGCATTGTGTACATACTATAGAATTTATGCCAACTCCTTTTCTACATATCAAACATGACCATTTCCCTGATGGAATCAGAGTTGTGACCTCTTTCCTACTTATCAACACTTTAGTCTTAGCTAGGTTCACCCTCAGTCCTCTTGATTCCAAATGCTGTTTCCATAGACAGAATTTTTTCTCTAGCTTCTCTACTGATTCTGCTATAAGTACCAGATCGTCAGCATAGAGAAAATGCCATGGGCAACCAGTCTTAAATTCCTCTGTTATGACTTGGATAACTATATAATGAATAAGAGTGGTTTGTGGACCGAACCCTGATGCACTCCTGCTTGTATCTGGAATTCCTCACTAAACTCCATTCCTACTCTCACTTTACCGACAGCACCTCCGTACATAGCTTGCACTGTCCTAACAAGCTATTCTTCTACACCTAGTTTCCTTAGGGAGCACCAGATGACAGATCAGGGTATTCTATCAAAGGCCTTTTCTAATTCAACAAGGCTGAGAATAGTGGTTTATTCTTTCTAAGAACCTCTCTTGTAGTTGTCTCACTAAGAAGAGGGCATCTGTTGTACTTTTCCCAGGCACAAAACTAAACTGCATCTCATCTAATTTGACCCTTTCACTAATTTGCGCTAGCATTCTTTCTGTCACTTTCATAACCTGATCCATCAGGTTTATGCCCCTATAATTGTTCCTCTCCAGAGTGTCCCATTTACCTTTGTAGCAATTTATAAGAATACTGCTACACCAGTCTTTGGGTATGATTCCCCCATATATGGCTTGATTGAAGATGAATGCAACCAGTTTAGTTCCTCCTTCTCCTGATGCACCTCAGCAACTATCTCCGATGGTCCAGTGGTTTTACCACTTTTCATTTCCTTAATTGGTTCTTTGACCCTATAGTCGTCAATCTCAATAGCTGGTCTCTCTCTCAGTTCTACCAGGGGTAGTTTCTCTCTTTCCCATTCATTCTCACATTCAACAGTCTTTCATAATGATATTTCCAGGCCTCCTTTTTCTGAGTATCAGTGACACTATGTGCACCAGCATCATTTCGAACACACTTATCTCCAACATCCTGATTTACACTGACACACTGCCTTGCAATGCAGAACACCACACATCTCTGATCTTCTTGTCGCAGAACATTTTCAAACCTCCTACTCTCAGCTTCCCTGCATGCTAAGTACACCTGATGTCTAGCCTCTCTTTTAGCGGCTGAGTATCGGTCTCTACTCCCCCATTTTTCTAACCCTTCCCTGCTTGTCTTTTGTCTTTAATAGCTCTATTTACCATGCTGTTCCACCACCAGTCACAATCTCTTCATAGCCTGCAGTAAGTTGTTACATATGAACTTTCAGTTATCATCTATGGCATACAATTCTAATTTGTCTTCTTTCTCGTCAAACACATCTTGAAGAGCTTTCCTAAATTTATACTTTAGTAAAAGGTATTTTATCTTCCAGACCTTCCTTTTCCAAACCTTCCTGTGTGTCTCATTCTGTCTCTTGCTTATTGAGATGTCACTAACGACTAACCTATGTTCCCTGGAGTATGCCTTAGTATTTGAAACCATGTGTCTGTTCTGTTGCCTAACTAGCAAGAACACAATCTGGTTTATGTGCTCACCTGATTTGTAGGTTATTAAGTGGTTGGTAGGTTTCTTGAAGTTAGTGTTGCAAATGTTCACTTGCATCGCAAAATTCAAGAAGCCTCACTCCTTAGTTCCTTGAGACATAACCATGACCACCATGTACCTCAGTGTATCCATCCTGGAGCTGTCCAACATGACCAGTGAAGTCACCTGCTGGTATAACTAGGTCTCTGTCCTCTGTCATTGTGGTTGTCTCTAGAAGTTGCTCGTAAAAGCAGTCCTTCTCTTCTTTCCCTAGGCCCGCTTGGGTGGCATAGGTAGAGATGATTGTCAGCAGTTTATTGCCTACAACTAATCTAATCTTACTTATTCTATTATTTACTCTAACTAACTCCATTATCTTATTGATCCACCTCTTGGCCAGTAAAGTGCCTACCCCACCTAGCCCATCATCATTTCCTACTCAGAGAAGCTTGTAGCTAAGCTGTTTGCCTGTGACTAGTCTTTATGAGGCACCTCTCAATCTCACCTCTTGCATGCAGTAACATATCCACATGTCTTCTCTCTAGCATCTCCACTATCTCACGAGATCTGCCTCACACATGGCCATACTAGCCACTCAGATACCTTGCGCATGGTTAGTGTTATTGCTGTTTACGCAGTTATTGCAATATTTGTCTGTTGTGCTCATAATTTTTGGCATTAATATACTGGTTGTATGCCCTTCCTATCACCAGCACCAATTTACAGCATGGATTGGGTGCTTGGGTGATTGGACTCAAGGGTCCTCTCTACCTGCACATGATTGCATGGTTTTGAGATGCATCATATACTTAGCCCTTCACTCAGGGATAGAATCCTTTTGTGATCACCTGAGGCAATAACTCCACGAACTTATTCTATTCTGTTCTTATTCTGGTTAAAATGAATTATTGCTAACATCTTTTTTGCATCTGCTACAAACAAACACGTTCATATTAGTCACAGCAATCCCACTGCACCACTTGTGTATTATTGGTTTACTTTGGATATAATATATAGAATCCTCCTCAATAATTTTCTATAATCTGATGGTATCCACTTCCTAGATGACAGTAGAGTCCGGTAGTCATTCCTGCTAAATAAAATTTTGTTTTGACTAGATTTACATTGAGTAACTTTGATTCTTAGATTTTCATTACCAATTGCAATCTCTTTTTAAATTATTCATCAAATGAAACTATAAGAACTAGATCATTGAAGTACAAGAATTCTTATGGATACTGGTTTTAAACTCATCTACATCAACCTAGAGAGCTATAATAGGAAAACAAAAGCTGAGAACAGCCTTTTACTTATGAACTCTTACCTGCATGTTCAATTCCATTCTGAATTCATTGCTCACTCTTATTTTACAGACTACCTCTCTACATGATTTGCATAGATCTTGATCTTGTAACCAGTTATCATCACCAAGCATTTTTAAGTGAACACCAAACTACCTCTCAAAGACCTTGGTTCAGCAAATACTTAGTATGGTGGTTTGCCCTTAGCTTAGAACTTCTGTAGTTGGAAGAGGGTATTATTGGTACATCATCTTGCTGATAATTTAAAATGCATATCATCTAAATTAATGGTTTTTTTTATTTGTTTTGGTATGATTAGCTCTTTATTTCATAAGTTAGTCAATCACTTTAGTTGCCACTGTAGCTGCTACATTCTAAAGTATTTCTTTTCACCTATAGTTTTTGATGATAAAATCGCTATTCTAATTAATGAGTATGGCACCTTTCTGTACTATATCCAGCTGTGTGTAGATGTTTGGTGATGCTTGCAGTCAACACATTGAACTTCAAGTTAATAAATGTCTCAGCTTTTTGATCTTTGCAGAAAACTGGGTAAAGATTTTAGATGAGGTCTTGAGAAATTTAAGTGGGTATTGTGCTCAGTAGCTGTGTTGAATCAAGAAAATTGCATAATTCTTTGGTTGAATACACCCACTACCTGCAATGATTTAGCTGCTAGGAAGAGGTGGAGGCATCGCTCCTTCTCTGCATAGCTCTGACTACCTCCAACTATTAGATAACTATAGAAACAGCAATAATAAAAAAAAGAAAAGAAAAAAGAATAGGGAAATATAGAAAAAAGAGAAAAAGAAAGAAGAAAAAGAACATGAATGGGAGGGGATGGTAAGAGATCTGGTGTTGCAGAAGAGAGGTGAGGGGTGAATGGGGGAGGGTGGTAGGGATTTGAGTCTAGGGCAAGGGGGCAGAAGTGCTGCACCCTGCAGACAAGATGGCAAAAGCATTCCTGTGGACAATAGCCAGTGAGACCCACTGCAACAGCCACCCAACCTCATGGGGCTCCTTCCCTAGACGGGCTGCTGATGTTCTAATCTTGCGGAGGAGCTCGGCAATAGAGGGACCAATTATGCCTGAGGTCTCGACGGCGACTGATCTCAAATTTGTGTATCAGTTAAATATTCTTACAATGTCTGTGTGTATCAACTGATCAATGTAACCACAGCCTTGTATTTTATCAGAAAATATTTAACACTGCTTTCGGTGTCAGCTCGCCTGCAATATCACTTTCTGTATCAAATATGGCATTATCAATATCCTTGTCAGTTTGCTAGAGTTATCATTGCATTTTGTGTCAACAAGACAGTGTTGCTTTATATCTCTGTAGCATATAGAGTGGGTTACCATAACTCATTATTTTAGCACTCCAATATGGAAAATATGATGGATATAAATGAAACCAGTGAACTGATTTTATTAAAGTTATGCTTTCACAACACACATACTCATCAATCATTTACGCATTGAAACAGAGACACTCAAACACATACACACACACCCATATAATAATACACACACAAACACATATATATATTGAAACACGCACATTTGAACAAATTCTCCTAGTAATTTATAGTTTTTAATTTCACAGCAGATTCACCTCAAGAAAAGTGCTAAAATAAACAAACAAATAAATAAACTTTAAAAAATAAATAAAAATGAAAATTAAATTTAAAGAAAAATGGAAGAAAAATGTCAAGTCTGGAGTAAATCTTTAATCGGATAAATAAATCATTACAGAAAATGTTTGACAGACAAGACATGAAACCAAACTAAAATGTTTCGCCTTCCTCATCACCTTCATGGCATTTTCCTTATGGCTTTGCTTTTATACACGTTCACAGAAATCTTTGTATTTTCTATATTTTATCACACGCATATACATACATGTGTGTGGGTGCGTGTGTGTGTGTATGTGTGTGTGTATATACACTTATGAATATGGTAGGTTTTAATGAGTGCAGAGATACTGTGCCAGAAAACATTTCCAACCCATGCAACCATGGATATATTAGCATAACATTATATATATTATTATATATATATATATATATATATATATATATATATGTGTGTGTGTGTGTGTGTGTGTGTGTACGTGTATATATATATATATATATATATATATATATATATATATATATATATATATATCAAGTAAGTATGTTTTGAAACAGTGAGCAGGTTTGAAATTAGAAAGTAGATTAGCTTTCACTGTATTTTTGACTAAAGAAATTTTAGCCTGATAATGGGGTTTAGAACCCTCAGATAAATGGAAAAGAACAGTGGTCTGGATAACCAAAGATGTGGGTTCGACTCCCATGTACGTCAATACTCATCTTTTTCCATTTATCTGAGGGTTCTAAACCCCATTATCAGGCTAAAATTTATTTAGTCAAACATACGGTGAAAGCTAATCTATTTTCTAATTTCAAACCTGCTCACTGTTTCAAAACATACTTACTTGTCATTTATACGCGCTAAGAATGTAACTTCTAATTTGAATGGAAGGAAATCGGTGATGTGTTGGTGTAATGGTAGCACAGTGGTCTGGATAACCAAAGATGTCGGTTGGACTCCCATGTACGTCAATATTCATCTTTTTCCATTTATTTGAGGGTTCTAAACCCCATTATCAGTCTAAAATTTATTTAGTCAAAAATTCGGTGAAAGCTAATATATATACATACACATGATCCCACACATATACTATATATATATATATATACTAGCAGATTTACCCAGCGTTGCCCGGGGTTTGGAATTATACTAAGATCATTTTGCTATCGATTTTTTATTGCTCAACGTGAGCCGATTTGAAATATGTTTGTGATGTGACCATCTTAGCGACAGGTGCAACGTGCACAGAAAATTTGGTCAAATTCGGTTCGTAATAGTAAAACACTAAGCTGTCCAAAGTTGTCCACAGACACACACACACATCCTCGCTTTTATATATATATAGAAGATAGAAGATATATGTCTGAATATAGCTGACAAAACATACGCAGGCTTTCTCCTGTAATGTTTTTTTCATTTGTTTCTGTTCTTACTCTCATTTATATTATATTTCCTTTTCTATCACTCATTTTATCTTTTGATGAAGGACTAATGTCCGAAACGTTAACAGTCTTTTTCTGCTAAGTGTTAAACGGAAATATACCATCATTGTACTGTTTTGTTCTCCTGCATCGTTTTTTCTTTGTTATATATATAACCTACATGTGCCCATATGAAATCAATATGTTATTGTCCTTCTTCACTAAAGAATGTTTACTTCGTTTTGTACCAGCAAAAATTAAGGTAATATTCATTGGAAACGTGGTGTCTAAGAAATTCTTATGAATGTTATTGTTATTTTTATCAGTGTGATAAGTTGATCCTATGGAGACACTAAAGAAATAAGAAAAATTGCCGGTTAATAAAGAGAGCTTTTCTCAGACTGGGAGGCTAGCTAGAAAATATATATTATCAAAATCACCAACAGCCAGGATTATTTTTTTCATTTTTGAGAAACAGTGGTATTTTTGGCACTTGACTGTGGGAGGGAATGAATCAATAATTATGTATAATATGTATGTATATATGTAACGTATATTAGCACATAGCTATAACCAGCTGAGTTATATACATATTTATCATGTGTATATATATATATATATATATTTATATCTGTGTGTATAATATATCATCATATCATCATCATCATATTTTAACGTTCCTACACTCTAAAGGCAAGGGTGGTTTGGGTCAAAATAGTCTAAGACGGTATTTAATCAGAGCTACTAACTTTACAAACAAGCCAGGGTTGTGAATCTCACCTATGTACTTTCTCACTCCATATATAGTGCACCAATCACATTTTATTATGGTGCCAGCTAGCAAGTTTGTCATGTTTTTCACATGACGGAAGAGTCCACTCAACACTTTCTTAAGCAAAAACATTGGCTGAATGATGAAGGAGTTCACATCATAATTGTTATATTTTAGGCTTAATGACACATTGTGGCAATGTTAGACATATGCCTTTTACAAGCTATTTGAGGGAAATTGCTTTGATCAAGTCTATTTGAAAGCCCTATGGATGGAATATACCAGTATTTCCAAAACACAGACTTGTCACAGAATTTTTCATCCTGAATTCTCAAGAGAATTATATTAAAGTGCACATGCCTGTGGAATGCATAGCTATTTGTATGTTAATTTCACCAGGGGGTGATTCCATTTGTTGAAAAACTAGAATACTATCAAAATAGACTTGAAATAGAAATAGAAAATCTTCTTTTTTGAATATTCTAATAATGGCGCATACAAATCCACTGAAGAGAAAATCATGGGTATCAGCACACAGTGAAGGTTCTAATTCTATTTCAATATATATTTCTTTGAGGTCCCTCGTTTCTGAGGATGAGAATATCCCTTATTTATTTATATATATATATATATATGTGTGTGTAGGAGGTGAGTAATATTGTAGAACAATAAAACTATGCATATATCAGATAAGTAGCACTCATCAGTTGGTAGAACTGGAGTATATATAAAGAAGAAATTAAAAGAGGGTTAAAAAGTTCCATATATTTTATTATGCGCATTTCAAAAACATTATCCTGGGACAAAAATTGTGTTCTCATCAGATAAAATAAGGTAAAATTCATAAGTGATTTTAGGCCTCATATCATGTTACATTATTTTATCTGATGGGAACACAATTTTTGTCCCAAGATGATGTTGTTTTCGAAATGTGCATAATAAAATATATGGAATTTTTTTAACCATCTTTTAATTGTTTCTTTATATATATATATATAAACGGCTTCTATATTAGATATTTCTATATTAAATATTTATACTCTGCTATGTATTGAGTACAT
>OZ024740.1:225258680-225371180 GCA_964016885.1 Eledone cirrhosa
GAGTAGGGAGTCTTGTATTCTCACTCACTTCATGCCATGAAACTGGGATAAGCACCAGCCTGGTGAGCCTCCTGGCTTGAGAGACTTGGACTTTAGCAACAAATGACATAAAAACAGTATATCTGATTTAATAGTATAATAATGATCTATTTATTCATTAACTTAGAAATCTAAAGAATCGTTACTTGGTTAAGCCTTCACATATATTTACTTTGTTATCTGTTATACATAAGCATATTATGTCTACTATATTTTAAAAACAGAAGTTATACAATGATGGAAATATGAATAAGAAAAGATGAAAACAAAATTAAATAATGAAAAAAAGGAGGAAGGGGTAAAGAAGGGCAGATCTGGCTGTGGAGGAAAGGACTATAAATGCCATAAATGAGAGGAAAAGGATGGAATGAGCAAGGACTATTAGGCTATGGAAGAAAGAGAGGAAGAAGGAGAGGGGTTGACAGGGTCTATGCCTAGGGTGGGGTTGTGTTTTGGCTGCATCTTGTGGACAAAACTACAAAGGTATTTCCATGGACAATGGCCAGTGACACCCACTCCAACAACCACCCCACATCATGGGGCTCCTTCCTCAGATGGGCTGCTGACATTCCAATTTTCATCTGCCGAAAAAATCGGCCAAAATAGAGTTCCATTTGATCAAGGTACAGCAGACATGCCTCATAATGTAGAAAACCTTCTAACCAATGCAAGCATGGAAATAAAACATTAAACGATGATGATGATGATATGCAGTTAGTGATAAGAAGGGAATCCAGCTGTAGAAACCATGCCAAAACCAGAACACATGTAAGCAAGACATGCTCCACTTCCAACCTGCCTGGAAGGTCAGTAGTTCCGATTAAGTATTGACGGCCTGTGGTGACCCTTCTGACCCATACCAGCATTAAAAAAATGGCCGTTAAAAGATGATGATGTTGATGATATATCAATAATATTTTATAGATATGTATGTGTATGAGAGTGTGTTCAACATGCATAAAAAACACAAGAATACACATATATATTGTATCTATATCACGGATGTGAGTAAACGTTTTTTTTTATAGTATGTGGAGGATATTGAAATATTTGGAAACTAAAAATAAAAAAGAAATTCTGCTTTTTTTTATTATAATTCTTTCTTCCATATTATTTTCACTTTCTTCATAATTTTGAATGAGTATTTTTTTATATATATATATATATATATGCTTCTTGCTTCCACCTTAGGCTGTGACATCTGTGCATTGAAAAGGTTGGCGAAAATCTGTGCTAAATGAGACGTTGTATATTGACCAATGAGCAATGGAATGCGAAGGATTATTAAACCAAATTATTGCCTTGAGGGAGGAATACTTCTTGTGCCTCTCTGCTGTTTCTGCAGCCTGGCAATCTCTCATGGAACTTTACAGTCCATTAATTTTCGTTTTTATAATAATAATAATAATGATAATAATAATGGCAACAACAACAGTAATGATGATGATGATAATAATAACAATATGTATTTGTCTGAGATGACAAAAATTACAAAGCGCAAAGAGGTAACGGAAAATGGTTGAAGCAAAAATTGCAACCAAAAAATATATATGTACATATATATATATACACATAATACATAGTCATACACACACACAGATGTGCACACACAAGCACATGTACACACACACATACGTATGTATATATGTATGTTTATATGTATGTATCTTTCTATCAATCTATGTATGTGTGTATGTGTATCTGTGTGTAGAGAAAAAGATAGTGAGTGAGAAAGACACACACACAGACAAATACGAATACATATATTACACACAAACATACATTTAAAAAAGAAGTATGGGTCTGTGTCTTCAATCCATTCCACAATGGTGAAGCTTAAGTAAAAATGATTATAAATGACATATATGTGTATATGCATATATATGTATATATATATATATCTATATATATATATCTATATCTATATATATAGACTTACATTCATACACACAAACACACACACACACACACACACACATATATGTATATATATATATAATATATATATGTGTGTGTGTATGTGTGTGCAGATATTAAAAGTGGATGATGATGTACAGCTGGTTATATGTGTGTGTGTGTGTATATGTGTATGACAGACAAAAAGAATAAGAAGGAAATAAAAAAGAGATGGTGGGATTCTACTTATCTTATCATCTCACAACAGACCTAAAATGGTTCAGTGAAGACTATGCTATTGCCATACAAAAAATCTCACACCCTAACATAACTGGAGGGAATTTGTCATCGATAATGACTGCAAGGGCATTCATTTTCAAGTTCAAATCGTGCAAGAGGAGCATTCAAATAGCAAAATGTGTCTTTGCATGACATTCCCACTGTAAAATCTTAATTCTCTATGATTGCATCTAAAGATTATGTCCTGTAGCCAAAAGCATTTCATTAAACTTTGCTGAATTTTCCAATACTTACTTTTAAACTCAGGTAGTAAATCCTGTACACAGAACTGACAAATATGCTTTCAATCTCAATTTCGCTTAACACAATATATTTACTTTCATTATTGAAACACTAAACATAAAGGGCGGTGGATTGGCAGTATCAGTAGATGCTTTGAAGCATAGAGTTACGTCCCTTTATGATCTGAGTTCAAATCCTGCCGAGGTTAACTTTGCCTTTCATCCTTACGGGGTCGATAAAATAAAGTACCAGTAATGCACAGGGTAATTGCTGGCCTTGTGCCAAAAAGTAGAAACAATTATTGAAACAGTAAACAAAATCTACACAAAACACTGCAAGGGAGCCATTATTTTCTTGGCCAACCCACTAGAAACAGCAGTTAAGTCGCCTTTAAATCGTATACCACAGTCTTGAATAAGATAAGTTTGCTATATTAGAGCGGACCTGCATCTGAAAGACATTAACTGTCAACCTATAACTTTCCCATTCTGCATCTTTCAAGTGAAGGATAGAATCATTAACAATCCTCAAGTGCACAATGTTTTTAATCTGTTTTTTTTTCTTCAAACTCTTGATGTGAGCTGTGTTCTTTTATTTTTTTTACTAGAGACAAGGGAAGTGTTCCTGATCTGTTTTTACTGGAGAGAAGAGCGGTGTATATGATCGGTGTTTACTTGAGATAAAGGCTGTGTACATCATCTGTGTTTACTGGAGAGAAGGGGAGTTTTCATTACATATTAGAAGGGGTTATGCAATATCCATGGCTCTTTTTTAGAGCTTCTAAGTCTGTTTTAATGGATGATGATATTCTTAAGTGGAGACCTGGTTCAAATGCTTGGAGTTGAGTGGACTCTGCTAAAACATACTTGGGCCATTATTGCAATGTTAATCTGGGCAATGGATTACGGTTACTACTAACGTAAACCATAGCAAATTTAACAGCCCATTATCCCAGTGTTGGCTTCATGGTAGGCTTCGTAATCATTATGGGTCCTCTGGCGAGGAAATGTTTTGCAGCCAAATGCTCTTCCTAGCACCAAACCTTTTAATTTCTCTTTACAAACATAGAGTAACGTTCGATTGGTCATTTTATTTTTATTAAAAGAAAAATATATATTTTTGTGAATCTACAAAGTAGGTGTTCCAAATTTAAGTTCAGCTTAATATGTCCCTACAGTGAGTTAATTGTTGTGTATGTAATTAACTACATTACAACTCTTTCCCAATTGAAAGTATTTCTAGCATCTACTTCATTAAAACCAACCAGTATGGGAGCAATAAATATAAATTACGGGGTCGATAAAATAAAGTACCAGTAATGCACTGGGTAATTGCTGGCCTTGTGCCAAAAGTAGAAACATTATTATTATTGTTATTATTTTATTTGTCCTTTGGTCTGGCATGACATATGTGAATATCACTCTGTAAGTTTTGTTAATTTTCAAGTGCACTCATTGTTATATTTGTGTTACAAACTGTTAATAAGCCACTACACATTGTCCAGTATTAAGCCTTGGGCCCAGATATTCGAATTCTGTTTTAAAAATTTTTTTTTTTAATCATGGACGTGCTCAACTTTCAGCCAGCTGTCACATGACAGTGGCTTTACCATTGAGATGAATAACACCACCCATCCACAATAATTATGAACACCAACACCAGCTCCAACAACAGCAACAAAATCAATAACACTAATAAAAGTGAAAACACTAATGAGAACAAAAATGACAACACCAACATCAACAGCAGCAACAACAGCAGCAACAATGCCAACAACAACATGAACAATGACAATACTAACAGCAACACTGAAAAGCAACAAAACAGTAGCACCTCAAAAACGACAACAACAACAACAGCAACAACAACGTAAACAGGAGTGCCTTTAAAACCATCAGAGTGCTGTCCAAACAAGCTCTCCTCCTTCCTCTGTCACACACACACAGACCAACACTCACACACCCATTTCCCTCTGATATAGAGTCCCCAGACACCAATTCTGCCTCATCCACAAGTGAAGATGAGGGGTGACACCAAAAACCAAAAAAGCCAATTCATCTCTGCCCATACCAACAATCACACAAGACTCACCCACATCATTAGTCTCGGTTATTGGTTGTGGTTTGTGTTCATACCATTTTTCTACATGTTGTGTATTATATTTTTTTCCTATTATCCAGTGGATATATTGTCCCACCCTATCATGTCTAATCTTATATTCTGTTGGTGCTAGTGTGGGACATTCTGATATTATATGATCGTTTCAAGCTGTGCATCACATATCCTCCATTTGGTGTCTGCTCCATTACTGAGAATATTTGCCTGATAATTCCTAATAATGAAGCTCTGGTCATGGGAAGCAAAAATAAAGCCTTCTGTTTCAGCTTTTACTCCCGAACTTTTTAGCCACTGATGGGTTTGTGCTTGATCTACATCAGTAGCTTGAGTGCGAAGGGGAAATTGGCCATGCAGAGGTTTTTGTCGCCCTCTATTTCTAAATGTTTTTAGACCTTCTAGCATTGACTTGCTTCTGTGGACTTGTTGCTGCCTTAATTGGAATTAGATCAGCTTCATTATTTAGGCGTGTGTCTTCAGTTTTTAGTTCTTTCCTGTACTTTTCTGCCTTTTTGAGTACTGAATGGAGTTTCTTTTGGTTTTTGTGATCCTTACTAACACTATTATCCACACTTATGTACTCTCTAGATATGTTTGTAAGCCTGTTGTAACTATTTTGTATGGCATTTTTAGTTGGATTAGTCCTCGTCCCCCTTTTTGTCTTGACAAATATAGGCGATTTACGTCTGCCTTGGGGTGATGCATTTTGTTGGTTGTAAGGAGTTTTCAAGTTTTGGAGTCCATTTTTTGAAAACCAGATAAGTTCCAATGATGATGTTATTACTGTATTGTGCTACTGGTACAGCTAAGGTGTTTATGGCCTCAAAACAGAATTTAGTTCAGTTTTCAGGATCCGGCTTACTCTTTTGTAATATTCTTTCTGTATTTCCTTCTTTATTTGATTATGTTTAATTCCATCACCTTTATTCGCCAAGATATTTATAGGTACCTTCTGGGATGGAACTTCTGTATGTATATTGAATTTAACAGATGATGTTTTTGTTAGCTTTCCTCTTTTAAAAGTTGCTTTAACACATTTGTCAAGGCCAAATTCCATGCCAATGTTATTGCTGCACACTTGTCAAGGCCATATTACATGTCAATGTTATTGCTTCGGCAGTAAAGGTAGATAATCAGACACCATGCTTTGCAACATAGAGTTATGGCTCTTTATGTTCTAAGTTGAAATCCCACCGAGATTAACTTTGCTTTTCATCCTTATGGGGTCGATAAAATAAAGCACCAGTAGAGCACTGGGTATTTGTTGGCCTTGTGCCAAAAGTAGAAATATTATTATTATTATTATTACTATTATGGTAGTGGATTGGCAGTATCAGTAGAGCATTGGACACCATGCTTCGCAGCAGAGATTTATAGTCTTTTACGTTCTGAGTTCAAATCCCACTGAGGATAGCTTTGCCTTTCATTCTTTGGTGACTATAAGATAAAACACCAGTAAGTACTGGGATTGATTTAATTGACTTTCCCCTCCCCTTCAAATTTCTGGTCTTGTGCCTAGAGTAAAAATCATTATTTATCAATATTATTATTATCCTTTTTTTTCAGAAACTATATATGCCAACTTTCAACAAGAGATAATCTCTTTAATAATCATGTAAAAAAATAACTGCATCCAATTTCGCTATAGAAATCAATATAAACTACAGAAACATTAAAACTAAAACAAATCTAAAAAGACTGCTAATGATTTTTTTTTTCCTAGAAATTCTTATAAATGCTGACTTGAATTTTTCAATGCCTTTTTTTTTTTTTTAGGAATTTATTTTTAATTTCCTCCTCTCTCCATACATTTTGAAAACATAGACGAGAGGTTATGTTTAAAGACTCTGAGCTAATGAATAAAAATTCTTTAGATAATTCTTTTTCATCAGTTTTAATTCATATGTTTTTAATAATGTTTTATTTTTTTCTTAATGTGCTACATGTAATCACAAAAGTTGAAGAATTTTACTCTGTAGCTTTTAGAGTTTGGTAATATCATATCACTGAAATATTATAATCATGAAAGTTTATAAAAAGAACCAAAAGATCAATATTTAAGATATATCAAGCAAAGTTTATACTTGGAATCAATTATATGAATTATTTTAATTGCAAGTATCAATTAATAAGAAATAAGCACATTTAAAGGGATGAAAGGAATAGGAGATGGTCTTAACACTTTAAATAAGTTAGAGATTTTCTTGAATCTTGAGGCTCATCCACTCAAGACTGATCCTGTTTCGATGTAGCATTGGGCAACTATTAGTTGAGTATGATGCATATCTATTGCAAGATTAAAACCCCATCTGCTGTTCATTATGATGGTGTATATTTTCATCTGATACAATGTGAAAGGAATTACTTAGCCTAAAGAGCCAACATGCCATTTTGTCTGAGAATCAGATGACCACACACATTATAGGATGAACTTTATAATCATCAGCCCTAACATTACAAACATGATTCCAAAAGGTTGAAAAACAATGTTGACATCAGCAGGTTTTAAACTCAGAATGCAGAGTCTCAGCACAAATACTGCAAGGCATTTTGTCCAACATACTAACAATTCTGCCAATATGCCATCACAATATTCCATAAAACTATATATTCACTGCTTCCATTACTGCAATTCTTTATTTATAGATATCACAAATTAATATTATATGAATATAATGGTTTCTGATTTAAGCATAAGGTAAAATTTGGCAGGGAGGGAAAGTTGATTACATTGATCACAATATGTTACCAGCACTTTATTTTATTGACCCCATAAAAATGAAAGACAAAGTTAAGCTCAGCAGGATTTGAACTCATATATCTGAATATAATAAAAAAAATAATCTCCTTCAATAGCAGAAAGTCACCAACACTATTCAGGAAAAAATTCAGTTCTTGCATTACATTCTATAACTCATAAGTAATGAGAATTTGAAAGAAATAGCAGCCATATATAACCATCAGAACATACCCTACTGTTTAAACATAAAATAAAGAACATAATGGAAAAACTATAGTCCAAGAGATGCTTTGTCTGAAAAAGAATATACAAAATTAACAATGAGCAGGGCTTAAATACAATCGGTCATAAGTTATTATAGTGTTGACTTAGAGCTAAACATCAACAACAAAAGCAGCAGCACATGTACTAGAACAATACCTTCCCACTCCACTAAAAAAACTATAGATGTTACAAGGAGTAAATTAATAAATAGAATAAATAATTATTTCTTATTTAGGCTGAAGGCCACCTGTTTTAGTGGTGTATGTGGTGGTGGGGAGTTGATTAATTGATCCCTGTACTTGGCAGCTACTTTATTTTATAGATTTTGGATGGATGAAAAGTAAAGTTGACCACAGATTTGAATTTGGGATGTAATGAGCTTGAACAGAAACCACAATCAGCTACCCTGTAAAAATAAAATCTGGAGAGGAGATGGACTTCATCATTTCTGACAATGAATGTTATAGTTGTTTGATCAATGGAACAAACTGCTCATGTAATTAACGCATAAGAGGCTGAGCATACCACAGACACTCTTAACATAACTCTCAGGGAGAGTCAATGTGACGTAGTATGTGATAAGGTTGACTGGCCCTTTGAATTACAATTATAGTTTATCCAAAAGATCTTCTAATCAGTTTCCATCTACTCAGTTTCACTCACAATATATTGTTAGACCCAATAATATGGTATTAACATTTGCCAAAATGCTACACATTTGGAATAAACCTGAGCCCTAAAGATAATGAGGCAAACCTCTTAACCATTCAGCCAAGTAGCTATTACAGGTCTATGTTTAGCACTTGCCTGACACCGTTCTCTTCTTTGTTTGTAAACCATTAGCTTATAAACTGATGAGGATTCCTCTGACCTGTCCATTGCCAACTCTGCTTTAATCTTTTGTTTATGCTCCAAAAACTTTTCCTTTTCTACAGTATTGTCTTCCTTGCTATCACCCCAAACCACGTTTGCCCATACACACATGATGCAACTTTTCATATCCCCCTAGCATCCCAGACATTATCTACATTCAACCTTGGCAGCACACATCAAAACATGTTTTCTTATAAACAGGGACACCAAGAGCTGAGTTTCTATGAAGGGCATTATCACTGAACACTCCTCCTGTATTTTTTTCACTTTTTTTTTTCTATTTATTTTCGATAGAGATGACACATTCAGATATGGATTTTCACAATAATATACATATGATTGTTTCAAAATGTATTTCTCATTAATGGATCTGTAGATTTAATATTTGAATTTAAAAGTTTTAAGAAGAATTAGACTACTTTCCCTTTCACTATATGTCTTGTACAATTTAACATGTGAAATAAAGGGTGATGCTCAAGGGCATATCATACTGCCCAGTCCAGGAATCAAACTCACAATATTACCAATGTGATTCGTCACCTTAACCCTTAAGTCATATGCATATGTGTGTATTTGTATGTTAATATTCTTCTTTGCATTTTGCAATATCTAAGAAAACATTATGATAAGGAATAACTTGATGCTTTGCTTGCTATTTCAAGCAAATCTGGAGTATACATAGATATTGCTTCATTACTGATAATTGTTTCTAATTCAAGCACAAGGCCAGCAATTTGAAGGGAAGGGGAAAATCGATCAAATTGACCTGGTACTTACTGGTGCTTTATTTTATCGACCCCGTAAGGATGAAAGGTTAAGCTAACCTCGGTGGGATTTGAACCAGAACGTAAAGGGCCATAACTCCCTGTCGCGAAGCAGTGTCCAACACTCTACCAATACTAATGTCAGTTGGTGAACAGAATTAGTAAACAATGGACAAAATGACTTGTAGCATTTAGGTATGTCTCTTTACATTATGTGTTTAAATCCCACTGGTGTTAATTTTGCCTTCATTCTAGTTTTAATAAAAATAAAATTCCAGTCAATTGTTGGTTGCCCATAGGTGCGAGCCCCATAAGGTGAAGTAGCTGTTCCAGCAAGTCTCCCTCCCTGTCCTCCAGAGCAATGCATTCTCCATCCTGTTGGCTGGGACCCAGAGGTGGAGGGCAAGTTAGAGATGGAGGATACTCATTCACGCGTCACACATTTACATATACTTCATATGAAAATTGATAGCTCTTTCGTGATTTCATTAAATCAATTATACTTGCCCACCAAAGATTTTGCATATGTTAGATATCATTATTACTACAAATATCTTCAGAATTCACTCTTCCAATCGATTCTATTTTTAATATTACATCCTAAAATATCAATACTAAGAGGTTTATAATTTTTTTTTTTACTTCATTTTTATGCTCATTTGTATCTTTGCATGGGAATGTATAATTAACCCTCAAAGCAATTAAAATTAATGAAGAAAATTTATAAAAATTCTAAAATAGAAAGTAGAATCAAAATTAAGCTGTTTTCATGCAAACAATTGAGAATGATTAATTTAAATTGTGTAAAAAGATGAATAGCATTATTTTGAATTAACTTCCTGTCTGATAGGTGATTTTCTTGAAATAAATACTTTATTCCTTATAGAATATTAACAGAATTGTTCATGTTTTCAAAGAAACATCAAGCCCATTATAAAACAAATAGCTTCAAGACCAATAGGATTAGTAAATAGTTATGACATTGTTAATTTACGGCTTATTTACCAGAAATGAAATATGATTTTAAAAAAAAGATTACAAAAGTATTCTTCAATGATGTAAAATATTTGCAGGTATGGCTGTTTGATTAAGAAGCTCATTTTACAATCGTGTGGTTTTGTCTCCATCTAACTGTATAGAATCTTAAGCAAATTGTTTTCTACTATAGATTAGAAAGTGAATTTGGTAGACAGAAACTCAACCAAAACCTGCTCTCTGTGTGTGTATGTGTCTGTGTGTGTACATATGTGTGTGTACATATATGTGTGTACATATGTGTGTGTACATGTATATATGCATGAATGTAGGCCTGTGTATGTGTATGTCAGTTTACCACTTATGTTTTCATATTAACAGTATTTAAATGAATCAGTGACATTTGATTATGACCCATGTAAACAATACATCTCACAGTGTAGTGGTTTGATGAAGATGAGTGATACACACATACACATTAACCCACACATCATCATCATCATTTTACGTCCGCTTTTCCCTGCTTATAAAGGTGTGTGTGTGTGTGTGTGTGTTCATAGATGAAACAAAAGCTCTACCTAAGGTTTCATATCTCCAGGTTGTGACCTAATCTTCAGGTTCTTAGACATTATGAATAAATACATAATATAATATATCAGCTCTCATCCCTGATTGAGCACTGTTTTCTTTTCTCCCTTTTCACACCTATGGATATTTGCTACACACGCACACACACACACACATGAAAGGATTAAAAGGGAAATCTGACATTGGTTGGATTTGAACTCAGGAAAAAAATGAGCTGTAACTATAAACTACAAGGTATTTTGTCTGGAATTCTAATGATTATGCCAACCCACTGCTCTTGCCTAATAAATAATTGTTTCTATTTTAGGCACAAGGCCAGCAATTACCCAGTACATTACTGGTACTTTATTTTATCGACCCCGTAAGGATGAAAGGCAAAGTTAACCTCGGCAGGATTTGAACTCAGATCGTAAAGGGACGTAACTATGCTGAAAAGCATGTCCGACCCTCTACCAATACTGCCATTTCACCGCCCTTGCCTAACAAATAATGACAACCAGCATTTTAAAGGGGACACATTCCCTACAGGAGAAAAACATTCAGAGGTTTGAAAAAAATCGAACATAAATTTGTGACTGTTTACAGAAGACTTTAATAAATCCTTTAAACATTGATTTTTTGACAGTTTGCAATAGAAAAATATTCATATACATAACTATATATTTATCTATATCATCACCATCATCATTTAACATCAGCTTTCCCTGCTAGCAAGGGTTGGACGGGTCTACATAGACCAAGACTAGTATATGACACACACACAAACATATATATATATCATCATCTTAGTCGTTTTACATCCATTCTTCCACGCTAGCATGGGTTAGACGGGTTTTCTTGTTGTGGGCAATGCCAGGTCGGATGACCTTGTCTTGCTCATACGGGAACTGATTTTGGCTTGATTTCTACAGCTGGATGCCCTTCCTAACACCAACCTCATTTACAGTGAGTGCAGGGTTCTTTTTTTTACCGTGGTGCCTACATGGCCACTTTGCAGTGGGAGGGCATATTGCCTATATATATATATATATTGAAAAATGTAAATATCCCTTTTCCACCAACATATTTTAAGAATAACTTTTGAAAATATAAAATTTAACAATAATTGTTTCTACTTTTGGTACAAGGCCAGCAATTATCCCAGTGTATTACTGGTACTTTATTTTATCGACCCCGTAAGGATGAAAAGCAAAGTTAACCTCAGCGGGATTTGAACTCAGACCATAAAAGGCCATAACTCTTTGCTGCAAAGCATGGCATCCGACCCTCTACTGATACTACCAATCCACTGCCATGTAAAATGTAACAATAATAAAATTGAAATGGTTAAGAAAATATATTATTCAGTGACATAACTAGAGTTTGTGCCAGCTGGGGTGATCTTTGTATATTTTCCCAACACCAGAATCAAAGTCATACAGCAGTATACATCAAGTGTTGCCTCACAAATGTGTCATTCAAAGCAGATCATCCTCCCTACCTCTTCCTCTATAATTACTGTACCGTAATTAATATAAAAATAAGAATGTAAAATAATAGTTACTTTCCCTATGCACAGAATGATGTGCTCAAGAGACAACTCATAACAGGAGAAGTAATACACAGAATGGATAGAAATTAATGTTTCAAAGTATTGTATATTTATTCGAATATAATCCAATGCAAATATAAGTTGACCTCAGAATTTGGAGTTGAGGAAAATTGTCAAAATATTGACTCTGATTATAAGTCGACCCCCTTCTACCGCCGATATTAGAATGAACATTTGCATTAGTAACTGTAGCAGCAAAATCCTAACTGCTATTACTAATACTGCTACTGCTACTTCCTCTTCATCTTAGAACTGATCATTAAATAAAAAAAAATTGTATAAGTGTTTGTTTCTTTTAAAGATCAGATATATTTGTGTAAGATAGTATTTTCTCATCTTTCAGATTTTTAAAATTATGCATATTTTAAAAATACTGTTCAAATAAATCTTTAATAAACCTGATATAAGACATTGTTGATATCAAAAGATAAATTAGCACAACATATTAGATTTTTCAAAACACATTAACCATAAAGTGAACATGTTGTGATATTGCAATTATAAATAGAAATAATTATACTGTTTGTGTGGGAAAAGTACCTAGTCTGGAATTTAGTGATACGATCTACAAAATTTAATGGTATAAGAGTATGTAGAAAACAAAATTTTCATTGTAGAATTTATGGGATACTGGTTAAAGCAAATATATTCCATTTAATAAATGAGTACATACATTTAACACATTAAATACCAACCTGGCCAAAACAGGCTCTGGTTCTATGAAATAAAGCCACTCATTTTAGAAGTTTACAATTTAAATTAAGAATTTTCAACATAATCTTATATAAGAATATTACATTAAGTTACTATCTGAGTAATGAAATAATTAATAATTTTAGTAAATCTCTCAAAATTCTTCCATAATTAAAATAGAGTGTATTTCATTAGAAATGCAGTCATGAAAGTGTTAATCTAAAGATTGGATATACGAGCACAGAGATTCTTGCATGACTGTGAAGGTTTGATTTAAAATTATAAAGTATAATATTCAATTCTGTAGCACCATGGGCAAGTATTTGTTTCTATAAGGGGGTGGGGTGTGTGTGTGTGTGGGGGGGGGGGGGGTTAGAATAAAACTATGCAGAGAGACCAATAGACAGAATGTGTTTGATAATTTTGAAAAGATTAAAACTCTAGAGATAGACAATGGCAAAGAACATCAGTAATGTGCTAATACATTTTGTGAATAATCCACAAGGCCAACAGAAATGAATTGATGATCTTTTCTTTTACAAAATTGTAGACATTGACACACATAGTTGCATATATACATACATATATACCCACCCCCACATATATTGTCTTCATTTTAATTCAGACAGTTATAATGATATATATATATTTATATATATATATATATATTTATATATATATATATATATTCAGGTTTGAGGTTCACCACTGTATAGAGCTGGTCTATTCCGTATGGTCAATCGTAATGTAATAATATAGAGAGTACTCAATGTAAAGCAGTTCAACCGTCTTTGTTTTTGTAGTTGGTTGTGCTATTACGGAGTTAAATATTATAATGAAATGATAGGAGGCTGGATTTGTGTAAATCCTTGAAAGGTTTATTATACTATGATCATTTCGGAACCCGGTCATTGAAATGATCATAGTATAATAAACCTTTCAAGGATTTACACAAATCCAGCCTCCTGTCATTTCATTATATATATATATATGTATATATGTGTGTGTGTGTGTGTGTCAGGCTCCAAATCTTTCTAATATAATCACACTCTATAAGCCCACGTATCGAGTACCCTGTTGAATAGTGGTCTAATTTAATACTGGTTTAATCTTCACACACACACACACACACACACACACACACACACACACACACACACACACACACACACACACACACACACACACACACACACACATATATATATATACATATGATTGTATGTATGAATGTAAGTGTATAGTTTGTTAGGAGAACAGGGCCCCTTAATATAACAATAGGATTATAGTATTACTTTGAGTTATGTGACATAAGTCTGTAAAATTGATTAAGATAGCCTGCAAGAAATTAATTATGTACCATTTAGCTTGAGTTGATTGTCAATGTATGGACAGATAAAATGGAATGAGAGATGAAAACTGGATGAGCAATGCTGCAAGCTGATGACCGGTCGATTAATATTGGCCAGAGAAATGGAAGATTAGGATGAAGGAGATAGTGAACATGAAGACCAGACAAACAGAAGCAACACTATCAGTAGAAACAACAATAACATCTCTTCACTTACTTCTACTCCTGCCATCACAACAAAAACAACAGATTGGTTTGTTCATAATATCCGCAAGGTTGTTTAATTAAACAAACTTTTATATTTAACTCTCTTATAAGCTTATTAGATATTGCAACCTAAGGCAAATTTCTAAATAATGTAAATTACATGACAAAACCATCTTATTCTAAATAGTTTAAGTTGATCAAAAGTTTCAAATCAGACACTGAAATAGCAAATCTGTATTCTATCCATTGTGAACATTTGAATATAACTGTTTATTCCTACATTTTGGCACAGCAGCAGAAATGAAATTTGAAGTAATTAATCTCATATTTTCTTGAATTTTATGAAAGGAAGTTGATCATCTATCAAGTTTTTAATGAAGGCAATTTTAGTCATAACCACGACTTTAGTCACCTAATGAATACCAGCTTACCACTCAAGAATTCACCTATGACACTTAATATATTTGTACTGTCCTGTCGTTTTAATATTTTGGCTTTCAAATACTGTCTTTCAACTCTGACGTCTTAGAAATTATTATTTAGAACTTAGTATTTTATTATTCTATCTAATGTTTTAAGCATGTTTTTCTGCTAACAAATTTGTCGGTAATTGTACATTATACTTGCATATAAACTAAATAATATATAATTAAAATGTTCGCTCTGACATATATGTTTATGTCCGCTGTTTACATATATGTTTATGTATTTGTATATCTTGAAATATACAGTATGTTTATGAATAAACATTAAAAAGCCTTAGCTAGTGCCATCAGGTGGATTCCAGCAAAAGCAAGGGTGGGTAATTTACCGACAGTCAACTGTTTCTGACTGATGGTTGTTATCTAGACAACATTCTCACTCCCTGCTCTCTGCTTGAAACCAATGTAGGCAAAAACATAGCTTTGATGCCTATATACATAGCCTGATAATCTTTATTTGCATATAGAGCAGCTCCTATACTATGGGCATGTGGTTAGAATGTCTTAGGAAATAATTACTGGGCAGATTTTAAGGGCTAAACCAACAAGCAAAAGACCCAGGGGTAGACCACAAGCAAGATGTTTGGATAACATCCATGAGCTTGGCAGGTCTTGCTTGGGGATCCAGCTAGATCAGTTGGAAATGGTTGCTTCTGATAGGATCAGCTGGAAGGAGTGTTTGAGAACACTGCCCCTACGACCCCCTCAGGAATAAGTGGGAGAAGAAGAAGATAATAAAAGTATTCGAGTATTTAAGGCAACATAATGTACACATCCGACTTAGATTGAGAAATAAATATTATTGAATAACAAAACATGATTCATCAACATCATTACCATTTCGTTTCTGGTTTCTATGATTGCATGTGTAGAACAGGTTGTCACAATGTGAATCGGGTTTTATTTTGAGTTACTAATCTCAAACTAATCTCAAACATGTACAATACCTTTGTGAGCATAGTTTCCATGGCTCGATAGCCTTCCTATCAGTAAAATCTTAACAGATTATACTAGGTACATTTTATCCTGTCACCAGTACTAGAGATATTGTCATATTTCCAACATGACTATGAGCTCTCTCTATCCTATGTTGATTATTGTTTATGGTGGATTGGCAGTATCGGTAGAGCATCGGACGCCATGCTTTGATTCCTAGATTTACGGTCCTTGCCATTCTGAGTTCAAATCCCGCTGAGGTTAACTTTGCCTTTCATCCTTACGGGGTCGATAAAATAAAGTACCAGTAATGCACTGGGTAATTGCTGGCCTTGTGCCAAAAGTAGAAACAATTGTTTTCAGTTACAGTAAGCTTTATTTGTGAATTCATACTATCATTTTCTATTTTTGGTGCTTCAATCTCTGGTAACAATACCATGGTATTTTTTATTGTATGTTGGCCTTTTTTACAATACTTCTTCGGACACAGTATCAAGGAATCTTTTACACCAGTAATTCCTACCTGAGATCTACAAATCAGTTCTCGGTGTTTGTGAGCTCAGTTCAAAATCTACCTACTGTGCTAAAAACACAATATACTCACTAATATGTATTCATTTTTCGTAGGTGTAAATATTTCTCTCTCTCCTTCTCTCTCTCTTGTGGGATTTTTTTCTTGCTGTATACCTATCTGGAAGAGGAGTAATTGTAGCAGGAAGGCCATGGGAAAATTCATTTAAATAAAAAAAAAGCACCCAGTCCACCTATAAGATGATAGTGTTTGAGGACACACTATAAAGTAGTATGCATTAGGACGGGCATCCAACTCTAGAAACCAAGCCCAAAACGGAGCATATGAGCATGACATGATCACCTGATCCATCTAGTCTCAGTACAAATATGTAAAATAGATGTTAAATATTGTTGATGAAAAGGGTCCTTGATTATGAACGGTTCATAATCACTGTTCTACAGGGTCCTTCGAACTAACATGCACAGTCACTTTTCCTGCTAGAAATTCTTTCACCCTCCCATTAAAAATAATAGAATGTATATATTGGATAATGTAGTACTAAATGCACTATTCTTCAGTAAAAGACATGATGGTCATAGATCAACCGGATCAGAGTTTGCCTTGAACTCAAAGAACAGCCACTACTTTGGATTTCTTTGGTATTTTTGGCATCATCTAAATATTCTATTAAGTACTTACTCCACAGAGGAGTAACAAGAACTATCTAGTGAAATGCTTTAGGTTGACCAAGGGATGGAAGGCTTAAGATTGATGCATACAGAAAAAACCACATAAAGAACCTTCAAATTTCATATGTTATTCTGCCATTTGATCTTTGGATATAATGTCAGAAATGTTATGCTGATATCCTTAAATTTCAAAGATGTACATATTATCAAAAATAATCCTTGTTAAAGATCATAACTATTCATTGTTTTCTTATTGCCCCTTTTTCTATCATGTAATCTTAGTATCACACTACCCTCTGGTTATTTATCACTAGTTCTCTCTTATCATGACACACCATATTTATCCAACATACTACCAACAACTAACATGTAACTACCACTAAAATCCCCCCTCCCTCCATCCTACCACTATTACCCCCTTTCACACTCATTTGCATATACTCTCCATATTTAACATCATGGACACCCTTTCAAATTACAATCACAGGCATGTGCCTCTTGAAAGAATGATAACAGAGAGTAAAGAGGACAAGGCATCCTATCAATTGCTAATACCATGATAAAATGCACTCAGTACATTCTGTAAATTGACTGGTGTTCTAACAGACGATTTAGGATAAAAAGAGATCTTTATTCTTATCAAAGATTTGAAAATATCTCTATTTCTATTATTCCAATGATAACAATCTATCCTGCCTATGACAGCATGGAAAGCAGACATAAAATAAACACTATGATCACAACGATGATGTGGATGATGGGTGAACTAATAGATTTTTTATGCAGAAAATAGAATTTAGAAGAAACATCTCAAGCATTTAGTTTCCCGTTACAATCCAAAAGATTTAAATAAAAATAATTTATGCTAGTTTATTTTTTTATCAATGTTATACAAGCTTGTAATGTTCTTTAAATTCTGACATTTTCTCAAAGTGTTTTCTGAATGCTTTTTTGTGTGATAATCATTGAAGTGTCAAAGGAATATAGGCTTGATTGTTCATCTCAACACACTGAGCATTAAAGTAATAAACCATGACAAAGATCAAAACACACTAAGATAAGGGAAACAACTATAATCAAGTATCTGTTAAAACACCAAAATGTAATAAAATGAAGGACATGAAAGAATTAATGAGAAAATCTCGAAGATATTCTAGTTTAAAAAGTAAAACAGTGTCAAAGGTTTATAATCAAACAACAGATTCTATAATGCTTTGTTCTTAATCTCTATCTTAAGTTGTATCTGAATTTTCTTTTGAGGAAGGTAATGAATAAATCATATATATATATATATATATATGATTTATTCTATATATATATATAGGAAAAGAGTCAGGACCCCGACTGTGTATA
Organism: Eledone cirrhosa; assembly: GCA_964016885.1. Lineage (NCBI taxonomy): Eukaryota > Metazoa > Mollusca > Cephalopoda > Octopoda > Eledonidae > Eledone > Eledone cirrhosa. Next base: position 225,277,273 of record OZ024740.1, read on the forward strand.
TATATATATATATATATATATATATATACACAGTGTATACATACATATATGTGTCTGTCTTCGTATATATATATATATATATATATATATATATATATATATACGAAGACAGACACATATATGTATATGAATACACAAACACTGCAGACACACTTATACATATACAAGCATACTATATATATGTGTGTATATATATATATATATATATATATATATATATATATATATATATATATAAAAGCTAAGTATTAGCTTTTATCCAAGTCTGAACTTCAAAGAGTTAAAGAAATTTACTTGCAAACCAGGATGGCTATAAAGATCTATGTTATTTCCCGAAATAGCTCTTAGTTAATGACACACTTTCGCTTCCAAAATAAACTTTGAACTATTTCAGTTTATGAACGATTTCTAATTAACCAGTTACGAGATTATTAGCTCTCTTGCTTTACCAAGACTAACACTAAACATTTGAACACAGTTACTAAGAGGTGTGCTTAACAGAATAATTCAGTTGCATAGGTTCATAAATATATATATATGATGATGATATACTATTGATATGTTATATATATATAGAGATAGATATATGTATATATATATATATGTGTATATATATACATATATATATATATAATGTATTTATTTATATATATATATATATATATAAATATATATATATATGTGTGTGTGTGTGTGTGTGTGTATGTGTATGTGTGTGTGTATTTATATATATACGTTTGTATATGTATATATATATATATATATATATACACGTTTGTATGTGTATCTATATACGTTTATATGTGTATCTATATACGTTTATATGTGTATATATCTACATGTATATATATGAATATATATTTGTTATATATGTATGTATGTGTATATATATATATATATATATATATATATATATATATATATATATATATATATATATATATATATATTTATATATACATACAAACGCACACATACATATTATTGATGAAATATACCGTATTAGCACAAAGAGCATTAAAATACGAAAAATATGAATAATATCATTGCAATATTTGTCTCATATGTACTATTAATGAAACATTATTATGTGACTGACCATATCATTATATTAGTTGGTTGTTAGTAAGAATATAATAATACCTTGAAAACCTTTTGTAGTTCTTTGGGATAAAAAGAATGAAATGAAATATTATTGAATTTTTATTTGGTTCTAATTTGTTTCTCTTCCTTCATATATTTTGTTGCATTTTTCTGTTGTATTTAGTTTTGTCATCATTTGTTATACTTTATACTTTAGCTGGAGGTTTCAAGCTTGGACAGTTTATGACAACTAGTTTGAGAAAAAAAATTGAAGAAATATATAAAACAATATATGTGTGTGTCTGTGTGGGCGTGTTTGTGTTTGTGTGTGTGTGTGTGTGTGTGTGTGTGTACAGTTACATATATATATATATAAAAATATATATTTACACTCACACGCATATATATATATGTGTGTGTGTGTATATATATATATGTGTGTGTACATATATATATTTATACACATATATATGTATATACATACGTATAATATATACTTGTATATATATATATATATATATATATATATATATATATATACGTGTGTGTATATGTACATACAAGAACAAAAGAAATTAATGTCAGTGGCAACAACATAAACAAAATTTGAATAAGGTGGATTTGTAGCAAACTTTCATCATCAAAGATCTGACATAACCTTACAATTATCACTACATTCATCACTTTAACAATAAAACTATATATTCAATCAATCGGCTGATCCACTTTTCAATTTATGAGTCTGTTGATCTTTATACATTAATATATATGAAATATGAATATTTCCAGTTCGATTCATGTTCTGTTTCCAAGCTAGTTGCCACTACATACATACCACTTTCACACAGAAACGTTGTTAATGGTGATGTTGATGGTGGGGTTGGTAGTTGATGGTAATTGTGGTGTTGGTGGTAGTGGTGGTGGTGGTGGTGGCGATGGTATTGTTGCTGGTGCTGATTGTGATGATGATATTCAACATCAACTATCAACCATTCATGCACAACATATAAACTATGTATGTATGTATGTATGTATGTATGTATGTATGTATATATATATGTTGAGATGCATGTGTGTAAATGTATAAGATAAATAAATATTTGTTTTATATATGTGTGTGATACTATCAATTTATTAACCTTTCCAAGTTAAATATATCCATCGATGGGGGATCATTAATAGTTTTAAAATGGCAATAGTGTAATCATTAGTAGAATATCTATAATCAAGTTTCAAGTTAGTGTTGGTAGTGTTTGCAGGAACTCAACAATTATTCTATGGCATAGTTTGCAAGTGATTATATATATATATATATATATATATATATATATATATATATATATATATATATATATATATATAGGAGTAACTATAGAGGCATTAAATTAATCGACCAGGTCATGAAGGTCACAGAAAAAGTAATAGCGCAACTAATCAGAGAGAGAATTGATCAAGATGAAATGCAGTTCGGGTTTGTGTCAGGTAAAAGTACCACAGACGTTCTTTTCATTGTACGACAACTGCAGGAGAAGTACCTAGCTAAAAGTAAAGCTTTTGTCGACTTGGAGAAAACCTTCGACAGAGTCCCCCATTCCATTATCTGGTGGGCTCTTAGAAAACTAGGTGTTGATGAATGGCTTGTGAGAGCTATACAAGCCATGTATAAAGAAACAGTCAGCAAGGTTAGAATTAACAACGAATATAGTGAAGAGTTTAGCGTAAAAGTTGGTGTTCATCAGGGCTCCGTTCTTAGCCCCTACTATTTATTATTGCCCTTCAGGCTCAAGACCAGCTGCCCATGGGAACTCCTATACGCAGATGATCTAACGCTCATAGCTGAATCAATGGCCGAACTAGAGAAGAAATTCCAAACATGGAAGCATGGCCTAGAATCAAAAGGCTTTAAAGTTAACTTGTCTAAAACTAAAGTTCTAGTTTGTAGGAAGGAAAATAGGGCACCGGTCCCATCTGGGAAATTGCCATGCTCAGTGTGTAGGAAAGGAGTAGGTAAAAACTCCATTTTATGTCCCAAATGCAAAGTATACATAAAAGATGTAGTGGGATCACAGGTAAGCTAACTAAGAATATAGATTTTATATGTGGCCAGTGCTCTGGTGCAATAAGTAGCAGCAAGTGCCCACAGAATACTAACTCATTCCATTGCACAGATGGTTCTATAGAAATAGTGGACAGCTTCCTTTACCTGGGTGACAAAATCAGCAGTGGGGGAGGGTGCTCTGAAAGTACAGTAGCTAGAGTCAGAACGGAATGGAAAAAGTTCAGTGAGCTTATACCACTATTGGCCGCTAAAGGGTTCTCTCTAAAAATGAAAGGCAGGCTGTATGATGCCTGCATACGAACAGCAATGTTACATGGCAGTGAGACCTGGGCATTGTGGGCAGAGAATATACGCAGACTGGAGAGAAACGAAGCTTGCATGCTCCGCTGGATGTGTAATAGTAATATACGTGAACGGCATAGCATAAATGAACTAAGGGAGAAATTAAGAATAAGAGGAATCAGATGTTGTTTACTCGAGAGAAGACTACGTTGGTATGGTCACGTGATGCGCATGAAAGACGACAGCTGTATAAAAAAGTGCAGGGCAATAAAAATAGACAGTAGCCACGGAGTAGGCAGACCCAGAAAAACCTGGGACAACTTGATAAATTCCGACCTCACACACTTACACCTCTCCAAGACAATGTCACTGGACCGAGATCTTTGGCGCTACACAGTAATAGAGAAGACCCACCTTACCTATGTGCAAAGTGAAACCTACTACAGTCAGTAGGATCCTCTAACAAAATACACCCCCGTCCCACTACCCTACCCCATCCACACCACCCCTTTCAATGTAAATTATGTTGGTACCACAACATCTAGCCTGAAACAAATGAGGTCGTGTAGGTGTCACGACAAAAAAACATACAGTCCACGCTGTAATGTGGCCATGTAAGTAACACGGTAAAAACCTCCCAGTCCCACACTGCAAATGTGGTTGGTGTTAAGAAGGGCATCCAGCTGTAGAAAACCCGCCAGACAGTCCTATGCGAGCAAGACAACCACTCTTGCCTCAAGTGGGAAAACTCCCGTCCAAACCCATGCAAGCGTGGAATATGGACGTTAAACGATGTTGATGATGATGATGATGATACATATATATATCCAGTATATTATCAAATATACTGTACATACATTCATATATACATTGCTATTTCAGAGCACCAATACCAAAACCTAATTTTTGCAGGACTGGCAACCATTCTGTTTAATCAGCTCTTAAACATTACTGGAATTCTATAAAAATCCAGCTTCTATAATTCTTGGCAGAAGCGAATGGGTAAGTAGTCTTGATAACCGCTAACGAATGAGAAATGAGATTGCCAATTACTCCCCTTTGTTTTTGCCGAGAATAACTAAGTGACATAGTCACTACTTTAAAATTCATAGCAAATGGTCTTCATAATGTTTTTAGTTAAACATGAAGTATATTATCAAATATACTATACATACATTTATATATATATATATATATATATATATATATATATATATGCATGTGTGTTTTTCTGGTTTTGTTTATAAAAACATTTCACCAATAGAGGAAGATAGCCAGTTTCTAGCCTAGAAATATGGGTCTTTCATTGGAATTTAAACAATATCAACTAGGTAATTATCATATATATATATGTCTATCAGCATGGGCATTTCTGTGCAGGTATAGATACCATTGCATGAGTATCTTTTTTATGTTATACGTGCATATATACACACATATTTTTATATCTATACATGTATGTTAGCAGTATGTTAAACTTTCAGAATGTTTTACATATTTTTACAGTTCCATCAATGGACTGTACTTCTAATTTCTTAATTAGCCATGCCCTTTCTGATTCTGTATAGCTCAGATTCTCAGAATTTGAGCTGAGTAAGTTTATAACATATCCAAGATTCCCAATGATTATAGGGAAAAATCTAAAGCTATAGTCAGGTTCCTCATTAGTTTGGCATAGATGTTTTCTTTTTCACTAATATGTTAACAATACTGTGCATGTCTTCTTTTCTCTGTCCTTTATCATTATGTCTGCTCTGTTATGTCTTCATTTTACTAGACTTTTGACAAGGAAATTGCAACAGTACTTTTTTTATATTATGTTTGAGTATGCCCTCCATAGTTTTTTCTTTGGGTTTATCATTTCTATGAATTGCATTATATAGTGTTTTGGCCAGTACATCATGTCTCATTGGTAGTTAGTACATGAAATGTTTTATCTGAAAGGTCAGGATTAGATCAAAATCAATGAGTTCTAAGACTAGACCGTTATTCAAGTATATATAGTCTGTATATTAAAGGGCCAACAGAATGACTGCAACATATCAAGTGTCAGGAATTATTAAGCATCACGTGGAAACAAGGCAAGAAACTATCTGCTTTGTAACCAGAGGCATTCGGACTTAGCTTGCATCTTCAATTCACGTCCACGTGCAATACAACCAACTTTAGTGTATTAGAGCTTCTCTCAGTCTCGCTTCACACCACACATCCTCACTCAACACCAACTGCTAGGGAAAAGGGCCAGTCAGTAGCGCCTGAACCCTCATGTGACGTCACTCATCCTCCCACTTCTGGTCAGGCATCCCCCAACTTGCAGCAATCTCCCCTATGGCAGCCGCACATGTTTAAATTCCAGCAGACCACCATTTATAAGTATGGTCAATTCCTGTCTTCCACAGCTACAATGTAGTACAAGGGAGATAACCCAACACCACTGATGGTACAATAGATACATAAGTCAGAATATCACAGTACTTTCATGACATCTTCGAATAGCTTTGAATGGTGTAGATCATCCTCTTCGTTCATTTCAAGGTCTGCATCATGGCATCTTGCCTGAATCACTAACCATTTTGTGCATAAGGTATTTTCACTTCTGAAATTACAAAGGCATATCCTTTAAAATGAGAGCTAATATGCTAGTTGATGGTTCAAGATCACTGTTTTGGCTATCTGTATTACTCTCACTTTGTAGTTTTCTGACAACAGCTCTGCATGACTTTCTGCTGAGAAGCATACAGCTTTTCATTCACTGATTCATTGCAGTGCTGTGCAACATACTTGGATGTATGATTTTGGTCATTATTCTGGAAGTATTTCTCAAGAAGAATCTCACAAATAGAACAAGACATTCATCTAAATGCTTCAAACAGCTACCTTATCGTTTATAAAATATCACTAGCTCACTTAATTTCTAACTACTACATATATATTCTTGCAGTTCAGAGTATGATTTAACTCAGCATACTTAATTTATACATGATCTAACCACATGTAACCTCATTTGTACGTATTTCTTTTTAAATTTAAATTCCTTTATAAATTTAAATTTAAATGTATTTATATATTCATCTCATTATGAAATATATCACTAGTTTACGTAATTTTAAAACTTTCTCCCAGAAAACTCTCTTTAAAAAGGATCAAATTATATGCACAGTGTATTAATATTTATAACATATTTATTTTTTATTTTAATTCCTATGTATTTATATTTTCATCTCATTTGCATGTTTAATGTGTACTTTCTCTCAGATTATATGTGTAGTATTAATTATTATTCAATTTCAATACTCCAAATTTTAAATGTTCATCTTACCTTATTTATGCTCATTACACTTATTATTTGATGCACCTCACCACACTCTCTCCAGAAGACAAATGTGATTCCTTCCCTTGCCAAGATCTCTGAAATCAGACAGATCGGAGAATAACTTGAATATCTGTCTATTTTTCTATCTACTTATGTATGTATATATATAGAATAGAAAACGAAAATTCAGTGATGCATCTGAACTCAATTCATTGTGTGTTACAATTGTTTTGCTGGCGGACAGTTCGAGACGTGATCATTGTGTGTCTCTGTTTGATTCTGGAGCCGCAGGTTCGATGGACATGTCTAATGATTTCGGAGTATATTCTCTGAGAGAATATGCTCTGAAATCATTAGACGTATCCGTCGAACCTGCGGGTCCAGAATCAGACAGAGACATACAATGGTTGTGTCTCGAGCTGTCTGCTGGAGAAACAATTGTAACACACAATAAATTGAGTTCAGATGCATCACTGATTTTTCGTTTTCTATTCTATCATACTCTGCTCTGTAAGAGCACAGAGTGCTCAACCGGCATACTGCCTATGGAAGCATCTTAGCTATCATCAGACACACATATATATATATATATATATATTAAATTCAAAGGGATATATGTATATAATTAGACATAGTCACAGATACATATATGAGTTTGGCTACCTTTCACGGTGTGGCTCAATGAAGAATTAATTAAGCAAATAATTATTAATGAGAGATATATATAAAATTTTATATATATATATATCATGTATGTGGTAGTCCGGGAGTATTTGTCTATATATAGTCCGAGCTGAAGATCCGCTAAGGTGAAACATTTGTTCTCAGTATGGTGAACTAACTGTTGTGTTTCTACTTCTATATATATATGTATGTATATGCACATGTACAAATACATACACATGAGTGCACTTGTATATCAGCCACTTCTAACCCCTTGTCTAAATGTGACAAAATAGGACAAATTTCTTGACTATTGTTGAAGCCTAATATCCTCAAACCTTTGTACATAGTATAGCTCGTTAGGGAGAGTTGGATTACAAGTAATTTGGTGGAAAAGTGTCATCTTCATATAAAAGCAGCTTACCATACCACTACCTGTAACCAAGAAATATCAGAGACCTTCTTCATTTCAGGCAGAAAACATACATCAAATTACCCAACCAGCATGCTGCATCAAATATGAATCTTCAGAGCTACAACAATAAACGTTAGTACAATAAAAGGAAAATAAAATATGAATGTGATATGATCGAACATATCCACCTAATTTTCAGAACCCATCGATCAAGACATTCATGCAGTGCTTTTCCTATAAGGTGCAACATTTCAGAGTTGTTACAATGAAGAGCAGGTCAGGTGAGGTCATGGCAATACAAGAATGAAGAAAAGTATAAGAATGCTATGTGCAAAATGTCAGATAGAGAGGAGTTTCAGACAAATACATCACAGGCAAAAAAATAGATACAACTTTTTCTGTGTGGGAATAGTCTTATTTGAAAACTGAAGGTAATTGAGGTAGGGAGTGTGATAAAATAATTAACCTTACACTAGCCTTGAGCAATACATCGGCTACTGTAATATCTGCATGCACTCCACAAGATGAACTTGCAACAAGTCACAATGATAACTTTAGGAAATATTCTTACAGACTTCATTAACGATGAACAACAATGATCTTAATATGGCTGGACACTGCAATGGCCATGTTTAAAAACTCTGTCACAGCCTTCCTAGAGCATATGATTGCCATGGGTATGGAGTTCTGTTACGTATATCATCTAACCATTTACAACAAAATCTTTAGTAAACTATCCAGCCACCTGACAAGCAAAATCAACTTCACCCTCACCAGGAAATTGAGATAGATGAATGGCAATACATATCAAGTCCTTCCCTGGGGTAGAATGTACCTCCCAACATAAAGTAGCTATCATTGGTCTTAGAATAAGAGACAGACAAATATGGAGACAATGGTCGATCTGCAGAAGGAGGTGGATGCTGAAAGAATCCTCAGTTGGCAACAAACTCAGAGAAATATAATCTCCTAACATATTGAATACCTTTTGAGTACTTTTTTGATACCCATCATGAATCAACTCATTATATATATATGTGTGTGTGTGTATATTTGTGTATATATATATATATATATATAGGAACCAGTAAGACCCCGACAGCTGAGCTCAAGCCGTTTCGACGTCGAAACGGCTTGAGCTCAGCTGTCGGGGTCTTACTGGTTCCTATTACCCACTCTACTACCTCAAGTATTGAGTACTTTGGTGCGTTATGGTCCACCTGGTTCCTTACCACATTTCCTTCGTTATATATATATATATATATATATATATATATATATATATATATATATATATATATATATATGTGGATAAATCTACCAAAATATACGGTAGTGTCCAATCCGTATGAAGAACTCAATGTAATCCAAATATCATGAAAAGAGAAGATGCATTCAAAAATTTCCGATGAAAATCACAGGAAAACAGAGTCAAGATAAATTAATAAAAACAAAGAACAAGTTCCTTATATTAAAAAATTCATCATTTTACGATGGTTTCTAGGATATATATGTGTGTTGGTATGTATATCATATAGATCTATGTAAACATTTTACAAACTATCAGAGGAAATATATATACATTCACATATATATGCTGTCTTCAGAAATAATTGTTTCTACTTGTTGGCACAAGGCCAGTAATTACCCAGTGCATTACTGGTACTTTATTTTATCGACCCCGTAAGGATGAAAGGCAAAGTTAACCTCGGCGGGATTTGAACTCAGAATGGAAAGGGCCGTAACTCTATGCGTGAAAGCATGGCGTCCGACCCTCTACCGATACGGCCAATCCACCGTCTTCAGAAATAATGATATTTCTTTATTGAAAAAAAACAACAAAGATTTAATATAATAGGTCTGTTTGGGAACAGGTTTTGAATTGACCAATAGAAAAGTAGTAAGAGGTCAAGTTGGTAGAATAGTAGTAGTAGAAATTTAATTTAGGGGTAGAGGAATGCAGAGTTAAATTTTGAATGGAAAGATTACTTTGAATGAAAAGAATACTTTGGGGATAAAAAAAGCTCAAGCCGGTGGAAGGTACACGAAAATTTGATGCTATTAAAGAATAATGTTAATGTTAAAACCGAAAAAGAATAACATTTTAGGGTAAAGGTGTTAGTGAGAAATACCAATCTTATTTAAAACACAATGAATTTAGATGTATAACAAGAAGTTAAATTAATTAATAGGTATACTTATAGGGATAAATTTATATTAATTCATATGGATGTGATGAATAAGAATTAGATGTTATTAAAGAATGTTGTTAAAAACGAAGGAAAATAAAATTTTGGGATAAATGTAGCAGTGAGAAATACCAATCTTATATAGACTACAAGAATCTAGATTCATAACAGGAAATTAAATTAATTTATATGTATACTTTTAGGTGTTAATTTTAGGAAAAGAGAGCTGTAAGAGGGAAATAAAATTATGAAGTTCTCTGTAGTAAAGTACTAATTATAGGTTAACTAAATAAAAAAAACTAATTATAATAATATGTAAAATATAAGTGTAAGGTGTATATTAATTAGGTTTATATTATTTGAAAGTTCTTCTAATTCTATGATTGCAAGATATAATTAATTCTTGTCGCTTATTTAACAGGATATCCTTAGATTTCATTATTTCAAAAAGTTCCTGGGAGCATAATCTACACTCATATCTTTTATTTTGATAAGGGGTGACCCTTTTGAGCACACTCCAGGTCAGATTGTAATCGATATTCTTTTTTCTATAATTATTAATTGTTTCAGCCAATGATGTTGTATTAGCTAATGAAGCATTTTAAAAACTATGTTTGTGGGTATTAAATCTTACTTTAAATTGGTTAGATGTAGCTCCTATATATGAATAAGTTGAGTCCTTAGTGCCAATTTTACATTTATATACTATGTTATTAATAAGACAGTTTCCCTTTAATGGGCAATTTCTTTTGTTTCTACAGTTACAACCATTCGTGAATATTATATCAGGGGAGTTAGTCAAATTTGGTGTGGAATTTACTCGACTTGTTAATATGTGAAGGAGAAGGTGGTTTGTTGTGGTTTATTTTAGTATTATGGTTGGTTTGATGTATTGGTGGTATATTCGTGTTTTTTTTTTTACATTTATATGCATCGTACGCACTTATATTTTGTTGTATATTTTTGGTAGTGGAGTAGGAAAATTTGACAGTTGATCTATTTAAAATTTGATGGTATTTATGGTTTGGCGGGAAGTTTTTCTCTAGGATAGTAAAAATATTTTTACGGATATTATCTTTAATTTGTAGATTAAATGGAGCATTATACCAAGTAACTCGTCTATTACGGTTTCGATGTTGTTGTTTTTATATTTATACGATGTATCAGGATGTTTACTAAGAGAATTAGTATTAGTGAATTTATTATATATAGGTTTAGTTAGATTAACTGATTATTAGGAGTTTTGTTAGTACTGTTATTAACGTATATTGGAGTATTAGGATGAATGGATTTTTGAAACTCATTATATTTTATGTGAGAAGAGGTAGAGAAATTAAGTTTTAGGTTGGTATTTTTGGGTATAGTGTGAGTGGCATTTAGGAGTGTGTTTTTCATTTGGTGTTTGTTGGTAATATTGCGTTGTATGTTTGAAGTATTATTGGTGCAAGGTATATAGACTAATTTGTTTTTGTGGCCGCTTCTAGCTAAGGCTTCGTTATAAAAGGGCGCATTTTTATCGAATACATCCTGGTTAGATGAAAGGTTAGAAATTCTGAGTGAGATATTATATGCTAGGTTTTTAAGGATAGATCAAGGGTGATTGGATTGTGAGTGTATGTAATGTAAGGTTTGGTTAGGTTTATGGTAAGGTTGGTAGGTACCCGTAGATAAGTCTAAAGTTATATCTAGGAAATTAACTATTTTACTGGTGTTTTCAAATGTAATAGTGAGACTATAATAGTCTTTGAGGAAAGTTCTAATAAGTTTTTTATTTTTTTCAATTTCTGATAGGCTAAGGTTAGTGGAAAGAAGAAGACAGTCATCACGATATAAACCACCTCTAAGGTGAGGAAAAGAAGAATTTATGTTAAATAGAAGAAAGAGGCCTACAAGGCCGGTAATTTGGGCAGAATCACTAGAACCCATAGTAATATGGAATAGATTACTATATGTATTTCTGGTCCAGTATTCCTTCTGAAATTCTAGTAGTGCTTATCTAGCGTGCGTGATAATATTAATGTCATCCATAGTTAAGTTTGATCTATTTTTGGCAAATATCAAGGCTTTGTTCAGGAGTATGGGTGATATAGAGGGATAATAAGCATCTATATCAAATTGTAGAAATGAACAGATGATTTATTTCTAATATTAGTAAACCAGTTAATTACTTGGCATGTGTTTTCCCAGAGTGGTAAATTAACGTGTTTTCTTAATTGTGGGATGATTCTGTCTAAAAAATCTTTTACTAATGATGCCAATGTCAGATTTGGAAGGGCATTATAGAAGGATTAGAGTTAAAGTTAGATTTGTGATCTTTCAGATTAAAGTGTGGTTTTTCAGGGCCAAAGGTTCAGTTCTGTCTTCAATATTGAGTTTATTTACTATGTTGTGTGTTTTGTTGTTGATATTGGTAAGTGCCGCATTATTTGTTTTTTTATAATTTTTCCTGAGTTCTTTATAAATCAACTCATTGTAATTATCAATATCCATGTGGTATAGATTTCCAGTTTTTTCAGAGAAGACGTGGACTTTGTTAGATTTTTTTAGATCCAATAGGGTAGAGTCAAGATCTTTTTGAAAATTAGATTTATATTTCTTAAATTTGAGGTGTTTGATTAAGTTAAATAGGTCTTTCTCAAAGTTTTCAAGCAAGGAGTTGTGTGGTGGGTTCTTATATGTAGTGAAATCATATACATATTTCTTATCCGTGCATTTTGTTATGAATCTAGATTCCTTGTAGTCTATATAAGATTGATATTTCTCACATTTATCCCAAAATTTTATTTTCCTTCGTTTTAACAACATTCCTTAATAACATATAATTCTTATTTATCACATCCATATGAATTAATATAAATTTATCCCTATAAATATACCTAATAATTAATTTAACTTCTTGTTATAGATCTAAATTCCCTGTGTTTTAAATAAGATTGGTATTTCTCACTAACACCTTTACCCTGAAATTTTATTCTCCTTCGGTTTTAGCATTAACATTATTCTTTAATAGCATCAAATTTTCGTGTACCTTCCACCGGCTTGAGCTTTTTTTATCCCCAAAGTATTCTTTTCATTCAAAGTAATCTTTCCATTCAAAACTTAAGTCTGCATTCCTCTACCCCTAAATTAAATTCCTACTACTACTATTCTACCATCTTGACCTCTTACTACTTTTCTATTGGTCAATTCAAAACCTGTTCCCAAACAGACCTATTATATTAAATCTTTGTTGTTATTTTTTTCAATAAACAAATATCATTATTTCTGAAAAGGCGGTGGATTTGCAGTATCGGTAGAGAGTCGGACGCCATGCTTTCCAGCATAGTTATATCCCTTTACGATCTGAGTTCAAATCCCGCCGAGGTTGACTTTGCCTTTCATCCTTACAGGGTCGATAAAATAAAGTACCAGTAATGCACTGGGTAATTGCTGGCCTTGTGCCAAAGGTAGAAACAATTATTTCTGAAGACAGCATATATATGTGAAGGTATGTATATTTCCTCTGATAGTTTGTAAAATTTTTACATAGATCTATATGATATACATACCAACACACATATACATCCTAGAAACTATCGTAAAATGATGAATTTTTTAATATAAGGAAATTGTTCTTTGTTTTTATTCATTGTTTTTATTAATTTATATATATATATATTTCGTTTCTGAATTTGTTTAGCAAGATTCTTTATCTGAAATCGTGTGTTGAAACCGATATTGTTATACTTTGGGAGGGTCATGTTGCCAATAAGAAACACACGCACCAGTTGCTTTCACTTCAATTTATTATAATAAATTTATAAATTTAGGAATTTATAAATTTCTGGTTGGTTGGTTGGTTGGTTCCACAACCAGATAGTTGTTTATATATTGTCAAAGTTCTTTCGTCACACATTCTGTGACCTCTTCAGTGACTGGAGAAGAAAAGAATCCCCAGTCACTAAGGGGTCACAGAATGTGTGACGAAAGAACTTTGACAATATATAAACAACTATCTGGTTGTGGAACCAACCAACCAACCAGAAATTTATAAATTCCTAAATTTATAAATTTATTATAATAAATTGAAGTGAAAGTAACTGGTGCGTGTGTTTCTTATTGGCAACATGTTCCTCCCAAAGTATAACAATATATATATATACATAAAATATATATTATTTTGAAGCCTCCCATACTCACATTAGGTTTTGAAAATGGATGAAATAACTGCAATATTTTAAAATAAGCTTTATCTTTTCTGACTATCAGATAACAAATTTAAATGTATATATTGCTGGAGTCCATTCATCATCACCGTTTTACGTCCGTTCTTCCACGCTAGCATGGGTTAGACGGGTTGTCCTGTTGTGGGAAGTGTCCGCTCGGCTGACTTTGTTTTGCTCATACGGGAACTGATTCTGGCTTGATTTCTACAGCTCGATGCCCTTCCTAACACCAACCTCATTTACAGTGAGTGCTGGGTGCTTTTTTCCGTGGCGCCTACACGTCCACTTTACAGTGTGGGCTGGGTGCTTTTTTTCCATGGCACCTCCACGACCACTTTGCAGTGGGAGGTTGTGGGTCATATTGTCTATATGCGTCAGCTTCGGCTTGTACCCATGGGGGGTCGCGTCTTCTGTATTACTGTGTGATGCCAGAGGTCACGGTTGTGTGTCATCGCCTTTGAGAGGTGTAATTGGGTAAGGTCGGCTTTTATCACCTCATCCCAGGTCTTCTTGGGTGCCCCCACTTCGTGGTTTCCATCGATTTCTAGTGTTCTGCACCTTTTTATGCAGCTGTCATCCTTCATACGCATCACATGTCCATACCAATGCAACCACCTCTCCTGCACACAGCATTTGATTCCTCTTATTCTCAGTCTTTCTGAATTCATTTATGGTTTGCCATTCGCATTGCTGTTCGTATACACGCATCATATAGTCTGCCTTTCATTTTGAGGGAAAAACCTTTTGCAGCTATCAGTGGCAGTAGCTCCATGAACTTCTTCCATCCCGTTCTTAACCTAGTTATTGTACTTTCCGAACACCCACCTCCGCTGCTAATTCGGTCACCTAGGTAGCAGAAGCTGTCTATTGTTTCTACAGAGCCCTCCCAGAGTTCGGTGGTACTTGTTTCCTCTGGCTGTTTGCTGCTTGCTGTCCTAGCACAGCTGCTACATGTCAAGCCTACATTCTTAGTTAAGCTTCATGAGATCCTGCTACATCTCTTATGTACCCATTGTTTGCATTTGGGGAAGAGAATGGAGTTCCTACCTACACATTTCCTACATACTGAGCAAGGCCATTTCCCTGAGGGGATCTGGGTTCTGTTTTCTCGTCTACTTACAAGGACCTTAGTCTTTGTCAGTTTGACTTTAAGACCCTTTCTTTTTAGTCCCTGCTTCCAAGTTTGGAATTTCTTCTCTAGTTCTACCATAGATTCAGCTATAAGTGCGAGGTCATCTGCATACAGGAGTTCCCATGGGCATCCGGTCTTAAACTCCTCCGTTATTGCCTGCAGGACTATGATGAACAGGAGAGGGCTAAGAACAGAGCCATGATGGACACCAACCTGTACGCTAAATTCCTCGCTATACTCATTGCTAATCCTAACTTTGCTGACTGCTCCCCTATACATGGCTTGTACCGCTTTCACAAGCCATTCATCTACTCCTAGTTTTCTAAGGGCCCACCAGATTATAGAACGTGGAACTCAGTCAAAGGCTTTCTCGATATCGACGAATGCCAGGTAGAGTGGCTTACTTTTAGCTATGTAATGCCATAGCAATGAAATTATTTAAAATGATATTTAAAAAATATTTCATGAAAATCTGGGTCTGAGGAGAATTTAATTCATTTGAAGATTTACTTAGTATTTCTGAGTCAACCAGAGAAATTTTAGCATTCCCTTCTGATAATACTTTTCTTTATTCTCTGAAAATTGTCTACAAAGTTATTTTTTTAATTTATGCCACCTTTCAATACCATGCTTCCAATGAAAATCACTGCCAATGATTTTCAAATAATTTTCAAAATAATCTGAAATTTGGAGTTTTACAACTAACTCTTTCTTTATTTGGCTGGTGTTAAGTTTCTCTGATAGAATTATGAGTTTTCAGATAAATATAAACATTGAAAACATCCATAGTTTTATTATAGAAAGCTATTTATTTTAATGGGTTCATATTTATCTAAAACCCTTCTGTCATAATTTTAGATAAAAAGCTTTAATTTATGCTCTAAATACCAGCATGATTTCAGGTGGTTTGCTATTAAACCTTTTAAATGGTTAGCATTAATATGATGGGAGAAAATGAAGAATAGCAATCCTAATTTTAGTGCTAATATCAAATGTATATCAAATATACAAACTGTTGAGAGATTTTCTTTAACACTTGCCATACTATACTGCAGAAAGCCACATAAGCATGACATTTCTTAGAAAACAAAAACAAAACAAAACAAAACAAAACAAAAACAAAACACCACTATGACTGCATCACATTAAACATTGAAGATTTATTTGAATATTACAAATTTTCACAATTATCTGTACACTCATAAAAGAAGATATTACAAACATTTGAATTAACAAATTTATTTTATTATATTTTCTACTAAATCATTACAGAATGTTAAGAGTTAAACATATTACAAGTCATCGGAATTGAACAAGAAATATACCAGAATCAAAACATTTTACAACATATTGATATTACAAAAGCAGATATTCATTTGAGAGGAACTTGTGTTGATTCAGTCATAAACAACAGCTTGTGAATCCTTACATGTATCCTGTTTAGTTCTTGCATTGATCAGTTCAGCAGGCCAAAGGTTGGTGTTAGGATGGGCCCAGCAAATGTATTATGGGCAATGTGTTTGTTATATGCTAAGAGTTTTGATGACCATATTCTTTTTACTCTCCTGATATATTCCCTTCTGGTACTCTCCTTATTGATGGGTCTATCATATCTGACATTCTCATCCTTTCCTGATTGTTGTCACCTGATTTTAGAGATCGTACTGTTAAGCTATTCGTTTTCATTGTTCATGTTTTATTATCAAAATTATGCCTTTGGACTCACAAGTATTACAATGCTTGTAGAAAATTAAGCAAGGAAGCCTAATTGATTTTCAATATGGTTGTATTTGGCTCATGCAACTTCAGATTATTAATAAAGAATAGATGGAAAATACTTCTAGATTCATTTCTATAACCACATACCTGATCTTATTTTGTGGTCAGGTATGATAGTGGGTTTAATTTGTGTTCAGGTATGATAGTGGGTTTAAGGGTTTAATGAGAGGACAAAGAGAAAGACTGACAAGCTATTATCTTGCAAGATGTATGTATGTGTGTGCATGTATGTATGTATGTGTGTGTATGTATGTATGTACATATATATGTATGTTGAATTAAGTTAAGGATGTGAATGATTCTGATTTTTGGTATAGTGACAATGCAAGCTATGTTTTAGTTGTATTGGTCCTCCTCAGCTTAATCAAGACTAAATGCACACACACATATACACACACACACACGCACACACACACACACACACACACACACACACACACACACACATATATATATATATATATATATATATATATATATATATTCCAACCTTTGATTAAATGACTCATCCTTCTGGGGCACTGAATTTGCAAATAATTGCAATAAATCAATTGGGTTCTCCCTTTTATTTAGGTAGCTGGACTTACTCTTTGTGTGTGTATGTGTACATGTGTGTTGTGTGTGTGGATATCTATATTTTCAACAATATAAATCCAGTGATAATCCTGTAATCTTAATATCTGTTTAAGGATTCTGTTTGCAATGGAATAACACAAGCTTCATTAATTATAAAGATTTTTGTACTTGCTTCAGATATACATTGTATGAGAATTCTGAAAAAATATTCTTGATCTTTAAATATGCTGATACATTCTGTTCTTGAGTAGGTGCATGGCTTAGTGGTTAAAGCATTGGGCTTGCAATCAGGAGGTTGTTAGTTCAATTCTCTGATCAGTTGATGCATTGTGTCATTGAACAAGATACTTCATTTTGCATTGCACAAGTTTAATCTGTTGTAGAAATGAGTTGTGGCATCACTACTTGTGCCAAATTATAATGGCCATTGCCTTTAGCTTGGACAACATTGGTAGGATGGAGAGGGGAGACTGGTATGCATGGACAACTGCTGGTCTTCCACAGATACACCATTCCCATACTTGTGCCTCTGAAGGGAATTTTCTAGTTGCAAAACCATGGTCATTCGGGCTGAAGGCCTATAGGGATGATAGAATATCTTTGTTATAGTTAAGTCAATCCTTCCCACTTGTAGATAGTTTTAGCATTGGACAAGTTAATATCTATTATGGACAGCTGCTGATAATGATTATGTGACTGGCATCTGCTTTGCTGGTGCAGCCCAAATTACTATTTTTATAAAAGAACACTATGACCTGGTTGGGTTGTCTTGTTTGTTTGTTTCCAGTTTATTTTTTTTATTTATATATTTATTATTATTATTATTATTATTATTATTATCAAATGGCAGTGGATTGGAAGTATTGATAGAGGGTCGGATGCTATGCTTTGCAGCATAGAATTATGGCCCTTTACACTCTGAGTTCAAATCCCACCAAGTTAACTTTGTCTTTCATCCTATGGAGTTCGATAAAATAAAGTACCAGTAATGCACTGGGATTATTGCTGGCCTTGTGCCAAAAGTAGAGACAATTATCATTATTTTCATAAGGGCGGTGGATTGGCAGTCTCAGTAGAGTGTCACGCACCATTCTTTACAGCATAGTTATGGCCCTTTATGTACAAATCCCGTCGAGGTTAGCTTTCCCTTTCACCCTTATGGGATCATCATCTCATTATTGATTAATGTCTATCTTCCACGCTAGCATGGATTAGATGAATTTGTCACATTAGGAGGGAAGTTGGGTCAGGTGACCGTGTCTGATTCATATAGGAGTGTTTCCGGCTGGTTTTCTAAGGCTGGATGCCCTTCATAATACCAACCACATTGAAAGTGTGTGCTGGGTGCTTTTTTGCTGTGTCTGTTACACGTCCACTTTACAGTGGGGGCTGGGTGCTTTTTGTTGTGACACCTACACTATCACTTTACAGTGTGTAACCATGTCTTGTTCATACCTGTCTGATTCTGGCTTAGATTTTGTAGCTGGATGTCTTTCCAACGTCAACCTCAATTTAAAGTGAGTACTGGGTGCTTTTTATCATGACACCTACACGACCACTTTACAGTGTGGGATGGGTGCTTTTTATCGTGACACTTACGTAACCACTTTACAGAGTGATGTGGGCACATTTTGCCATGTCACTATCACAACCACTTTACAGTGGGGGTTGGGATCGATAAAATAAAGCACCAGTTATGCACTGGGGTCAATTTAATTAAGTTTCCACCCTCTTCAAATTGCTGGCCTTGTGCCAAAAGTAGAAACAATTATTATTATTATTATCATAGACGGTGGTGGATTTGCAGTTTGGTTAGAACATTGACTAACATGCTTTGCAACATTGCTATGGATCTTTATGCTCTGAGTCCAATTTCCACTGAATGTAGTTATGCCTTTCAACCTTACAGGGTCAATAAAAAAAAGTACCAGAAATGCACTGAGGTCCACTTAATTGACTTTCACATTCCTTTTAAATTTTTAGCCATGTTTCAAATGTAGAAACAATTATTATCATTCAGGGTGGTGGATTGGCAGCATCGGTAGAGCATCGAACACCTTGCATTGCAGCATAGAGTTACGGACCTTTATGATCTGAGTTCAAATCTTGCCAAGACTAACTTTGTCTTTCGTCTTACGGGGTCAATAAAATAAAGTAGCAGTCAGCTATGGCGTCGATTAAATCGACTTTACCCTCCTCCAAAATTTCCTGCCTTGTGCCAATATAAGAAAACATTATTATTGTCATTATTATTATTATAAAGGCTGGTGGATTGGCAGAATCGGTAGAGTCGGGCGCCATGCTTTGCAGCAAAGAGTTACGGCCCTTTATGGTCTGAATTCGAAATCCTGCCGAGGTTAACTTTGCCTTTCATCGTTACGGAGGTCGATGAAATAAAGTACCAGTAATGCACTGGGATAATTCCTGACCTTGTGCCAAAAGTAGAAGCAATTATTATTATTATTATTAAGGCGGTGGATTATTATTATTATTATTATAAGGGCGGTGGATTGGCAGTATCAGTAGAAGGTCGGACGCCATGCTTTGACGCATAGAGTTACAGCCCTTTCCAATCTGAGTTCAAATCCCGCTGAGGTTAACTGTGCCTTTCATCCTTACGGGGTCGATAAAATAAAGTACCAGTCATGCTCTGGTGTCGATTAAATCGATTTTTCCCTCCTCCAAAATTGCTGGCCTTGTGCCAAGAGTAGAAACAATTATTTCTAGAGGAAACTATCATATCTCGAGATCAGCTACAGGTGTGGCGTTTATAATGTTATCTATCTAACATGTTGGATAAATGATCAGACACAACACACATTATTTTATAAATATCTATTATTCAGTGAAATCAAACAAGCTGAATTCTGAATATTTACAAGTTTTCTGATCCTCATGCTAGCTTTGACCCAGCAGATGATTTTTTTTTTTTGCTGTTTAGTCATAGAGAAAAAGCCAGCGTATATAAATATATATATATATATATATATATATATATATATATATATATATATATATATATATATATATATATATATATATATATATATATATATATATATATATATATATATATATTGAAGCTGACGTAAAATGATGATGATGATGATGATGATGATACTTATATATATATATATATATATATTTCGTTTCTGAATTTGTTTAGCAAGATTCTTTATCTGAAATCGTGTGTTGAAACCGATATTGTTATACTTTGGGAGGGTCATGTTGCCAACTATCTGGTTGTGGAACCAACCAACCAACCAGAAATTTATAAATTTATAAATATATAATAAATTGAAGTGAAAGCAACTGGTGCGTGTGTTTCTTATTGGCAACATGACCCTCCCAAAGTATAACAATATATATATATATATATATATATATATATATATATAAGTATCATCATCATCATCATCATCATTTTACGTCAGCTTTTCCCTGCTTGCAAGGGTGGGATATATATATATCATATATATATATATATATATAGTAATAATAATAAAATTGAAGTCTAAAATCCAAAGAGGGCTCGATAAGGATAAATATATATCAAATATATAAGAACTGTAGAGCAAATATTTATTAAAATAACAGATTAAAGTTTAAGCAAAGAATCGCTGCTTTCACCCGTAACGGGATCTTCTGAAACTAACAAAGTCAATCTGTAAACGCAGAACTGGATATTTCAAAAAACGTTGCAACCGGAGGAAGACAGGAAGACGATACTTTGGTTCGTGGAAACGTTCGCTGGCAAAGAACGGGAAAAAACGAATATAATACGTCATTAATAGGAGCGGTGAAAAACAATTACGCGCAAAGACAGAACCACGTTTATGGTATAAAAGAGGTCGTGGACTAATGTTCTCTTAGGTGGTGCATAGAGACGTTCTCTGGCAATGAACGAAAAAACGAAGATAATATGTCATATGTGGAGCGAGGAGAACAATAGCACGCAAAGACAAAACCACGTAAATGGTATAGCAGAAGTCGTAGACTAAAATTCTAACTATGAGACCAAATGAATCTCCGCTACAGAGTTAAGAACAAAGTAAATAAATACAATACAGAAGTAATAGAAATAAATAAATAAATACACGCAAACAAATACGTACATACACAAGCATACGCAAAACCTTACCATAGGTATACAAAACCACGCACATATAAATATGTGTGTGTGTACAAATAAATAAATAATTATATAAACGTATATAAGTAAATAAATACGTATATAACAAGCGCGCACGCACATACCTACATATAAATACACGAATGTTCGGAGACGTAAGTCAACTAAAACAAGAAGTACACATATACACACACCCACCATACGTACGAACCTGCATACTCACGCAGACGCAAAACTCCCGTATACACATAGCCAAACCCTAAATACCAGAAATATATAAAAATTATACGCCATAACAATCAAATATACGTACGGGAAGGTATAAGTACCTTCCCAAAACATACGGGTAATATATACTTACCTATGCAAATAAGTAAAGGAGTTTATTCCTTTACTTATTAAAGTGTTAACAATATTCAATGAGTATGTCAAAGAATGAGTTTTACAGTAGATTGGAAGCACTCTACGGGGTTATTAATATTAAAATACAAATATTAATAAAATAGATGTTCTTTTGATCAATTACATTTTATTATACATATTTCGGATGTACAATAGTACGTCCTCATCAGACAAAATATAATGATACATGACATACCCTGAGATGTTAAATGGTTAAGATTTAATGAACGTAGTGATTAACCTAAAAGAAAATTTCACATTTATACCCTAATTATGAGAAAATGCGAAAACCTAATAAATTCAATAGAGAATGTGTGAGTAAGAAAAACGTTGCTTAATGTAACAGTTATAGAGATTTTAAAATGTATGATACTACAATTTATCTAGGAAAACATCTCATGAATCATAACAGCCAGTGAGAGCCCCTGGAAAAGGATTTATAGAGAGGGAAAGATAAAGGGGGGGGGGGTGATATATGCAGAAGGAGATTTTGCCGAAAGTTAAACGGTTAATTTTTAAAATATTTAATTTATAATTTTAGGGTGAAGAATCAAGATTTCAGGATTTTTTTGCTGGATATTTATATATTAGTTTTATAAATTCTATAAGTGTGTTAACATTTCTAAGCTTCTGAGTTTTATGAGGGTAACATTTAAAGGATTTAGCTGGCACATCAAGAATGAAATTTTATACTGTTGATTATTTTCCTAAATTTAAACTTTAACAAAGATACCAACATATTAGGTATGTAAAGCTTTTGAAGTACTTATTGTTAGAAATATTTAAATAACGATTATGTATATAGATATATATTAATGAGCCAGTATATTTTAGGTAAATAATAACGACGAAGATAAAAATAAAATAATAGATTGAGGCATGTTAAGGTTAAATATACACCTATATACAACTGGGTGTAAATGCATTAATTATTCTTTAACAAAGATACCAACATATTAGGTATGTAAAGCTTGTGAAGTATTTATTGTTATAAATATTTAAATAACGATTTTGTATATAGATATATACAAAATAGAGCCAGTATATTTTAGGTAAGTAATAACGAAAATAAAAATAAAATAATAGATTGATGTATGTTAAGGTTAAATATACACTTATATATAACAGGGTGTAAATGCATTGATTATTCTTAGTTCAGAGTATACATAATCAAGAAATTTAGAAGCTGACTAACAATTATGTATAGGAAGATATAGGGACGTATATATAGATATATATTAGGTATTAGTGGTGCTGTATACTTTAGGTAAATGATAACGGTTATACTTTTATAAAATAGAGTTCAACGGGTTACATTTAAATACACATATATATATTAGAAAAACAATAAGGGCATGTATAATTCAGAGTTCAAAATAATGTCTATAATAATAATTTTTAGTTTGGATATTTTCTCTATATTTGAATCATGGATATAGAAATGCGGTAGGTATATTTAAAAATATATAAAATATAATATATAATTAAATACATATAATACATTATATTATAAATAAGAGATCAAAAATGCACCAAAACAATTCACATTTATATATAAGTTTGAATCTGTTTTAAATTTTACATTTTAAAGTGCAGTAGGTATATTTAAAAATATATAAAAATATAATTACATACATATTATAATATACTATATTATATTATACTATAAATAAGAGATCAAAAACGCATTAAAAATTCACAGTTATAGATAAGTTACGTAAAGATGTAAACTTTAAAACATAGATAGGAAGATAGATAGAGAAATAAAGAAATAGAGAAATAATGGTATTGATCAAAGTTAATAAAATAATGTTATGTGTATCAATGTTCCGGCATGTTATTGAACAAGTGTCTTTCATTCGAGCGTTATTTCTTCTATAGATAGCTATAAGATAAAGCAATATTAAAGGCCATTAGTGATTTTCCCTGTTGTTTATATATTCCTGGCAACTAAGTTATTAATGTGTTAATGTTATTCTCTCTTTTTTTTTCTCGTTTTATGGGAGGCTAAAAAAGTGGACTTAGCTTTATGGAGGCAACTAGAGAATAAATCACTTTTTTGGGTTAATTAGGGTCTCATAGTTATTAATAATCAACAGAGTCTCCATTGTACAGAGCGCGCAGTTATTAGATATACTAGAGATACGGTAAATTCCACAGTTCCGAAGTTTTGTCCAAAGAATGGAGTATTTTAAATTGTTCTCTTTTAATGACCATATGAGCTGTGATAAAGACGTGGATGATTTCCTCTTAGAGTTCGATAATGAGCATTTATGGTTCGCAAGTCGGGCTTTGAATGTCGAAGGGGTTGATCCTATGTAGTTGTATGTGTTGTGATCAGTTTTTACGGTGCATTTATAAACCAAATTACTATCTAGACAATTATTTTGCAAAGGGCAATCAGTTTTATTTCTACAATTACATTTTGGTTTAGTATCATTTATGTTAACTCTATTATTAGGATCATTATGCTGGTTCGGTTTTAGGATTTTAGTGTTTAATTTGGCAATGTTTTGGGCCATGTTCATAGTTGTAACATGTGAGAATTTAATGGTATGTCTATTAAAAATGGAATGGTATTTATGTTGAGTAGGGAAAGAGGTGTCAAGAGCGTTAAAGAATAATTTCGCAATTGGTGTTTTAACTACGACCGAAGCAGGAGGGGGGAGGGGCAAACCATGTTAATAAATACAACATTTGGCTTGGGTAAACTTTAAGATGTTCTTTCATTGTAGGTTTCTTTTGTCCTTCTCTCCTCTTCCTTCTTTATCCCCCCATCTCTCTCTTTATATCTCTCTCTATATATATATATATACATATATATATATATAATTGGATATTTAGTAAAATCGAATCTCTGGCGGTTTGCAAGCAAATTCGGCCTATTTATGAGGTGATGAGTTAGCAAAGCATTCGATAAGTTAGGTCCTTACAGTAATAACTGTTTCTACTTTTGGCACAAGAGTAATAACATACGTTTAAATAGCTTGACAAATCTAACATTGTGGTAGACAAAATCTAACCCACAACAACATACCAAAGTAACGATAGAACTAACAGGTTGCGATATATATATATATATATATATATATATATATATATATATATATATATATATATATATATATATATATATATATATATATATATAACAAAAAATCGCTGCTTTCACCCTTAACGGGATCTTCTGAAACTAAAAAATCAATCTGTGAACGCAGAAGTAAATATTTCGAAAAACGTTACAACGGAAAGAAAACAGGAAGACGATACTTTGGTTCGTGAAGACGTTAGGAATGTCGTATAACCGGAAGTGTTGACATTTGAAAATGTTAAAGAAGTGAATATTTAAATAAACGATAACATATCTTGAATCTCTTAACAGAATTAAGTAGACGAAAATACCCCACTGTCTTACTTGGAAAAGGTTACATCTATGGTGCAAATTTGGTGCCGTTTGGTTCAGGCGTTTGGCGAAAATTTTGTTACATACATACGGCCGTCAGCTTTATAGTATAGATATATATATTAAATATATTTATATATTATATATTATATATATATATTATATATTATATTATATATATATATTATATATTATATGTATATTTATATATATTATATATGTATATATATATTATATATTATATATCTATACTATAAAGCTGACGGCCGTATGTAAGTAACACATTTTCCCCCAAACGGCTGGACCAAACAGCACCAAATTTGCACCATAGATGTAACTTTTTCCAAGTTAAAAGTGACGGTAATTTTTTACTACTGAATTTTGTTAATAGATTAAAGACATTATTTAAATATTCACTTCTTTAAAATTTCAAATATCAACACTTCCGGTTACACGTCATTCGTCACGTTTTCTTATGACGTCACACAACATTCCCCTCTTTTTCTTAGTCTGTATGTCTGACTGTCTACATTAGATAACGTTTTTCGAAATATTTACTTCTGCGTTCACAGACTTAATTTTTTTTTCCAGAAGATCCCGTTAAGGGTGAAAGCAGCGATTCTTTTCTTAAACTCTAATCTGTTATTTTAATATATATATTCATTTACAGATATTTTTTGCATACACAAAAACAAAAACCTATTTATTTCACGAAAGTACAGACAGCTTATCGTCATTGTGACTGTTCGAAGTTAGAGGACCACAGTCTTTCCAAGATCTGAGAACCATGAATGATCCACTTACCGTTTGGCTTGCCAAATGCGTGGTATGTTACACGATGACAGCCATTGGCACCTCACACTGAAAGAAGCAGCAACTGCTAAATTCCTTTCTCAGCTGCGAAAACCTTTTGCTATTATGCTGCACAACTGCGATCTCGCCCAATCTCTTCATCTTTTCTCCGGAGGGCCGAACAAAAGATATTGTATATTCTGAGGCTCTAACAATGTAATTTATATATTTACTGTTACTTGGAATTTCCATTATGGTTGTACAAATTATTGTTTGTTTAAAAATGTATTCTCTGTTCAGCCTTTATTGTTTTAACTATCAATTTTCTTTAACGTACTGGCTGCTGAACTGGAGAATCCTAAAAATTATTCAAACCCAACATCAGAGCACGTTACCCCCCCCCCCCCCGCTCCTCTCGATGACTTGAGAGGGCGTGCAATATCTTTGCACTAGAGTGTAGGGGGATTCCTGAAAAGATAAAATGCCGGTAAACCTAGCCGGACGGGCCAGCTAGTATATATATATATATATATATATATATATATATATATACTAGTGGCCCGTCCGGCTGGCGCCGGCTAGATAAAATGCCGGTAAACCTAGCCGGGCGCCAGCCGGACGGGCCAGCTAGTATATATATATATATATATATATATATATATATATATATATATATATATATATATATATATATATATATTTATATATATATATATATATATATACATATGTATAAGCAAAATAATTAATGAAAGATTTACAAGCCGTTGAAACATATCTTTATAAAGCTCTTACACGTGTATCGCCCAGTAGGGCTCATCTGAGGCAGATATTACAAGCAAAGCTTTTAATTACGGACCCTTAGGGTCCGTAATTAAAAACTTTGCTTGTAATATCTGATATCAGATAATATCTGCCTCAGACGAGCCCCATTGGGCGATATACATGTAAGAGCTTTATAAAGATATGTTTTAACGGCTTGTAAATATTTCATTAATTATGGATTGGTAGTATCGGTAGAGGGTCGGACGCCATGCTTTCCAGCATAGTTACGTCCCTTTACGATCTAAGTTCAAGTCCCACCGAGGTTGACTTTGCCTTTCATCCTTACGGGGTCGATAAAATAAAGTACCAGTAAGGCACTGGGTAATTGCTGGCCTTGTGCCTAAAGTAGAAACAATTAATTATTTTGCTTAACCTTACACTAAATATTAACTTTCTCTAATATTTAACCCTGATAACCCAAGCATCGAACACTTACGCATCCGCTTTTGGCATGTAATATTATGTATCGCACCTCTTTATACCTCTTCTTTCTATCCCCGTTTACGGTATTGTAACCTATTATTATTATTATTATTATTATTATTATTATTATTATTATTATTATTTCATATATATATATATATATATATATATAGCCGTGCTAAGAGTGGGAAATGAAATTTCGTTTCATTTTTTCCGTTTATATATATATATATATTTATTAAAATAACAGATTAAAGTTTAAGCAAAGAATTGCTGCTTTCACCCTTAACGGGATCTTCTGAAACTAACAAAGTCAATCTGTGAATGCAGAAGTGAATATTTCAAAAAACGTTGCAACCGGAGGAAGACAGGAAGGCGATACTTTGGTTCGTGGAAACGTTCCCTGGCAAAGAACGGGAAAATACGAATATAATATGTCATTATTTGGAGCGGTGTATAAAGTATCCAGTGCATAAAGTACCAGTAAGGCACTGGATATTTGCTGGCCTTGTGCCTAAAGTAGAAACAATTATTTGGAGCGGTGAAAATCAATTACACGCAAAGACAAAAACCACGTTTATGGTATAAAAGAAGTCGTAGACAAATATTTTATTAGGTGGTTCATAGAAACGTTCTCAGGCAATGAACAGAAAAAACGAAGATAATACGTCATATGTGGAGCGGGGAGAACAATTGCATATAAAGACAAAACCACGTAAATGTTATAACTTAAGTCGTAGACTAAAATTCTAACTAGGAAACCGAATGATTCTCGGCTTCAGAGTTAAGAATAAAGTAAATAAAATACAGAGGTAATTGAAATAAATACATACACGCATCCATATACGTATGTACACAAGCATACGCGAAAACACTCGCCATGGGTATGCAAATACAAGCACGTACACAAAAAACAAAAAAAAACACGCACGCCCGTACAGAACACACACAACGCCTGTACCCGCACACATACGAACGTGTACACCAAATACACATAACATATATATAAAAAAAATATGTATATATGTGTGTGTGTGCGTGTATACATAATATATATAAATAAATATACACACATAAATACGTATATAACAAGCGCGCACACATACCTACATGTAAATACACATATGTTCGCGAAAACACTCGCCATAGGTATACAAATACACGCACGTACACAGACAAAAATAAAGTACACGCACCGACAGAACCCACTCAACTTCTGTACCCGGACGCATACGAATGTATACACCAAATACACACAACAATATATATAAAAATATATATATTAATATATATATGTGTGTGTGTGTGTGTGCGTGTATACATATAATTAAATAAACGTATCTAAATAAATAAATACGTATATAACAAGCGCACACACATACCTACATGTAAATACACATATGTTCGGAAACCACGTCAACCAAAACACGAAGTACACATATACACACACCCTACATACGTACGAACCCGCATACTCACACAGACGCAAAACTCACATATACGCATAACCAAAAGCATATGTACCAGAATATATAATATATACGCCATAACACATACAATCAAATATACGTACGAGGAAGTATACGTATCTTCATAAAACATACATGTAATATATACTTACCTATACAAATAAGTAATGGTATAAACATAACATATACTTAGCTACCACATCAAGACGTAATATATCCGCGTATAGTTCGTACTATCCGTTAGGGTATAATGTGGGGCTCTAATACAGGAACGTTTTGTGCAATTTATGTTTACAAGCCGAAATTGCCTCACATTTTTTGTTTAAGATGGTGTCTTTGGCGTAGAGTATTTCCAGAGCATCAGCGGCGCAGAGGTCACAGGGTCTTTTATTTCCGTTATACGATCTAGCCCTAGCTAGGATCTCACTTATATTGGGTATGGTTGTCTTTTATACTCCAGATATAAGCTGAAAGTGACGTCATATTCCTTCTTAAAGGGTAACGAAAAGAATCGGTATGCATGTAAAGACGCTGCTTGAATCTATTGGCGGTTAACCCTATGTAGGCCCTACGGGACGTGGGTGTTTCAACCTTACATTTGTAGACAATGTTACTAGAGAGGCATTTCCCGGATAGGGGCAGTCAACCTGATTCCTACAATTACAGTAGTACTAACTACAGGGCTGCACGTGTTCCTACGGCAGCTCTACGTTTCATATATATTTGATATATATTTATCCTTATCGAGCCCTCTTTGGATTTTAGTCTTCAAATTTATTATTATTACTATATATATATATATATATATATATATATATATATATATATATATATTATATATTTTATATATGATCTCTATGTGTTGGTATTTTAACGATAGTTATAGCTCTGATTTTTGCAAATTATTGAGCCCTCTGCCACATATATCGGATATTGTTTATCGTGATTTCGTGGGCTGATATTCCGATTCTCGATTATTCTACTATATTTAGCTCTAGACCTTAGCTATTGACCAGTTAATTTTATTGATGATTTTTTTTTGTTGATCTTATTGACTGATGAATAGCTCTTGTTTATTTTAACACGTCTGTTGAGCACTCTGATTCGATATGTGATAATTTGTATTCTTACATAATTTACACATCACCGAATTCTTTCGCTAATATAGGGGTTCCCTCCCTTGCTGAATACCATGTGCGTTTTTGGCTTTGGGTCCTCTCTGTATTATGGAACGAAATACTCGTTGAAGAAGCCTTTCCGCGTTCATCGCTTCTCTAGAAGTCTTATATATTTTTTATGTGGGCTGATAGTGATTGGATTAAGGAATTGCAGAAACCCAAGAAGCTAGATTTAACATCTTTCTAGCGGGTCCGGGTGAGTTTTTTACATTCATTTAATTTATTAATTTATTGATATTTTATTTGAGTGACCCGAATCTTCCTGGTCGTTCTTTTTCGGCTGCACGGGTGATTTTAGGCATGATCTCTATGTGTTAGTATTTTAACGATAGTTATAGCTCTGATTTTTCAAAATTGTTGAGCCCTCTGCCACATATATCGGATATTTTTTATCGTGATTTCGTGGGCTGATATTCCGATTCTCGATTATTCTACTATATATATATTATATATGTATATATATTAAATATATATTATATATATATTGTATATATATATATATATATATATATATATATATATATATATATATATATCAAACGAAAAGTCAGTGATGCATCTCAACTCAATTTATTATGTGTTACAATTTTTTCGCCGGCGGACAGCTCGAGACGCAATCATTGTGTGGATCTATCTGATTCTGGACCCGCAGGTTCGACGCACACGTCTAATGATTTCGGAGCATATTCTCTCAATGTGAGAGCATACTCTCTCACTAGTGAAAGAATATGTTCCAAAATCCTTAGACGTGTCCATCGAACCTACGGGTCCAGAATCAAACAGATCCACACAATGATTGCATGTCGAGCTGTCCGCCGGCAAAACAATTGTAGCACATAATAAATTGAGTTCAGGTGCATCACTGATTTTTCCTTTTCTATTCTAACATACTCTGCTCTGTAAGAGCATAGAGTGCTGAACCGGCATTCCGCCTATGGAAGCATCTTAGCTACCATCAGACACACACACACACACACACACACACACACACACACACACACACACACACACACACACACACACACACACACACATTATATATATATATATATATATACTATAAAGTATGTCCATAGAATCGTTTGATAATATATATACACCATTTCCTCTTGCTTATGCTAATTGGGAGAGGAAATGGTGTATATATATTATCAAATGATTCTATGGACATACTTTATAGTATATTGCTCTGATTATTTATTTTATTAATTCTTCATTGAGCCACATCGTGAATGGTTGCCAAAACACATATATATCTGTGACTTTGTTTAGTTTGTATATGTAAATGTTTATATTTAATAATCTCCCATAAGGTTGAGATGCAATTTGGGCAATATTGGGCTGCGCTTTCTAGCAACCAACCCATTCGCCGCAAGCAACCAATCACATTCTTTCTTACTTGACCACTGCCACGTCACGATTCTTAGCCATTTTGAATTTATGTTTGGCGGGTACCACTTTAGAAAATAATCTGTCCTAACGAGTTTGTCTCCTGGCGAGTTCGAAGCTATAGATTTTATCCTTAATAGAATATATCAAAATGCGAACGAAACCCAAGGGTAGGGACATAATCCTGGTATGTATATAAGCATTTCTAACTTTAATTTTATACCTAATTGTGTATGGTTGACCGTATATTTAATCGATTTCCACGTGCTGTTGAAATGTTGGGTAATCACTCTATGGCGGTTGGCCGCGAAGAGATTGCTATCGTTTATTTATTTACTATTTCTTCATAGGTGCCTTTTAATCTTATAGCCTGGTCTAATTGATTTCTTGTGTGGTTAATTATGCTAATTGGGAGAGGAAATGGTGTATATATATATTATCAAATGATTCTATGGACATACTTTGTAGTATATTGCTCTGATTATTTAATTTATTAATTCTTCATTGAGCCACATCTTGAATGGTTGCCAAAACACATATATATCTGTGACTCTGTTAAGTTTATATATGTAAATATATATATATATATATATTAAAATAACAGATTAAAGTTTAAGCAAAGAATCGCTACTTTCACTCTAACGGGATCTTCTGAAACTAAAAAAGTCAATCTGCGAACGCAGAAGTAAATATTTCAAAAAACTTTGCAACCGAAGGAGGACAGCAAGACGTGACTTTGGTTCGTGGAAACGTTCCCTAGCAAAGAACGGAAAAAATCGAAGATAATACGTCATTATGTGGATCGGTGAGAACAATTACACGCAAAGACAAAACCACGTAAATGGTATAACTGAAGTTGTAGACTAAAATTCTATTTAGGAAACCGAATGATTCTCGGCTACAGAGTTAAGAATAAAGTAAATAAAATACAGAGGTAATTGAAATTAAATATATACATACACGCATCCATATACCTACGTACACAAGCATACGCGAAAACACTCGCCATGGGTATGCAAATACAAGCACGTACACAAAAAAAAAACAAAAAAAAAACACGCACGCTTCGTACAGAACACACGCAACGCCTGTACCCGCACACATACGAACGTGTACACCAAATACACATAAAATATATATTAAAAAATATGTATATATGTGTGTGTGTGCGTGTATACATAATATATATAAATAAATATACACACATAAATACGCATATAACAAGCGCGCACACATACCTACATGTAAATACACATATGTTCGCGGACATACGTCAACCGAAACAAAGTACACATATACACACACCCTGCAAACGTACCAACCCGCACACTCACACAGACGCAAAGCTCATGTATACACATAACCAAATGCACATGTACCTATATATATAATATATACGCCATAACATATACAAGCAAATATACGTACGAGAATGTATACGTACCTTCACAAAACATACAGGTAATATATACTTACCTATACAAATAAGTAATGGTATAAACATAACAAATACATATTTAATTCATGAAGACGTAAAATATCCGCGTATAGTTCGTACTATCCGTTAGGGTATAATGTGGGGCTGTAATACAGGAACGTTTAGTGTAATTTATTTTTACAAGCCGAAATTGCCTCAGATATTTTGTTTAAGATGTGGTCTTTTGCGTAGAGTATTTGCAGGGCCTCAGCGGCGCAGAGGTCACAGGGTCTTTTATTTCCGTTATACGATCTATCCTCAGCTAGGATCTCCCAGTGTAACTTATATTGGGTGTGGTTGTCTTTTAGACTCCAGATATAAGCTGAAAGTGACGTCATATTCCTTCTTAAAGGGTTAAGCAAAGAATGGGTATGCATGTAAAGACACTGCTTGAATCTATTGGAGGTTAACCCTATGTAGGCTCTACGGAACGTGGGTGTTTCTACCACATTCATTTTTTTCGTTCATTGCCAGTGAACGTCTCCATGAACCACCTATTAGGATATTAGTTTACGACTTCATTTATACCATAAACGTGGTTTTGTCTTTGCGTGTAATTGTTTTAACCGCACCAAATTATGATGTATTATCTTTGTTTTTTTTTCGTTCTTTGCCAGGGAACGTTTTCACGAACCAAAGTATCGTCTTGCTATCTTCCTTCGGTTGCAACGTTTTTTGAAATATTTCTTCTGCGTTCACAGATTGACTTTCTTAGTTTCACAAGATCCCGTTAGGGTGAAAGCAGCGATTCTTTGCTTAAACTTTAATCTGTTATTTTAATAAATATTTGCTCTACGGTTCTTATATATCTGATATATATTTATCCTTATCGAGCCCTCTTTGGATTTTATTCTTCAAATTTATTATTATTACTATATATATTATTACTATATATATTATTATTATTACTATATATATATATATGAAAAACTCATCTACGTAGATACCAAGTCTAACCACCCTAAATCTATATTGAACTCTATCTCTAAGGGAGTATCTAATAGAATCTCTAATCTATCCTATGACATAAACACATTTAACAATAACTCTCAGTATTATAATCAGGCATTAGCTAGATCAGGCCATAATACAGGGATAGAGTTCCTACCTACAAAAACACATAGCTACAGCATCATTTCACACAACATGTCCATGGGAAAATTTAACAATAGGAATAGCAACTGCACACACACTAATAGGGATTGTAACAACAAAAGTAACCCGCACCACAGAAATGACCATAGGAACATTAAAGGAAACAAATCACCAGACATAAAAAAACAGAAATAGAAGAAGAGATAATACATTTTTCAACCCTCCTTTCAATTTAAACGTCTCCACCAACCTACCTAGGGCTTTCTTCTCACTACTAGATAAACACTTCCCATCCGGCCACAGGTACCACGGCCTTTTAAACAAAAACACTATTAAGATCTCTTACTCTACTACGCCTAACTTAGCATACCACATAGCTAGTACAAATAAAAGAAAAATTAATTCTTACTTCCAACAAACTAAATCACAACAGTCGATAAACCTTCAAAATAACATTCATAATAACAGTCAAAGTAACATTATAGCAAATAACCGTAATATCAATGGAAATAATAGTAATAGCACTAGTGTAAACATTAACGCCGCGCACCACAACCCACATAACCATAACCCTATAGCTAACATCCAAACTTCTACACAGCATAGTAACCGGCAGACTAGCACCCAGAGTAATTGTAACTGTAGATCAAGTAGAACCTGCCCTTTAGATAAAAAATGCTTAACCAAGGATATCATATACTCATGTACAGTCACAACTAACAACTCCTCGGAAACCTATATAGGCTCTACTTCTAACTGCTTCAAAACTAGATACAATTCGCACCTCCACTCTTTCAAAAAACACAGTCTAGCCAACTCCACTTCACTATCTAGCTACATACACTATCTAAAAACTAAAAATAAAATATATACACTTAAATGGGAAGTGGTAGGTAGTGCAACATCGTACAAACCACCTAATAAATTTTGTAACCTCTGTCTACTAGAGACCCATACTATCATCTTCTCTAAACATAATCTCCTTAATAAAAAATCAGAAGTGTTCGCAACTTGCCAACACCGCTTCCGACACTCGTTCCAAAACTTTAAACCCCATATATAATAATGTCAGACTGGAACCGGCACCACCCCTAGCAATTAACATCAGTAGCTCACCTTACACCTCACATCCACACCCATTTGTATACTCTAAAGATAATACTGACAGCATTTTAGTACCACCTACCCTGGGAATACCCCCTTGTACCTCTAATTCTGATATCTAGACCGTGGACTACTTAATCTGCATTGCACAAATATAAGATTAGTATAAACCGGGGACACGGTATTGGTTGCGATAACATAGTCCTGTGCATGGATTCCCACCAAGAGATAGATTGATGATTAGATAGATAATCGTATTGTTATGTGAATATATACTGTAAACGATCAGTTCAATGAATTATGCACGGGAGATGCATGAGTTAGGAGCCTCTGTGTTGCCTGGTGACCTGACCGGCACCTTTTGACGAGAGAACCGGCCACCGGACCACCCTGGTGAATTTACCGGGGATGCAGTCATACCACGACCTGAATCTCGCCGGGAGTCATGTATGATAATAAGACCATTACTGATAGTGAGACCCATGTAATTAATTATGTAGTCTGACTCTTCTTATGGATTGGCCGGGTGTGGCACCCCATGTTGGATTGTAGTCATCATGATACGAACTCCTTTAGTACTTGTTACTGGACTCCACTCTAGCTTGTGGATGGGATACCCGATCTATATGTGGGATGGGGGTTTATGTATTGCTTGGTGGCCAGACAGGTGCCCTGGTATGAGAGATTTAATCTCCAGATTGTAATCATCTTGATGTGAACTCCTCTAGTACCTATTAATAGACTCCACTCTAACTTGTAGATGTGATACTTAATTGATTTATATATGAGATGGGGGTTGTCTATTCCTTGATGACCAGACTAGTGCCTTTATATGTGAAATTAGATCTCCGGACCATACCGTAGATTTACCGGAGATTCAGACATGCAATGACCCGGAGCCTACCGGGGGGCATATATAATAGAGGGACCATACCAGGTCCTACTGTTATATTACATTTGCATGGAACAGTGACTTGAGAGTCTGACTCCTCTTATAGAATGTTCAGAGAGGACACCCCTTAATGTATGGTAATCATCTTGTACTTCTTAACGGACAACTCTCTAACCTATAATTGGGAAACATACTCTAAAAATTAGTTATAACTTCATATGATAGGCACGTATTTGAATCACCATAATGTAGTTTAGGATAGTAATTTAACTAAGATAACTAGCTAGTTACCTCCCCTTACGCATTAATTCCCCTTAGTCATTCAGACACTTCCGGAATCTGGACAGCATGATCTATTAATTAAGAACCGACTGGATACGGTTTATAACTTGATTATATGCTGAACCATCGCGAACTATACGATAGACACGTGTTCTATATATTGCGTCTCATGGATTATGTGAGTGGTGGGGTGAGCGAAGACAGTGGTACGGCTTTGCCTACGATACAATAAGGTTTATAGTATGTTGAAAGTTTCAGATATTTTGGTGTTTCCCTGCATCCGAGACTGTATATCATACAGATGTATGAGAATAAATGACTTAATAATTCAGCCCACATAATAAGATCGATTGCCTGCTTCAACTGCCTGACCCTGCAAATATCATTCTGACGCACTCTAATCATGTATAAATAAGACACGCGTGCATGCTACACGTGAGATTGTTTCATGCACTGACTACTCTAAGCTTTCCTCTTGCTTTATCTTCATAGACTGCCAACGCTTCATGTTTATCTTTATTTTCATTCTTGCTTTTATTTTTATTTTTATTTTTATTTTTATCCTGTAATATTTACATGTAAATTGCCATGCTATATCATTTGATGAGTGTCACCCCACTGTTGATCAATATGCGCATATGTTTTATGTGTCTCTTGGGTTGAAAAGGAGGTCAAGTATGTTATAGATCAGTAAATAGTTGCTCCGAAGAATCCAAACCTCGGTTTGGAGGAAACAATTGTAAGCAAATAAATGACTTAAACTGAACTTTGATTATTGTAATCTCTCTCTCTCTCTCTCTCTCTCTCTATATATATATATATATATATATATATATATATATATATATATATATATATATATATATATATAGATAGATAGATAGATAGATAGATAGATAGATAGATAGATAGATATACACGGGTGTGTATGATTGTGTATAGAAGATTATATTAATAAGAGGAATTCCAACTCTGTCTGATTTACTCGTTTTATTTACAATCCTTTCAAATGTATAATGGTATTATAATGAAATCGTATGATAGAATATTAAATGTTAAGTGTTAATTGAACAAGTACTTTCATGCTTTCGCAATCTTCAGGTTCATAATGTGTGGTGAGAGTCAAGTTTGCAATTTTCAACTGTGTTGAAATTGCAAACTTGACTGTCACCACACATTATGAACCTGAAGATTGCGAAAGCATGAAAGTACTTGTTCAATTAACACTTAACATTTAATATTCTATCATACTATTTCATTATAATACGATTATAAATGTTAAAGGATTGTAAATAAAACGAGTAAATCCGACAAAGTTGGAATGCCTCTTATTAATATATATATATATAACGAAGGAAATGTGGTAAGGAAAAGATGGACCATAACGCACCAAAGTATTCAATTCCTATCGGGAAAATCTTCTTTAGGCTCATCGAAAAACACTTCCCACTACAACACCGCTACCACAACATAATCAACAAAAATACCATCAAACTCTCCAGACCTAACTTTGCACGAAACATCGTCTCCTCTAACAACAAAAAACTCAACCCCTATGGAAGAAATAACCTAGATAGCGGCGGAGAGCCGACCAGGAGGTGTAACTGTCCTGTTGGATCCATTTGCCCCCTCGACAACAGATGCAGAGATCGTAATGTGATCTACCAGTGCAACGTGAGGACGGACACCTCCAACAAAGCTTATATATGATTAACCGCTTGTGACTTCAAGACCCGGCTATACCAACACAGACATACTTTCCGAAACCCGGCCCGGCGTCACGCCACTACACTTTCGGGCCACATCTGGGACCTCAAAGATAATAAAATAACCTACAATCACTTGGAGCTTACTGTCCAGAGCTAAATCTTACACGGGAGGACGCCGTCCGTGTAACTTATGCTCAGAGGAAACATTACAAATGCTGTTTTCAAAGGACCAACACCTAAACAAGAGAGACGAACTGGTAACTGCATGCAAACACAGATTGCGTAGGACTTATCCCGCCCTCAAACCCCATAATGACCCGGGGGTGTAGACAAGGGCTGTAACATCCCACTTGCCGACTTTGTAATGGGTAACCCCTGCTCACAAAGGTAGACGTAAGATTTTCTTATATATTTGTTATCGTCTCCTCTATATGTCATCCTTCCCCCATCCCTTCCTAGTCCTTCCACCCCAGTTCTCCTTCTTTGTCGTCGTTCTTTTCACCTTCTCGCCCACCCCGAGGCAGCCCTTCGGACCTCCGTAGCCTCAGTACCCCCACCCCACCCCCCATTCTATGATAGAATTGGCTGAGTCCGCTTTTTATAGCAGATGTGCTAGACCCCAGATACTTGCTTTCTTATCTGATTGCTGCACCATTTCCGTGATTTCTAAATTTCTTAGTGGTATCTCTGGTTTAGTTTCTCGTATATCAGTAAATTTTTTTTGGGGGGTGGGCGGGGGGTGGGGGATTCTGAATTAATTTTTCGTATTAATTTTTTCTTCTATATCGTACGAGCATTTATGTAGTTTGCATTAGAATTTATGTATTGTAGCGATACTCTTATATATCGTATACATTTTCGGGATTCTGAATTAATATTTCGTATTAGTTTCGGGACTCTGAATTATTATTTCGTATTAGGTTTTTTGGTTTTTTTTTTTTAGTATTTTGGCCCCCTACTTGTTGACCTGTCATTGTAAGATAGATTAGGCCGAGTACTATTAACTCATAAAATTCTTTCACTACAATCTCGTATTTAGTATCCCGCCCCACCTATTAAACTTTTCTATAGTTTAGCAGTACCAGTGAGAGATTTGATGATTGTGGTAGGGGAATAGTAACCAGAAATTGTGTTTTTTATATTTTTAACATTCTTATTTTTCTATATAGATTTACTCCAGATAGATCTACTTATTGTTTAGACTTCCTCCCCCCTCCCCCCCCTGTCTTGACCTCTTATCCTTAGGACTCTGCTGTAGTCGTCACTTTCAACGCACAATTGGATTTCCTCCACTCCCTCTCCCTCTTTCTTCTACTGGCAAGTTCAGCTACCCTTCCTTCCACAAAATGCCATAATAGAATTATGTGTCTCAACAACAAACTTTTGACCAATCATTTGTGACAATCACTTTTACCATATATGAAATATTACACCCTGAGTAGCTCGGCTATTCATTTACCAGGATAAAAATGTACATTTAGTCCAGAATTAGCCGTCGAAATGGCTTGAGCTCAGCCGTCGGGGTCCTACTCGTTCCTATATATATATATATATATATATATATATATATATATATATATATATATATATATATATATATATATATTATATATATATATATATTATATATACATATATATATAAATATATATTACTAGCTGGCCCATCCGGCTACCAGTGGCGTGTTCTACGGCATCTATATATAGATCTATAGCTGACATACTACTTCACTTGGATAAACAGACGATAAGCTGTCTGTGTTGTATAGTATTACTGTTGAAAATATATAGTATAGTATTACTATTGAAAATATGTAGTACAGTATTACTGTAGAAAATATATAGTACTGTACTACTGTTGAAAATATATAGTATAGTATTACTGTTGAAAATATATAGTACAGTATTGCTGTTGAAAATATGTTCACAAATATTTAATTATTTATATATAATTAATTAAATGTTGGTGAGAAGCGACGTCAATGCAGACAAGCAGACATACAGACAGATATTATAAGCGTTATATTATGCCGTTATAGCTATGTGTCTATCTAAAATGACAGAGTAAGAAAGAGAGAGGAATGTCGTATTATATATGTTATATATAATAAAGTACTAGTAATGTAGTCAGCTTTATTAATATAGATAGAGATTGACAATATACACAGAAATTTAATCCATGATACATTAAGAATAAAGACGATATTATATATAAACTGCAAAATATATGAATGTTTATTTAAGCGATCTTAAGCGCGGGGGGGGGGGGCTCTATAATTAATATCTGGAAAAATGAAAGTGCCCATGACCATCCAGAGTACATATATATCTATATGTAGATGCATGTTTGTGTGTATGTGTGTGCGTGCGGACATTGTAACTTGCCCAGACACACACAACACACACATATACACACACACACACATACACACACAATCAAATTACGTCTTGTGTGAAAGAGAGAAAGAAAGAGACGTAAGGTTGAGGAAACAGTGTGTAAAGAATAAATAAATAAAAGTTAAAGTTATCAAACACTGCTATCATTTTCTCCCCTCCCCAATCCCCCTCACTCTCTTTCTTTCCTTCTCAACCACTCTGTCTCTTTTTTCTCATACCCCCTCTCTCTCTCTCTCCCTCTCCCTCTCTCTTTCTCTACAGAATGGAGAACAATCAAGGACGCGCATTGTATATTTCTATTAAGTTGTTGCGTCATTTTGGAGGACTGAGTGGTGGGAGGAGAGTAGTGGGAGGGTGTGTTTAACACAGAGCAGTAGTATCTCCTCTTCTCCCTCTCTCACTGAAACGTCTTCTCTTTCCTCTTCCATTGTAAAATGTCCCCAGGTGTACCATTATTGATATGTATTGAAATCTAATTAACCAGTCCTGTTTCTAAATATTAACTTAACATGTGTGTAAAGTTTCATCATGATCGGATCACTGGTGTAGGCGTCAACTGGTTATACACATATACACAGACAGACAGAAATTGCCATTTATATAGTAGATTTGTGTATATTGAAGCAATTATTTGAAATTTCTGTAAAGATCTAATCA
Source organism: Eledone cirrhosa (assembly GCA_964016885.1). NCBI lineage: Eukaryota > Metazoa > Mollusca > Cephalopoda > Octopoda > Eledonidae > Eledone > Eledone cirrhosa. The sequence continues at coordinate 225,318,594 of OZ024740.1, forward strand.
AATGTGACACTATATAATATAGTATAATTAAGTTGATTTTGTTTTCATTTAACTAACTTATCTGATTTGAGGTTTGTCTGGTGATGATGAAGGAAAATAAATTTCTTTGTTTGTTATATCTTTCACAATACCTAGATAGCCAGTCTGGGGAGAATGGTTTGTAGTGGAGCCTGGAGGTGTGGAGACTCCCGATGCTCTTGACCCCTGGACCACATCCCTACTCACTGTTATTGGAGCAGAGTTGACAACCCGCAGGTGTGTGCCCTGCAAGGTGGAGTGGCTGTTCCAGTGTATCCCCCTCATCATCCTCCAGTTCTATGTATTCTCCATCCTGTGGGCTGGGACCCAGAGGTGGAGGGTAGGTTAGTTGGAGGTGGCGGATACTCGTTCGCATGTCATGCATTACCTCTTCTTTTCAGAAGTTATTTCTGGAATGGAGTTTCTTACATATATACATGTCATGAAAAAGAAGGAATAGTAAAAACACATCTGTTGGTTTTTGCTTCTTATGCTGAGGGCCACTGTTTATAAAATGTAAGTTTTTGAGAAGTTTAACACATTAATGTTTGCATATGTAAATACAAGAGTTGGTTGAAAGGTTCATAGGCTGACTATGAAAGAGTGAGGCTAGCACTTGCTTGCATTAATTGCAACTCTTCTCATAAAATGTTTTAATCGAAGATGCTCAATAGAAGTTTGACTTTGGAACAAATATTTTTAGCTTGAAAAGCATATATGAGTGAATGAATTAAATGTTTGTGTGTATTTACTAATGCGTACATTGGTATGGTTTTGTCTATGATGAACAAGTAGAACATACGTAGGAGTGGGAAAGTGTAAGGATATAGCATAACTTTGAGCATTCTAGAGTTATATATGTGTATGAAAAATAAAAGCTTAATTTCTGATGATGATGATGGAAGTAGATCTGGTTGATAGAAGATAAATAGCAGTCATGTTTCCTAAGGACAGCCTACTGTGGTTCTTGTGATAGAAAAGAATGATAAAGCAGTAACAGTCCAGTGGTCTGAGGAACTGAGAATATTTGATCTGTTTGATGTAGAAAGGAAACTGGAATCTATCAACGTACTTTGTCACTTCCAATTATGATTTTGTCTTCATATATCCCTGGAAATGCTGTCGTATGACCCTCAGAAGACATCTTACTGGAGATATATGAGTAGTAGGAATTTTACTTGCACAATAATCAAACGTTTGTAAAGGCTAACGAATTCCCAGTTGTTGAAATTTTATCCTACTGTGATTAAAAGGCTTATGCTTTGATATGTTTCTTTAGATAGGGACAGTAGGAAAGATAGAAATAGTAAGAGGCTTATAGGCAGAAAGTAAACGACAGAGGCAGAAATAAACACACACACTCACAGAGAGAGAGAAAGGAAGCAAGAAGTGGAGAGAGAAATAAAGAACTAGTGACCCTTGCAACCTCTGCCAACGCAGGAAAATGTTTGCAAAATCAATGATGAATACATTGAGGTTTTATGTAATATTTATGAGTTGTTATGCTAAAAATCATCTCGTTTCTAACTTCAGTTACAAAGCAGAACAAATACTTTTTTTTAGGAAATAGCCCATTTGAGATATCTCAGCTTTTCTTCATAAGAAATAGTTTCTATTTAATTTCCTATAATTTTTTTCTTGTTGCAAAGATTTATTAAAAGCAATATTATCAAAGTGAAGGTATGTGGCCAAGTGGTTAGAATGTTAGTCTTACAAACATGTGATTATACCTGGAGGGGAAGTAAGGAGGATCTAGTCTCTGCCACGTTTTAAAATGCTCTAGAATTGCTGTATGTCAATACTGCACCCCTGTGACTCCCTTAGGAGTTACAGGACCATGCATGCATATAAATATAATTTCAATCCTATGACCTAACAGTGCAATGCCACACATCCTTTCCCAGTGCTACAGTCTACTCAGGTGAAAACGAATACTAGCCACTGTGGGTTAATCTTGCAATGGATTGGTAATCCTATAAGAGATCATGTACTCTCAGTCTCCAAATATCTCATCCAAATCCTACCAGATTTGTAAAAGAGACATTAAACTGAATAAAGGTAAAGTAGGAGGAACATTATAAATAAAAGAAAAACAATTGTTTCCATTCTATATACAGGTTTAGTTATTGAAATATAATTTAGAATATAAACGGAAAAAATGAAACGAAATTTCATTTCTCACTCTTAGTACGGCTGTTACTTAAATATAAGTATGTATACGTACATACATATATGTATACAGACGTACAGTAGTATGTATATATATATATACATACATGCACACATATATATATGTACGTATGGATTCACCGAACATTTATTACAATGCTCGGTGTGTTTGTAAACAAACATCCCGAATTAAGCCGTACAGTGTCTAGCAACCATCGTTGCTCATTTGTTCAACACTGACAAAGGAACGCTGTACTAGTTTCAAGCTTATTAGCTATCATCAGCAACTTATACCTTCCTGCCAGATGATTGAACGTCTGAAAGTATATACTCTCCTTATGCATATTAACGGCTGAGCAGCCTAATTTGCATATCGACTGAGTTAATCGGCCGGGGTACCGAAAACGGTAAACGGAAAAAATGAAACGAAATTTGTATGTATACATATATTTATGTACGTATACATACTTATATTTAAGTAACAGCCGTACTAAGAGTGAGAAATGAAATTTCGTTTCATTTTTTCCGTTTATCGTTTTCGGTACCCCGGCCGATTAACTCACTCGATATGCAAATTAGGCTGTTCAGCCGTTAATATGCATAAGGAAAGTATATACTTTCAGACGTTCAATCATCTGGCAGGATGGTATACGTTGCTGACGATAGCTAATAAGCTTGAAACTAGTACAGCGTTCCTTTGTCAGTGTTGAACAAATGAGCAACGATGGTTGCTAGAAACTGTACGGCTTAATTCGGGATGTTTGTTTACAAACACACCGAGCATTATAATAAATGTTCGGTGAATCCATACGTACATATATATATATGTGTGCATGTTTGTATATATGTATACATACTACTGTACGTCTGTATACATATATGTATGTACGTATACATACTTATATTAGAATATAAAATAATTACCCTAAAATATAATAAATTATAATAATGAAGTATCCTATTCATTTCATACCTACTGAAGTTAAATTTAGTACACCTATTCTTCTCTGAACATTGCTTGTCTATCTGTAAATTTGCGAGAAATATGTGACAAAAATTCAAAAGTAACTTAGGAGGTAGCTTGTATTCGCTATCCAAACATAATGCGTTGATTAGCTGCCTTGGCTTATAAAAGGGGTTTGACTTTTTGTCTGTTTCTCAGACATAAAATTGGGTCAGCTTATATTCAAGTATATATGGTAATTAAAAATTTCAATTTAATATCTTTATTCCTGTGTTGTTAATAATTTGGATATAACATTATCTTGGTAAGAATGACTTGTGGTAGCAATCATCCTATGCCATTATTGATATCAGTTAATTAGCTTATGAAATGTGAATGACATCTATTTTCTCAATTGGTTACACCAAGATAAGCCATGTAACTGCAGTTGTGGTGCAGTAATTATTTTTCTCGTGCCTTGGGATCAAACCATTTATCACCAGCGTATTAAAGTGCAATGGTTACCTGTCTTTTCATCACTGAGGATCTCTATTATTTAAAAGAATTTTCCCAGAGACATTAGGCTTTTGAAATGTCTGTTGACTACTCACAAACAGCCTCCACTACCTCTATGAATCTCCAGGGGATCACAGACCACAAGTTGGAAACTACAATTCTATTATAAAGAGTAGATCAGGATCAGTGCTAATTTTATTACTGAAATTAGAAGATTGACATGGAAATAGGATATCTCTATATAATTCCCTCATAAAACTAAAGGGCTGTTTATCATTGATCAATGTTGTTGTTTAGTGAGATGGCAGTATGTTTTTAAAGGGATCTGTCTGCTGAATAGATAAAATAATATAACGTTCAGACATACAATATCAGCAAACATAGAATATTATAAAATACAGATATAACAATCTATCTCTTCAATTACCATCACCACCATCATCATTATCATCATCATCATCATATTTTTCCATGCTTTTCCATGGGTTTGAAGGCACATGGCCTGGCAGTTAGAGAATTGGATTTGCAATTATGAGGCTATGCATTTGTTTCCCAGACCAAGTGATGTGTTATGTCCTTGAGTTAGACACTTTATTTCATGTTGCTGTTTCTGCCAGATATTGCAGCTAGTAGATAGTATCAGCATTGGAAAGAATAGTAATGGAAACATTGTGTCCTTGGTCTGATTTTATGAGCTCCATCCTATACAGTAATCAAAATCGATTCCATATGGGTTAAATATGGCTTTTTCAGTGCAGCACACCTCTATTTGTTTCTTTTCATAGTCATCACTTTGGTACAGCTCAGCATCCTTAGATCTGCTCTCACTACTTCTGCTTGAGTCTTACTCTACTGCAACTTCCTCCCACTTAGATCTTTTGGTTCTTCTTCACCCAACAATTATCATCCATGCACGTTACTAGTCCATACTAGCACAATTCTTTTCACTTGCACCTAACCCATGCTAGCGTGGAAGAACGGACGTAAAACGGTGATGATGATGATGATGACACTACGTCTTATTCCTCTTATACCCAATTTTTCCCTCAGCTAATTTTTACTTTGGTGTTTATGCATACTAAACATTACATACTATACAGTAAGCATACAATAAGGGATATATAGTATTATCAATGCATTAATTACTTATACTCCTTTAAAAAACAATACAAAATAAACTTATTTCTCTCATATAACATATGAAGGAATATCCACAATGTTTGAATTTCCATGTCAATTGGAATCTATTATTAACTGATTGGACTCTGACATAACCATGTGTTTAGGACTTTACAACCATGAGGTTCCAGCTTCAAGTCCACTTCATGAAATCTTGAGCAAGTGACTTTGACCATAGCCTTATGTTCCACCAAGACTTGTGAATGGAAACTAATCAGTAGTTTGTTTACTGTACTGTACATATAAAAATACCTATGTCTGTGGAATACTCAGACACATGTTAATTTCATGTGTAGTCCACTACATTGATTGAACAATTGCAGCATTCATCATCAAAATTGAAGGAGGTTGATATACAAGGGTCAGCTGAAAGTTTTATAGGCTGATCAAGACACTCTCATGGAATGACCAAATGGAATTTATTTTTCAACATAATCTCTAAAAAGAATCAATGCTGTTATTGATGAGAAGAATTGAAATTAATGTATGCAAGATTTCACAGCTCTAGCATCAATCCTTTATAGTTAGTGTATGAATTTTACAGCCAAGCCTCGTACATATTTACTGAATGCAAGGAAAAAGTAAATCATATTTTTGATAGTCATGCTTTTGTCCATGGAATTAATCATGTGGAATGGATCTTCACCGGTTCTCATGATGAGTGTCTCAGCTGATTAATCAACAGAATAGCTTGCTAATGAAATTAATGTGTAAATGGCAAAATATTCCACAGACATATGTACTCTTAACATAATTCTCACTAAAATTCAATATAGCACCATGTATGTCAAGGCTGGCTCTTTGAACTATAGATACTGTCCATCAAATGATCTACCAAACAATTTCCCCTCTATGGAATTTCCACACAAGCGCTGTTGTAAATGACACAAGCCCAAGATGTCATACAGTGGTATCTAAACTAGTACCTAATGATTACAAAATGATATCCTTAACCATTTGGATATGTGGCCTTCCCGTGAACCATATTTACAACTAGAAATTGAAACCAACTTGTTGACTTTATGCCAGATATGACCTAGTTAACACTACTTGCCAACAATTTATAACACCTCAATTGGTGTGTATTTCAGTCCAAAATTTGTTTTATTTAAAAGTTGAATTTTATCAAAGATGTTAAATGCAAACTGTACATCAAACACACATACAATTTGTGTATTCATGTGTGTATATCTGTATATGTATATGTCTGCGAGTGTGTGCATGAAATGTGTGTGTGTGTATGCATGCATGTTTATGTTTGTATGAGGAAGTCAGTGAAATTTGCCATCAAGTAAATAATAAACACCATCAAAATAATGTGTAAAGCAAAGAAGGAAACAAAACAAAAATGTTCATGTAGACTTGGATAATTGTTTATATATCATAGACTAATAATTGCTTTCATGCATGGAAACGAATGCCAAATTTAATTAATACTAATTTACCAAAGTCAGAGCTGAGTTAATAACAAACAATATTGATTGAAAAAGTGATGGTGATGAAAGATAAATTTGTAATTCCTTTTAATAACATTTCTATCATGTCTGACAGATATATTGGTATTGACCGTTTAATGCACAGTTTAGAAAATAGCAATTGACTGGCTTGATAGGGTATCAGGCTACCTAGTGAACAGTCAGTGTTAATAGATAGATATACACCCAGTCTGTTTGTCAGTAAATAGGCACCACTTCTCTGGTGGCAAATTAATAGAGCCATTAGAGCATAGGACAAATTTCTTTCTAGAATTTGGACTCTGATTTCAAATCTCATCATGGTCAACTGTGGTTTTTGTCCTTTCAAGTTTGTTAAATTAATGTACCAATCCAAGACAATAGATTGGCATGAGTATTAGAATGATAGATGAGATGCCTTATGTTCTGAGTTCAAAGCTTATTGTTGACTATGTGGATGATAGACTTATTCCACTATCTGTTTAACACCATCTCTTGGCCCTTAGGATAATAAGGTAGGATAATATCTTCTTCTCACGCCTTTGTGTCTCTGTGCATTGCTCTGCCGTCATTTACTAAACAGAAAAAAAACACAATGACTAATACATATATAGCTTAATATTACAATCATGAATGTACAGTATGATTGATTGATGGCTTATTAGCATGCAATAAAATAGTCCGAAAGCCAAAGACTGTAATAATGTCATGTTCTATTCATAGGACAGGATGTATCAACTTAGTACTTTAAAAGACTGAGTTAAGGAACAAATAAAATAAGAAGCCCAAATAGAAATATTTGTAGTGAATACATCTTCCTGCCTGTTACACAAATGCAAGAAATGTTTGATATAAAATATAAGTAGAGTTTTGTATTAAGTTCAATGGGTGATGGTAAAAGGATTTCATAAAACAGAATAATTGTTTCTACTTTTTGGTACAAGGCCAGCAATGACCCAGCGCATTACTGGTACTTTATTTTATCGACCCCGTAAGGATGAAAGGCAAAGTTAACCTCAGTGGGATTTGAACTCAGAATGGCAAGGGACGTAACTCTATGCGTCAAAGCATGGCGTCCGACCCTCTACCGATACTGCCGCAAATGTTACCTCTTTGATACCTGATTAGAGCTGAAAAGGAAATTTGATATTTGATATGTAAAAATAAAATTAACATTTTTAAAGAGAGAGAGACACACACACACACATTGGTTATTTCTGTAGAAACTACTATCAGCAGAATAAAATGCCTCAATGTTTCATCTTTACTATTTGAGTATCAATATAAATATATATATTTACATACACACACACGTGTGTGTGTGTGTATGTAAATATATATATATTTATATTGATACATGTATTCTGTCTTTTTCCATATAGCACCAGCCTGGGGACCCTCCTGCTGGTCATTTAACCTTGTTCTGGTGACGCAGCCCGATGGAGCATGCAACTACTGATATACTCTTGTTTAAAGGCTCTGATTATTCCTTCCATGGTGTATGGATGAAACATTGTTAGCTAATAAAACAATGTATTTCTAAGTACTCTTTGGTTATTCCTATAACTATATATATATATATATATATATATATATAGTTCCGAAGGACTGGCATAGCAGCATCATCGTTAACTGTTATAAGGGTAAAGGAGACGCCCTAGATAGGAGTAACTATAGAGGCATTAAATTAATCGACCAGGTCATGAAGGTCACGGAAAAAGTAATAGTGCAACTAATCAGAGAGAGAATTGACCTAGATGAAATGCAGTTCGGGTTTGTGTCAGGCAAAAGTACCACAGACGCTCTTTTCATAGTACGACAACTACAGGAGAAGTACCTAGCTAAAGGTAAACCCCTCTACTTAGCTTTTGTCGACTTGGAGAAAGCCTTCGACAGAGTCCCCCGCTCCATTATCTGGTGGGCTCTTAGAAAACTAGGCGTTGACGAATGGCTTGTGAGAGCTATACAAGCCATGTATAAAGAAACAGTCAGCAAGGTTAGAATTAACAACGAATATAGTGAAGAGTTTAGCGTAAAAGTTGGCATCCATCAGGGCTCTGTTCTCAGCCCCTACTATTTATTATTGCCCTTCAGGCTATAACAGAGGAGTTCAAGACAGGCTGCCCATGGGAACTCCTATACGCAGACGACCTGACACTCATAGCGGAATCAATGGCCTATCTAGAGAAGAAATTCCAAACATGGAAGCACGGCCTAGAGTCAAAAGGACTTAAAATTAACCTGGCTAAGACCAAAGCTAGTTTGTAGGAAAGAAAACAAGGCGGCGGTCCCTTCTGGGAAATGGTCGTGCTCGGTGTGTAGGAAAGGCGCAGGTAGAAACTCCATTTTATGTCCTAAATGCAAAGTATGGGTGCATAAAAGATGTAGTGGGATCACAGGTAAGCTAACTAAGAACATAGATTTTACATGTGGCCGGTGTTCTGGTGCAATAAGTAGCAGCAAGTGCCCACAAAATACTAGCTCTTTCAATTGCGCAGAGGGTTCTATAGAAATAGTGGACAGCTTCCGTTACCTGGGCGATAAAATCAGCAGTGGGGGAGGGTGCTCTGAAAGTACTGTAGCTAGAGTCAGTACTGGTTGGAAAAAGTTCAGAGAGCTTATACCAATATTAGCTGCTAAAGGGTTCTCCCTAAAAATGAAAGGCAGGTTGTACGATGCCTGCATACGAACAGCAATGCTGCATGGCAGTGAGACCTGGGCATTGTGTGCAGAGGATATACGCAGACTAGAGAGGAACGAAGCTTGCATGCTCCGCTGGATGTGTAACAGTAATATACGTGAACGGCAAAGCATAAACGAACTAAGGAAAAAATTAGAGATAAGAGGGATCAGATGTTGTTTACTCGAGAGAAGGCTACGTTGGTATGGACACGTGATGCGCATGAAAGTCGATAGCTGTATAACAAAGTGCAGGGCAATAAAGATAGACGGTAGTCACGGAATAGGCAGACCTAGAAAAACCTGGGACGAGCTGATAAACTCCGACATCACACACTTACACCTCTCCAAGACAATGTCACTGGACCGAGACCTTTGGCGGTACTCAGTAACAGAGAAGACCCGCCTTACCTAAATATATAGTAAAACCTACTCCAGCCAGTAGGCATCTCTAACAAAATACACCCCGTCCCACCCCCACCACCCCCACCCCATCCACACCAGCCCGTCCTATGTAAAGTTATGTTGGTGCCGCGCCATCCAGACCGAAACAAATGAGATCGTGTAGGTGTCACGACAAAAAAACACACAGTCCACGCTGTAATGTGGCCGTGTAGGCAACACGGTAAAAACCTTCCAGACCCACACTGTAAATGTGGTTGGTGTTAGGAAGGGCATCCAACTGTAGAAAACCTGCCAGACAGTCCTATGCGAGCAAGACAATCACTCTTGCCTCAAGTGGGACTACCCCCGTCCAAACCCATGCAAGCGTGGAACACGGACGTTAAACGTTGATGATGATGATGATGATGATATAATAACTAGAGATTGATTAACATATAAAAATACATGAATAATCACAGGAGATAATCTAAGCTTGCGTGTAACCACGCATAGCTAGTTTAGGCAATATTTACCTTTAAGTGTGATTAACCTTCCTTGTATATATCCAATTAAAGAAATATATTTCACCAATTAATAAGATGGCAAGTCACGGAAAGTGGATATTATTGGATCGTCAACAAGGAAAGGGATAATATCAGCCATCCGTGCTTACAGAGCGAGATCAAATCTTCAACTATCCGTCACCACGTGTTGCGTCCACACAAGATAGCGGTTTCGTTTCAGTGGCGTGAAAAGGTATTTGACAACTAGAAATAGCAGTCAAAATTCTTCTCAACAGAAATAGCTCTACAATTAAGGAGCCGTATATATATATCTAAGTCCAAAATTAAAATAAATGAATTAAATGAATTTAATCGAAATCGAAATCATGGGTGTCATGACATAATGCATGCGCCATATATCCTGAGAATTAAGCTCAAAGATAAATAAATCTGAGCATATTATAATAACTAGAGATTGATTAACATATAAAAATACATGAATAATCACAGGAGATAATCTAAGCTTGCGTGTAACAGCGCATAGCTAGTTTAGGCAATATTTACCTTTAAGTGTGATTAACCTTTCTTGTATATATCCCATTAAAGAAATATATTTCACCAATTAATCAGATGGCAAGTCACGGAAAGTGGATATTATTGGATTGTCAACAAGGAAAGGGATAATATGATTTCGATTTAGATTAAATTCATTTAATTCATTTATCTTAATTTTGGACTTAGATATATATATATATATATAATATATAAGATCAAAAGATGGTTAAATGAGTTCCATGTATTATATATTATGTATACTCCAGTCCTACAAACTGTAGAGTGCTTCGTATCCGATATCTGCATTGCTTTATTGTACTACAATAAAACTCACCTCCTATATATATATATATATATATATATATATATATTATTCAAATGTTAACAAATGAAAAATATTCTCATAATCAAAATATATACTTTATTATATATATTTCAAAGGAACTGTCTTGTTTTTTCAGTACGTCCTCATCAGACAAAATATATGATTTGATATATGACATACTGCTGCGGTCATGATTATTCAATTCCAGTATTGGCAGTTATATATATATATATATATTCAGATTTGAGGTTCACCACTGTATAGAGCTGGTCTATTCCGTATGGTCAATCGTAATGCAATAATATAGAGAGTACTCAACGTAAAGCAGTTCAACCGTCTTTGTTTTTGTAGTTGGTGGTGCTATTACGGAGTTAAATATTATAATGAAATGACAGGAGGCTGGATTTGTGTAAATTCTTGAAAGGTTTATTATACTATGATCATTTCAATGACCGGGTTCCGTATGAATCCGGTGATATCATCAGGTATTCGAAATATAATACGTGAATGTAATAGATAAAATCCATGGGGCTGAAAATCGAGGACCCGAGGGCGACCGCTATTCTGTTCCTTCAACCTCAGCCGGTCGCCCTTTCAAGGATTTACACAAATCCAGCCTCCTGTCATTTCATTATAATTATATATATATATATATATATATATATATATATACTATTAGAGTACAAACCTCTCGATGATTATATTACATAACTTCATTAACCAACATAAAAGGACACTTCTTTGTATTCTCATATATATATATATCTTTATATGAAAAAGTGTACAAGTAAATTTTGTTTGTGTAGATAAGTGTACAAACAAAAATAAAACAAGTAAGATTGCTTACCAAAGAATATTTCTCAACATGGCCCTTCTAGGTTACAGTAATAGTCCAATACGAGTGATCCAATTATAGTATCCAGTTGAAAGATCATGCAGTAATAATATATAAACCAGCATTATGTAGATTTATATTGTATTGAAACATATGTTAAAGAACCAGCTTCTGATTAAATTCTTCATTTTTCTATACTTCATGTCTAGTATTTGTTTTTCCTATACATTAAAAAATATACATATATCTTTATAAAGTTACCTGTCTCTAATACTTATACATCTCAATAAAAGGGTATGGTGTATTAATAAATTATCTAGTCAGAGATAAAATATATTAAACTTAAGCCATTCTCTTTTTTTTTGCGGGGGTGGGGTGGGGGGTATAGTCTAAAAAGGCTAAAATAAGTCGGTTTTCCTTTCAATATTGGTTATTCCTATGTCTGGGAATTGTTGATGTTATTTCTTGAGTTCTAAATTCTATGGTTGGTGAATTATATAAGTAAAAACTGAGTTATTTTAGCCGATTTAGCTTATGTCCAGCCAAAATGATATTTGGGCTTAAGATTAATATATATATATATCATCATCACCATCATCATTTTACATACGCTTTTCCCTGCTTGCAAGGGTGGGACGGGTCTTATTCAGCACAGCATCTCTCCACTTGTCATGATCCTTCGTCATCTCCACCATGAGCTTCAGCGATCTGATGTCTGTTTTCACCACCTCCGCCCATGTCTTCCTTTAACTGGCATTTCCTGGCACTTCTTCACCCATCGGTCATCCTCCATGTGCATCACATGTCCATACCACCGCACTCTCCTCTCTCGCACACTACATTCTATCCCTCTCAGACACAGTTTCTCTCTCAACACATCCATGCTGGGTCGTTCACGCACGTTGACATTGCACATCCAACGGAGCATGCTTGCCTCATTTCTCTCCAGCCGTTGCATATCCTCTGCAGTTGCTGCCCAAGTCTCATTACCATGCAGCATCACGCTTCTCACACAGGCATAATATAACTGGCCTTTCATAATCAGGGAGAAACTCTTCTTCAACAGCAGAGGAAGCAGCTCCCTAAACTTCTTCCAACCCGTCCTTATTCTAGATACTATGGCCTCGAAACCCCCCCTCCCATGCTAATCTGATCTCCTAGGTACCGGAAGCTATCCACCACTTCTATAACACCTGCATGCATTTGAAAAATGTGTCTATCAATGCGACTTCTATTGTCTAATTTCCCTGTACATCTACTGCATACGTAGTTCCTTTTCTGCATATCGAACATGGCCATTTCCTTGACGGAATCACAGTTTTGTCCTCTTTTCTACTCATCAACACTTTTGTCTTAGCTAGGTTCACTCTCAGTCCTCTTGCTTCCAACTGCTGTTTCCATAGCCAGAATTTATTCTCTAGCTCCTCTACTGATTCTGCTATAAGAACCAGATCATCAGCATAGAGAATTTCCCATGGACAGCCAGTCTTAAACTCCTCTGTTATAGCTTGGAGGACTATAATGAACAAGAACGGGCTGAGGACCGAACCTAGATGTACTCCTACTTGTATCTGGAATACCTCACTAAACTCGATTCCTACCCTGACTTTACTGATAGCAGCTCTGTACAAAGTTTGCACTGTCCTCACAAGCCATTCCACAACACCTAGTTTCCTTAGGGACCACCAGATGACAGATCAGGGTAGCCTATCAAAGGCCTTCTCTAGGTCATCAAAGGCATTCTCTAGGTCAACAAAGGCTAAGTATAGTGGTTTATTCTTCTCTAAGAACCTCTCTTGTAATTGTCTCACCAAGAAGAGGGCATCTGTTGTACTTTTCCCAGGCACAAAACCAAACTGCATCTCATCTAGTTTGACCCTTTCTCTAATTAGTTGCACTAATATCCTTCTGCCACTTTCATAACCTGATCCATCAGTTTTATACCCCTATAATTGCTCCTCCCCAGAGCATCCTCTTTACCTTTGTAGCAATTTATGAGAATACTGCTGCACCAGTCTTTGGGTATGACACCACCATATATAGCCTGATTGATGATGCGTGCAACCAGTTTAGTGCCTACATCCCTTGATGCCTTCAGCATCTCAGCAACTATCTCCGACGGTCCAACAGACCTTACCATTTTTCATTTCCTTAATCGCCTCTTGGACCCTATATTCGTCAATCTCAATAGCTGGTCCCTCTGTTGGGTCTACTGGGGGTAATTTCTCTCTGTCCCATTCATTCTCCACATTCATCAGTCTCTCATAGCGACTTTTCCAGGCCTACTTTTTTCTGATCATTCATGACACTAAGTACACCGGCATCATTCCGGAGACATTTATCTCCAATAACATCCTGATTTGTATTGACACACTGCCTTGCAATGCAGAACACTGCACGCCTCTGATCTTCCCATCGCAGAACATTGGCAAACCTCCTACTCTCAGCCTCCCTGCGTGCTAAGTACACTTGACGTCTAGCTTCTCTCTTAGCAGCTGTATATCCTTCTCTACTCCTACCCTTTTTCCAAGCCTTCCATGCTAGTCTTTTGTCTCTAATGGCCCTATCTACCGTGCTGTTCCACCACCAGGTACTCTCTGTCTGGTTGGAGCTCTGCTCCAGCCACAAGTTTCATCAGTAGCCTGCAGTAAATTGTCATTTATATATACACATACATATATATTTGGGTGTTCACAAAGTAATTACATTTTATCAGAAAGTTTACAAAAACAAATGGCCAAATGCTAAAACACTTGCTTGCTGGGAGGGGGATCTTCTTTGAAAACCTTTTGCTGTCCAGCTCTCCTATCAAAATAATATTCACATTCATTTTTTATGACGACTGCTCAACAAGACAGCAGATTTTCAATTCTATGTCTAAAGAAATGTTGGTTTTTCCCCTCAAATCATTTTGAAAGACTGTTTCCAATTTCTTGTTTGTTTCTGAATGTCATTCCACTTATGATAGGTCCTTGTGATTGAAACAAATGAATATCTAGAGCTGTAATACCTGGTGAATATGGAGGATGTGGAAGAGAATCCCATCCGAATGAAACTATACTTCCTTGGGTTTATTTTGCAGAATGTGTCCTTCCATTATCATGCTGGAGAATAACATGCTCTTTGTTTCTTGATGCAGGATGCTTTCGACATAATGCTTCATTTACTTGATCAAATTGCTGGAAATAAACTTCCTCTATGCTTTCTATTCCTTCCCTCTTTCAATGAAGCATAAGTTTTTTGTCTCCTCCTGCATGTCATTAATTTCTCAGTTATATTTCTCTTTCTATCACTTCACAAACACTTCCCACTTCTTACACTCCATTCCATCCCTATATTTCTTCCTCGTCTTTAAATGTGTAATCTTGCTATAATTATTTTATTTATTTAGTTCATAGTTTATTACCTCAACATGTAATATTTACAAAAGTTGACCAAAATCTTTACAATAAGAACATGCACATGTGATGGTTCTTCTATGCTCTATCAACTCTTAATGGGCAACACCTTTCATATTCCACCAGAGATAAAACAAGAACTTCTGTAGTCCTGATTTTGATGTTGGTGCTGGCCTCTCGTCTTGTGATAATAACTGTCCTTTTCTTTCTCTCTGTTGACATGCAGTACCCATTTTGCATCACCTGTAAAATTGTGATGCAAAAATGAACAATTGGTATTCCTGTTTAAATGACTGCTACAGATGTTGCATTGTTGTTTTCAGTTTTTAAGTGAAAACTCATTAGAAACACCAATTCCCTCAATGCACATTTTCCAATTTGCTTGAGACGTCTGTGGATAGTTGATTATCACATTAAATTTTTACACCAAATCTCTGGTGCTTTTGCAAGGATCCAATTCAATTGCCTTTCTCAAAACGTCTTTCAGACTGGGTGACTGAGTTGTTTTCCAAAGTGAGACTTGTCAGATATGCCACATTCACTATTTTTAATCCTTTGAAACCATAGTTGACATGTGTGTGCCTTCACTGTATCCTTAAACACTGAACAAATATTTTTAAATGTCTCTGTAACTTAACTATCTTTTCAGCATTAATACAATAAGCAATGGTGAATATGTTGCTTTTTAAAG
Source organism: Eledone cirrhosa (assembly GCA_964016885.1). Lineage (NCBI taxonomy): Eukaryota > Metazoa > Mollusca > Cephalopoda > Octopoda > Eledonidae > Eledone > Eledone cirrhosa. The sequence goes on from OZ024740.1 coordinate 225,334,243, forward strand.
TTATTATCCACCATAGGGTTAAAGTCTGAAATACACTACAAATGACATGCTGTCACATAGAAGAGATGGTAAACTAATTCTAGACACAGTTTCCTATGATTCAACCTGGCTTCTACTTTGGCTGCTTGATTCATAATTCATAGGAGTGAAAAACACAATTATATTCCAAACACCCTAATATATATATATATATATATATATATATACGATATTAAATAAATGGAAACTATATTTATAAAACCATATTTATTTCATTATATATATTTCAGGGATATCATATTAACAATATGTTATGCCTTCCTCAGACAAAATACAATATAGACAGTTTTATAGATAAATAGATTTGACATACCGTTCAACATCGACTTGTATTTGAAAAAGTTGATTTGGCAGTGAAAAATTGTAAACAGAAAGAAAGAAAGAGAGAAAGAAGGAAAAAGAAAGAAAACGAAGAAAAAGAAGAAAAAGAAGAAATGCATGCAACAAAATAGAGAGATGGAAAGATAGATAAAGAGAAGAACTTCATGTAAAGAAACAGAGAGAGATATATATAGAGAGAGGAAATAGATAGAGATAGATATATAGAGAGAAAAGTAGGTAGTTGGACATCCGTTGAATGAACGTATCAATGATACATTTATTTATTTATTTATTTATTTATTTAGCTCTAGTATTAATGTAAGGGAGATATATGTGGTTAGGAAAGAAACCAGCCGTTATATAGAGAGAAAAATGAGAAGTAACCAGACATAGGCGAGGCAGAATTTAAACCCTATGTTTTAATGTAGAAATATTAGTTCGTATAAAAACCAGGCACTATAATGTAAATATCAGTATTCCTGAATGAGACACGTATCCATAATGTGTGAAAAGTAATGATCTTATGTCTAGTTTTAAAAATTCATATGTTTATATGATAACTACAAACATCGATGTGAATTTACGTGATCAACTCTGCAAACCCCTATTTCACAGGAGAACATTCTCATTGTGCTATAAAAATTTAAGTATACATATATGTGTATATATACACATATATATAGAGTCTATATTAATTTTAACAATACTATTCTTGTCTTTACTCTACATGATTATCTATCAAGCAGAAATAGAGAACAGATTTCAATATATCAATAAAAAATATCAGAAACAAAAACAAAAAATAATAATAATAATAATAATAAACAAATAAATAAAATAGAAAACTAAAAAATATTACATATTAAAAATAAAAATATTAAAAATATTAAAAATATTAAAAAATATTATTAAAAAAATATTAAAATAATAAAAATAAAAATAAAAACATAATAGAAACATAATATGCCACGCAAATCGACCACAAAGATCAACCCTTCAAAATTAATTGACAATATATTGCCAAGTTCATTATAAGCATCAGAGTCGAAAACAGATAAAGCTAAAAATGATTTACCAAATCGCGTCTAACAGAAATCATTTCAAAAAAGTTTAGGATGCCCATTTGGTCTACATATGTTCTTATATTTAATATAGAAGTTTATCTAGTGTAACGTTTATTCGAAATATTTGGAGCATCAACTTTTAGGGTAGTTTAATTTTTCATGAAGAATGTTTAAATAAAAATAAAAATAAAAAGAAGAATAAAAAGAAGAAATCGAAAGATTTATCGGCTAGTTTCCCAAATAATTATAAATCAAACTAAATATACTACATTTTAAATTTAAATTTATATTTAAAAGTTGAGTTCAATCTATGTTTGCAACAACTGAATAAATTTGTCCGTAGATTAAGGGAATTTTTAGATTTTAGTATAAAGAATATCTCCTCCGCGCAGAGGTCACATGTCTCAGAGGATGAATTAAAAGGAATCCCTCTTGAGACTATATTCCAAGCCGTCGAATATCTAACGTTATCTTGCCTAAGTTGCCAGAGTACGCCTGATAGTGCTGTTGAAGATTTTTTGCTTGGATCTGTGAAAGAATTCTTGTGGTTATTATAGCGAAGTTTAAATTCCGTCGATGTGGAACCGACATAGTTAAAAGAATTAGAGTCCGTTTTAACATTACAGTTGTATATTATATTTTTAACTAAGCAGTTGTTATTTAACGGACATTTAGATCTATCTCTACAGTTACATTTGTTAACTTGTATATTATTTATGCTATTATCGCTAGGTTTTAAGTTCCTATTATTTATTCTATTAATATTTTGTGCTAAATTTTTGGTGGATGAGTAGGTTAATTTTATAGTATGTCTATTGAAAATTGAGTGATACCTATGTGTTCTAGGGAAGCGATTATCAAGAGCTTTAAAAAATAGTTTAGCGATGTGGGTTTTAATGTTTAGTGAGAAAGGGGGGGGGGGGGGGCAAACCATATTATGTTCCTAGTTCTATTTCTTTTTTGGCTTTTGGAATTATTGTAATGCTTTCTATTATAGTTGTTAATGTTGTGGCCGTAATTAAAATAGTTGTTATTTTGTTTAGTTTGTCTATCATTATCTATGTACATAATCTTATCACTATATCCTGCTCTAGCTAACGCTTCATTGTAGTACTGGGCTTTTTCGTCGAAAATCTTTCTATTAGACGAGATTCTAGAGATACGTTTTTGAACAGAGTTTACTATAGTGTTTTTGACAGATCTGGGTTGGTTAGAGTTAAAGCTGACATAGTTTAAGTTTTCATTCAACTTGTGAAAAGGATAGTGAAGACATGTGTTGAGATTTAATGTTATATCTAGGAAATTGACTATTCTATGGTTGTTCTCAATTTCTATTTTTAGATTAAAGTAATTAAAAAATTGTGTAATTTGTTTTCTTTTTCTATTTAGTTCAGAGTTATTATTATCAATAAGTAAAAGCATGTCATCTCTATATAAACCTCCGGTAGTACCAGGTATTTTCCTATGTAGCGAATTGATTAAAAATAAGCCCACAAGGTCAGTTACCTGAGCTGAGTCGGATGATCCCATAGTAATGTCAAAATTGCTATCTCTATCTGCTCTGGTCCATAGTTGGTCATTAAATTCTATCAATGTTTTCCTAGCCGATAATATAATGTGCATTTCATTGCTAGTTAGGTCTGTATGTTTGAATGCGTAATTTAGTGCCTTATTTAGTAGATTAGGGGTAATAGAAGAATAATAGTTAGCAATATCAAGTTGAATAAACTTATTATTATTGTTTTATTTAATTTGCTTAAACCACTCAACAACCTCTCCAGTTCCCTTCCACAAGCTCAGGTTAGGTAAACAATCCAAGTTTTTAATTTGCTGTATCACCCTGTCAAGAATGTTTTTGCTTAATCTTGTATCACCCTGTCAAGAATGTTTTTGCTTTATCTTGCTCCAATACTGTTGAGCGCTTTATATTATAACTGAAAAAATGGAATTCTTTAAGATTACTTCCTCTTTAAAAGACATACCTCTACCTAGAAACAAAGACTTTATAAAACAATTAATAGATAAATCTGACTCTTTTATAAGGAGAATCAGGTGGCGAGCATTCCACTTTGATAAATCTAATATAAATGAAAATGTCTCGGACTTAAACAAAGTTTTCAAATCTAAAAGAAATCCACCCCCTAACAAACTTTTATCTGACTTTGAAAACGATATAATTTCTATCATACAAGGGGTCAAATTCAAGAGAAACTTCAAAGGCCAGGAATATCTGAAAGGCATTAAGGATAATATTGAGAGCTTAGAGAAAACTGAGAAGATCTTGGTGAAATCTGACAAGACCAACAACCTCTATGGAGTGCAGAAAGACATGTATAATGGCCTCATACTGAAGGAACTGAGGAAAAAGTACAAGGTAGCAGATAAGGCCGAGCTCGAGAAAATGAATGTCGAAGCATCTTGTATAATGCACGAGTTGGAAATTGAGAACAGAACACAACCTTTCGTGCCCAGGAAACCGAAGATCAATATGAAAGATCACAAAAGGAATTTTGAAAATGACTTGCCAGTTAGATTGATCGCACCATCAAAATCTTACCTGGGCAAATTAAGCAAAAACATTCTTGGCAGGGTGATACAGCAAATTAAAAACTTGGATTGTTTACCTAACCTGAGCTTGTGGAAGGGAACTGGAGAGGTTGTTGAGTGGTTTAAGCAAATTAAATATAACAATAATAATAAGTTTATTCAACTTGATATTGCTAACTATTATTCTTCTATTACCCCTAATCTACTAAATAAGGCACTAAATTACGCATTCAAACATACAGACCTAACTAGCAATGAAATGCACATTATATTATCGGCTAGGAAAACATTGATAGAATTTAATGACCAACTATGGACCAGAGCAGATAGAGATAGCAATTTTGACATTACTATGGGATCATCCGACTCAGCTCAGGTAACTGACCTTGTGGGCTTATTTTTAATCAATTCGCTACATAGGAAAATACCTGGTACTACCGGAGGTTTATATAGAGATGACATGCTTTTACTTATTGATAATAATAACTCTGAACTAAATAGAAAAAGAAAACAAATTACACAATTTTTTAATTACTTTAATCTAAAAATAGAAATTGAGAACAACCATAGAATAGTCAATTTCCTAGATATAACATTAAATCTCAACACATGTCTTCACTATCCTTTTCACAAGTTGAATGAAAACTTAAACTATGTCAGCTTTAACTCTAACCAACCCAGATCTGTCAAAAACACTATAGTAAACTCTGTTCAAAAACGTATCTCTAGAATCTCGTCTAATAGAAAGATTTTCGACGAAAAAGCCCAGTACTACAATGAAGCGTTAGCTAGAGCAGGATATAGTGATAAGATTATGTACATAGATAATGATAGACAAACTAAACAAAATAACAACTATTTTAATTACGGCCACAACATTAACAACTATAATAGAAAGCATTACAATAATTCCAAAAGCCAAAAAAGAAATAGAACTAGGAACATAATATGGTTTGCCCCCCCCCCCTTTCTCACTAAACATTAAAACCCACATCGCTAAACTATTTTTTAAAGCTCTTGATAATCGCTTCCCTAGAACACATAGGTATCACTCAATTTTCAATAGACATACTATAAAATTAACCTACTCATCCACCAAAAATTTAGCACAAAATATTAATAGAATAAATAATAGGAACTTAAAACCTAGCGATAATAGCATAAATAATATACAAGTTAACAAATGTAACTGTAGAGATAGATCTAAATGTCCGTTAAATAACAACTGCTTAGTTAAAAATATAATATACAACTGTAATGTTAAAACGGACTCTAATTCTTTTAACTATGTCGGTTCCACATCGACGGAATTTAAACTTCGCTATAATAACCACAAGAATTCTTTCACAGATCCAAGCAAAAAATCTTCAACAGCACTATCAGGCGTACTCTGGCAACTTAGGCAAGATAACGTTAGATATTCGACGGCTTGGAATATAGTCTCAAGAGGGATTCCTTTTAATTCATCCTCTGAGACATGTGACCTCTGCGCGGAGGAGATATTCTTTATACTAAAATCTAAAAATTCCCTTAATCTACGGACAAATTTATTCAGTTGTTGCAAACATAGATTGAACTCAACTTTTAAATATAAATTTAAATTTAAAATGTAGTATATTTAGTTTGATTTATAATTATTTGGGAAACTAGCCGATAAATCTTTCGATTTCTTCTTTTTATTCTTCTTTTTATTTTTATTTTTATTTAAACATTCTTCATGAAAAATTAAACTACCCTAAAAGTTGATGCTCCAAATATTTCGAATAAACGTTACACTAGATAAACTTCTATATTAAATATAAGAACATATGTAGACCAAATGGGCATCCTAAACTTTTTTGAAATGATTTCTGCTAGACGCGATTTGGTAAATCATTTTTAGCTTTATCTGTTTTCGACTCTGATGCTTATAATAAACTTGGCAATATATTGTCAATTAATTTTGAAGGGTTGATCTTTGTGGTCGATTTGCGTGGCATATTATGTTTCTATTATGTTTTTATTTTTATTTTTATTATTTTAATATTTTTTTAATAATATTTTTTAATATTTTTAATATTTTTAATATTTTTATTTTTAATATGTAATATTTTTTAGTTTTCTATTTTATTTATTTGTTTATTATTATTATTATTATTATTTTTTGTTTTTGTTTCTGATATTTTTTATTGATATATTGAAATCTGTTCTCTATTTCTGCTTGATAGATAATCATGTAGAGTAAAGACAAGAATAGTATTGTTAAAATTAATATAGACTCTATATATATGTGTATATATACACATATATGTATACTTAAATTTTTATAGCACAATGAGAATGTTCTCCTGTGAAATAGGGGTTTGCAGAGTTGATCACGTAAATTCACATCGATGTTTGTAGTTATCATATAAACATATGAATTTTTAAAACTAGACATAAGATCATTACTTTTCACACATTATGGATACGTGTCTCATTCAGGAATACTGATATTTACATTATAGTGCCTGGTTTTTATACGAACTAATATTTCTACATTAAAACATAGGGTTTAAATTCTGCCTCGCCTATGTCTGGTTACTTCTCATTTTTCTCTCTATATAACGGCTGGTTTCTTTCCTAACCACATATATCTCCCTTACATTAATACTAGAGCTAAATAAATAAATAAATAAATAAATAAATGTATCATTGATACGTTCATTCAACGGATGTCCAACTACCTACTTTTCTCTCTATATATCTATCTCTATCTATTTCCTCTCTCTATATATATCTCTCTCTGTTTCTTTACATGAAGTTCTTCTCTTTATCTATCTTTCCATCTCTCTATTTTGTTGCATGCATTTCTTCTTTTTCTTCTTTTTCTTCGTTTTCTTTCTTTTTCCTTCTTTCTCTCTTTTTTTCTTTCTGTTTACAATTTTTCACTGCCAAATCAACTTTTTCAAATACAAGTCGATGTTGAACGGTATGTCAAATCTATTTATCTATAAAACTGTCTATATTGTATTTTGTCTGAGGAAGGCATAACATATTGTTAATATGATATCCCTGAAATATATATAATGAAATAAATATGGTTTTATAAATATAGTTTCCATTTATTTAATATCGTAAATATACTCCAAATACTTGTTGAGTGCTTTTATATCAGTTATAAATATTTACTAGTTGTAACCCAACAATTTAAATATAACTTTCCATATATATATATATATATATATATATATATATATATATATATATATATATATATATATATATATAGAGAGAGAGAGAGAGAGAGAGAGAGAGAGAGAGAGAGAGAGAAAGGTACATAAACATAGTTTAATTTAGACCAAAGTCTTCATGGGGTAGAATACAAGCAAGGGATTAGATGCAAGTGAAAATCTCTTCAAATAGTTCATTTTGCTTGTATTCTACTCGATGGAGATATTGCCATCAGTTAAACTATGTTTATATGCACCTCTGATTTAATTATTTTTGGCTATCTTTTCACTGATATATCCAGTACATTAAAGACAAATAACTTTTTTATTTTTCTCTGTTATATATATATATAACTTCATGATGCCAGAAATCTCCATTTTAGAGGGGTGCAATTGTGTAAAATCAGTCTTCATCTTTATAAATTTATATATATGTACTCTTGGGTTTCAAATAATCATCGTCCCCCACCCCATGCTTACTAATTTTTCAGTCAAAGGAATGGTGAGAATAATGTTAATTGATAGAGTCTCTGAGTCAGAGATTTGAGAGTCACTCCAGATGGAGTCACTGCTTCTCTGAATTGAGAGATCACAGCTCCAATAATACAGACTTGTGGTTGGAGTTTCTCAGGAAGGAATTGCTGGCTGAATATAACTATACATATATATATATAGTTATCCAACCAACTCCCTCGGAGTCCATCACTAGTTACTAGGTCCCCTTCCAGTTGGTTTTTACCTCTAAAATTCGGCCAGCAATTCCTTCCTAAGAGACTCAACCACAAGTCTGTATTATTGGAGCTGTGATCTCTCAATTCAGAGAAGCAGTGACTCCATCTGGAGTGACTCTCAAATCTCTATATATAGTTATCCACACCATTTCTATTTATATATATATATATATATATATGTATGTAAAAGGTAAACAGAAATAACAACACAATCGGTACAGTATATGGAAGGAATATATTAGGTAAACGCTTGTATAGGGTCAGAAGAGAGGGGGCAGAAGGAATGGAGGATATGTTGTTGGAGTGGTAGAGTGATGGGGAGGTAGGTAAGAGGGAAAGGAACGCAGGTGTTGGGACGGTGCTGATGAGGAGAGAGAGCTGTGGTATGGTCAGTTTCATGGGTGTGGGTGAGAGCAGCTTGGATTAGGGCAGGGGGATATCTATGCTGGATGAAGCGGGAAGCCATGTGAAGGGAATGGGTTTTGAAATCGTCATTCTGGCTACAGAGCCGACGAAGACGGAGGAATTGGGAATAGGGTATGGAGTGTTTGGTGTGGGTTGGATGGGAGGAGGTGAAGTTGAGGTAAGAGTGGGAGTCTGTTGGTTTCCAGACGATGGAAGTAGAGAGGGTGTGGTGAGAATGATTGATAGATAGAGAGATATCTAGAAAAGGGACAGATGAATCAAAGATGAAGGTGGTGAAGGTGAGAGCAGGATGGAAAGATAGGACAAAAAATAGAAAGTATTCGAACTGTTCTCATGATAGAGAGGTAGCACTGATACAGTCGTTGATATAACGCCCATATAGCTCAGGAGTAGGTCCAGCGGGCTGGGAGAAGATCTGGGCTTCGATGTAGCCAACAAACAAGTTGGCATAGTTTGGTTCCATTATGGTTCCCATCGCTACCCCTGAGACCTGCTGATAGAATTCACCCGAAAAGGAAAAGCCACTGAGGGTCAGAAAAAGCTCAGCCAGATGGAGAAGATTGGTAGTGCTGGGGTAAGGGGTAGGGTGCAAGTCTAAAAAATGTTGGAGAATATGGAGGCTGTCATCATGAGGGATGACGGTACAGAGAGAGGTGATGTCTAGGGTAAAGAGAAGGTGAGAGGGGCCAAAAGGGAAGGAGAAGGAGTTGAAGTGTCTAAGGGCATGATTGCTATCGTGGATGTAGGAGGGGAGATTGACGACTAACGGGGGTGAGGATGGTGTCTAAATATTCGGAAGTAATCTCGGGGGTGGGTGGGGGGCTGTTGGATGTGGAAATGATAGGATGGCTGGGATTATTTTGTTTGTGTATTTTGGGGAAGAAGTAGATGATATATATATATAAATAGAAATTATGTGGAAGCTGAAGGACTTCTCAGTTAAATATAGTTTCAGCTGTAGAAATGAGATGACTGGGGTCCCTATCATTCCACTGCAAAGTGGACGTGTAGGCGCCACAGAAAAAAAGCACCCAGCACTCACTGTAAATGAGGTTGGTGTTAGGAAGGGCATCCAGCTGTAGAAATCAAGCCAGTATCAGTTCCTGTCCCACCCTTGCAAGCAGAGAAAAAGCGGACGTAAAATGAAATGAAAATGAAAAGGACCTACAGGATGCACTTAATGAGAGAGATGATGAGCTATATATATATAATGTAGAGGAAAACTGGAAATTTTTATGCAACAACCTTTTGCGAATGACTGGCAACACTTGTGGCTGAAGTAAAGTGAGTGACATGGTGTCACTCACTTGACAGAGAGTGACATGGAGGTGAAACAGCACACCAGAGGCAGTCATTAAAGCCAATAGACAGGCATGGAAAGACTGGAAAAATTGGGGTAGCTGAGACCAGTACTAAGTAGCTAGGAAAGAAGCAAGGCAACTTGTATACACAGCTTGGAGAGAGGATGAAGAAAGTAAATTAGCCAATGTCTTGAGACATGAGAATCAGTCATGTGAAGTATTCCTTATTGCAAGGCAGTGTGTTAGCGTGAATTGAGATGTTTTTGGGGGGAAATGTGTTTAAAATAACGCTGATTCACTTAGTTCTACTGATGCCCAAAAGAAAGAGGCCTGGAAATGTTACTATGAAAGATTGATGAATGAAGAGAATGAATCGGAGGAAGGGAAACTACCCCCAGCTTATGCATAGGAAAGACCAACTATTGAAGTTGATAGTTTTAGGGTCAAAGACACAATCAAGGAGATAAAGAATGCTAAAGCTGCTGGACCATTAGAAATAGTTGCTGAGATGCTAAAAGCATCGGATGAGGTAGGAGTCAAACTAGTAACCTGTATTGTAAATGAAGTAATACATGACAGAGTAATAGGCAATGCCTGGTGCAGCAGTACAATCATAAATTGCTACAAGGGAAAACGTGATGCTCTAGAGGAAAAACTAAAGAGGAATGAAACTAATGAACCAAGTTATGAAAGTGACCGAAAGAGTTATAGTGCAGCTAATTAGGGAAAGAGTCAAAATAGATGAGATATAGTTTGGTTTCATGCCTGGGAAATGTAGTTGCCTCTTAATGAGGTTAGTTTTCTCACTAAGAAGTTCATAGCCAAAAAGAAGCCACTATAGTTAGCTTTTGTTGATTCTGAGAAGGAATTTGACAGAGTACCTCGATCTATTATCAGGTGTTTTTTTAAGGAAGATAGGTGTAAAAAATGGCATGTGAGAGCAGTGCAAGCTATGTAAAGAAGAACTGTCAATAAAGTGAGAATAGGAATCGAGTTTAGTGAATAATTCAAGGTAGAGGTAGGAGTTTATCAAAATTCAGTTCTTAACCCATTGCTGTTCATCATATTTATTTAGGCCATAACAGAGGACTTTCAAATGGGATGCTCAAGGGAACTTCTCTCTGCAGATAATGTGGTCTTCATAGCTGACCCCCCCCCCCCCCCCCAAGAAAGTGCTAGAAAATAAATTCTGATCATGGAAACTAAATTTGTAATCAAAAGGGCTGGGGGGTAATCTTAGACAAAACGTAAATGCTAATGAGTAGGAGAGAATACAGGACCCAGATTCCCTTAGGGAAGTAAGTGGCCATGCTCAATATGCAACATATTAAGTAGTGGAGGTACATATATGAAAAGACATATTCATGTAGAAAAATAGTTTGAGAATCAAGTTTTAAAGCTAATTATAAAAACCTAAAATATTAGACACAAATCATTGAGTTATTAGGGACACGGGTTAAAATGGTTGTTACCTGTATTTTTACAAAGTGTCTAATTGTCACATGATTCTGTAATCAATGAAGAGATGTAGAAATTTAGGTGACAAATACACAGAGCTGTAAGGACAACATTACTTGCAGTACTTGTTCCAGATTGCTGTGCTTTGTGTTCAAATTCCACGAAAAATCTATACTTTTCATAGTTCGAGTGTCAATAAAATAAAGTACTTCTTGAGCAGTGGATTGGCAAATTCTTAGAGCATCAGACAAGATGTCTTGTGGCATTTATTTAGACTCTTTACATATTAATTTAAAATACTGCTGTGACTTATTTGGGTGGTAAACTTAATCTATCACCCAGTTTAATACCACCAACTTAAATTTGAGTGATTCGACTGAAACTCTCTCAGTTACAAACAATTCTTTTAAGAAAACATTCATCTCTCCCATCAGTTTCTAGTTTTAGTGCATTTTCCTCTCTCCTGCTCATCCCTCTTGGATTCTCTGGAAATGGTCATGGTTACTATCCTTTTTTCTTTGACTAAACATTATTATCATCATTTTACATCTGACTTTTCATGGTTGCCTAGATTGAATGGATCTTTTCCAGCACAGCATCCCTTCAATAATTATGGTTCTTTATCAACTCGACTGAGAGATTCAGTGATTTGAGATCAACTCTCACAACCAGGGTTCCTAGGCCTTTCTCTACTGTAGCTTCCGACCTGTAATTTCTTGGCACTTCTTTACCCAACAATCATCTTCCATATGCATCACATGTCCATACCAGTGCAGACTTCTCTCCTGCTTACTACATCTAATTTCTTTTATATCCAGTTTTTCTTGCTGCTCATCCATGCTTTGTCATTCACACACATTAGCATTGCACATCCAGCAAAGCAGCTTTGCTTAATTTCTCTCTATTCTTCATATATCCTCTGCATTTATTGCCCATGACTCACTACCAAGCTTCAAACATAGGCATCATATATTTGTTGGGCTTTCAGCAAAATTTAAAAAATGTATATTTATGTGTCTGTTGTAGAATTAAATGATGCTATTTTCATATTTATTTAACAGAGGAAAAATTAATGGGACATCATAGTCAGTGATTCTTTTTCTCCCTCCCACATCATGGATACTGCAGTAAATGTGGGGTTACTGCTTCCCTTGCCAAATACCTGGATTTATCTAATAATTATTTTTTCCAGCCTGTGGTGTCAAGACGTTTGGTAGAGTTGGGTCGCTGAAAGCGAAGTTCTTATCATCACTGATGGCTCACCTTCCTGAGGTATCATGTGATGCTTGTGAGGGTGCATGGTTATTTCAGTGCCTTAGCCTCGCCATCACCTGTGGTAATGCTGCGAGCATGTTAGTTTGCCTCAAAGTATCTAGTTAACCCAAGATGTGAGGTGTGGCTGATTGTCACATTTGGTAGTGAATTGCTTTCAAGCCTTGCCAAAAGTCAACATTGCCTTTCATCCTTACCAGTCCAGTTCAGTACTGAGGTCAATTATTCCTCTATATCTCTTTCTCATTTCCTCTCTCTCACGCTGTTCTCTGTTTCTTTTCTTCTCTGGAAGAAATCAGTTGTATTCAGACCTGAAGAGGGGATGTGTTGCATCAGTTTTAAAGTGTGTGTAACACACTTTCTCAAAGGATGATACCTCTATATCCCCATAAGGTATAAAAGTACATAAGAATACTTGATGATATCTAGCATTCGAAACCCTTAGTCAATGTGCTTTATATTGTTTTCTATATGACAAGCAACCTTTAGTGACTGATGACTCATATTGTTTTACTACTCTGTGCACTGGAATGGAAAGTTAATTAATCATCATGATGTTTACGTTGTCTTCATTTAATTGCTTTCCAAATGAAACACGTTCGGTTTCAAACATTCAGCATTATAAAAGTAATTAGGGAGTGTTACAAAAACTTATATGTCAATATTTTTGGTTAGTCAAAGAAAAATATTCAAATAAACAAATGAAAGAACAAAAAGCGCTTACTATTTATATTTTCTAGTTGGAACAGTGTATGAGAATTGCTTTACAATATCTTGTACATCTTTTGTTGTAAGTCTTGCCAAAGTAAAATTTATCTTTCCATTCCTTCGGGGGGTCCTGATATTATAAGACATTAATATACTAACAATGTCAAACATTGCTACATACCTCATCATAGGATTCAAACATCTCATAAAAGTTGTTGTTTTATCATCATATTCAATATAGTGAGTGTCTGGGCTTAACAAAAAAGCATTTAGAAGGAAACATCAGCATAATTTATTGTAGCATGTAATTGAATGTGCATGCCTTCCATTGATTTTTTTTCTATAATTTTTAATAGTTTGTATATTTTGTAAATCATATTTTTATTCTTTTACTGGTTTCAGTTATTTGACTTCATTCATGATGTTTTTATCAATCATATCGACCTTTGTACTTATATTTCAAGTTTGATTCTTATTTTATCGATCTCTTTTTATTAAACTGCTAGTTTACTATGGGATATAAACAGAGTAACATACACAAATGTAAGCATAAACCTGGACACATACATATATTCAGCCTCCCCATCATTTAATGTCTGGTTCTCTTCTATCAATCTCTCTCTCTATATACATATGTATATCATCATCATTTTCATCATCATTTCATTTTACGTCCACTTTTCCCTGCTTGCAAGGGTGGTACGGGAACTGATTCTGGCTTGATTTCTACAGCTGGATGCCCTTCCTAACACCAACCTCATTTACAGTGAGTGCTGGGTGCTTTTTTGCTGTGGCATCTCCACGACCACTTTGCAGTGGAATGATAGGGATCCCAGTTCCTATCATCTCATTTCTACAGCTGAGTAAACTGGAGCAATGTGAGATAAAGTGTTTTGCTCAAGGAAACAACACATCACCTGGTCTGAGAATTGAACTCACAACCTTTCGATTGTAAGGCCAATGCTCTAACCACTAAGCCATGTGCCTCCATATATATATATTCATAAAAATAAAAACAACAGAGGACTGACTGGAAAATTTACTAGAAATTTAATTCCACCAAATCACTAAACATATTTTGATGGCCTAGCTCTATCATCTGTTTAAGATGCAAGACAAAGCGATTTCACCTGGTGTTATTTGCAGAATTGTGCAACAGGATTATATTGAATCTAAACATAGAATGGAAGATAGGAGATAGAAAAAAAAATAGAAGATAGAAAAGTCGATTCAGGGACACCCTGCAGCTATGGTTTTATATCAATATCAGATGGTCTCTGAATATATGTATATACATATATATATGACTATATATACAAACTTTTTTATTAATGTTTTATACATACACACACACACACACACACACACATACACACATATAAATATATATATATCATATGATACGCTTCTGCAGTTTCACTCTAACAAATCCCACTCACAAGTCATTAGCCAAACCATGGCTAGTCGAAGTTGAAACACAGCTGGACTGAACCCAGAACAAAGTAGTTGTGAGGCAAACGTCTTATCCACACAGTTATGCCTGCACTGAGCAAAATTTACTTGATGATTACCTTTTGAAATTTATTTGGTGACAGAACATCTGTGTGATAAAATATTACATGCCATGCTGATTGTTTACCCTTTGATATATGCAATTAAATGTTTGATTAATTGCACTTCACTTGATTTCCCATCTTCATTACTGCTGAAAGTCAGAGACCATGGACAAATGCAACAATGCGCTCCACAGGCTCATCTCCTTTTCCACAGTCATGCACTCTGCCAGCATTCTTTGCATCTATTACCTGGTATCAGTACTCCAGCATCTTGGTCTTCCTCGTGATCTTCTGTTATCAATGCCATACTCTAAGATGTGGATGCAGAGGTTCTGGGCCCAGATACATGGCCAAATATTGTAGCTTTCACTTCATTATGGTCGTGACAATCTGCCTCTCAGTTCTCATCTCCTCGAGGACTGACGCAACATATTTGTCATCCAAGCAGCTGATGTGCTGTGCTTGCCTGTAATATGTCTTTAATGACATCAATTTGTTAACATTGGTGAGTTTTAGTATACTGGTTTTGCAGCAAAACTGTGCCATAATAGTAGTCATATATTTTATTTTTCCACTTTTATATATCATGTAGTCATGTAACAGAAATGGTTTGAACATTTCTACTTATTCAAACACAATATCTATGTGAACCTCTTGAGCTATATTCTTCTCTCTTAATCTAAATAGCTTGAAAATATATATGATGTCTATCATTGTATAAAAGTATATTATTTGTAAAAGGCTCCACATTTTATGCAAGAGTTACTTCTAATATATATTCACCAATACATGAAGTAAATATATGATATACAAAAAAATAACATGTACAGATGAGATGAAACAAAGACTTGTTGCATACATGATATATATCTGATAGATTGTAGTTTTCCTCATCATGAAAATATAAATTCTTAATTATTTATACATTATTAATTCACTTGAAATATCTATATAGTACCAATAATGGTGTAAAATTGCTGGAGCAGAAGAAAGACAAGATTGTAGAAAAATCCATAGAAAACCCATCACTTATATATATAGCCAGAAAAGCTCATTATAGCAATATTACTGAAGAAGATAGAAATCTATATTTAGATATTATATTTTCATAAGGACAATCAATTATAATCATAATTGTTAATACTAATTAGGATGAAAGAATGCTATTAGTATAGATCTGATATAGATCTATATTGACAGAACTTTGCCATTAGAAATAAGTATAAACTTCAGTGAAGGTAATTTGTTTTACTATTTTATATTATACTGTTGTGTTAGGATATATGTTAGAATTGAATATATTCTGATAGCAGTAAACTGTCAAGTGGAAGTTGAAAGAGTTAAACTCCTTTTATCATCCAGGTAGGTATACATTAGCAAGCAGCCTTATATAACTTGTTCAGAAGAATAACACAATGGCTCTAACACAATAGATCGGTTTTTCAGTGACTTAACCTCACGATTACGTTTTTTTTTTATTGTATTGCACAAAGTACTTATTTCCATTTTATTTCATTCTGTGAACAATAGCATAATTGGTTACCACTTTCTAATGTGTCCATAATTGGTTCTCTGCATTTATGATGGCATGAATGACAAGGGATTGTTTTTTGGAAACTCAGGTAAAACTGAGAAGTTTTGTTCAAAAACACAGGTTTATTGTTTTTTCACACCAATTTTTACATATTTCACCAACACACATCACCAAACAAAAGATATACACAGGCATATGGATGATAGTAAGATAGTTGTTACAATGCCAGCAAGAGATGGTGAAGATTATATTTTTATTGAGACGAAGCCTAATGAAACAAAAATGTTCAGAGTTTTTATCCAGTTTACTCTTCTCCTCCTCCTCCTCCTCCTCCTCCTCCTCCTTATTCTTCTTTGCCCACTTATTCTTGAGAGGGTTGTGGGGGCAGAGTCCTCAAACACTACTCATAACGGGTCCTGTCAGAAGCAACCATCTCCAACTGATCTGGCTCGATTCCTAAGCAAGACCAGTTGAGCAAATGGATGTTATACAACCATCTTGTTTGGGGTCTAACCCCGGGTCTCCTGCCAGCTGGTTTTGCCCTTAAATTCTGTCCAGAAATCCTTTCCTGAGACATTATAACCACATGTCCTAAATATCAGAGATGTGATCTCTCAATTTGGTGAAGTAGCAGCTCTACCTGGAGTGACTCTCTGATCTCCAAGTTCAACTCCAATTTACTCAGACAAAGAATAATGTAAGCAACCACCCAGTATTTTCTCTAATCATCACATTTAACCCTACCATGCATAATTCCAATGTTTTCAATATTGGAAATAACCGAGCCAATAACAACCCCCCCACCACCACCACCACCTCAATCACGTATATATCATCTTTAGCAACAGCATTTAACATATATTTTCCATGTTTTCATAGGTAAGACAGTTTGCATGTTTTATGTTTGGCTAGGTTTCTATGGTTGGATGCCCTTCCCAATGCTAACCACTGTATTGTACCTGTAATATAAAAGTCAAGCTTTATTACATATTGTGTCCTCCTGATTTAGCTTGAGAATTAGGTTAAGAGTACATGTGCCAGAGAATATTTATCCACTTAATGCTACTTTACTGAGTTACTGACAACAGATTGTCCATCATCAAAACCAATGGAAGACCCATCACTATAAAAGATGTACTGATTCATCATCATCATCACCGTTTTACGTCCGTTCTTCCACGCTAGCATGGGTTAGACGGGTTGTCCTGTTGTGGGCAGTGTCTGGTCGGCTGACCATGCCTTGCTCATACAGGAACTGATCTGGCTTGATTTCTACAGCTGGATGCCCTTCCTAACACCAACCTCATTTACAGTGAGTGCTGGGTGCTTTTTCGTGGCGCCTACACGTCCACTTTACAGTGTGGGCTGGGTGCTTTTTTGCCGTGGCACCTCCACGACCACCTTGCGGTGGGGGGGGGGGGGCATATTGTTTATATGCTTCAGCATGTACCCATGGGAGGTCGGGTACCCTGTATTACTGCGTGACGCCAGAAGTCACGGTCGTGTGTCATTGACTTTGAGAGGTGTAGTTGGGTAAGGTCGGCTTTTATCACCTCATCCCAAGTCATCTTGGGTCTCCCCACTCCGCGGTTTCCATCAACTTCTAGTGCTCTGCACCTTTTTATGCAGCTGTCATCCTTCATACGCATCACATGTCCATACCAGCGTAACCGCCTCTCCTGCACGCAGCATTTGATTCCTCTTATGCTCAGTCTCTCTCTCAATTCATTTATGCTTTGTCGTTCACGTATATTACTGTTACACATCCATCGGAGCATGCAGGCTTCGTTTCTCTCTAATCTACGTAAGTCTTCCACCTTCAGCGCCCAGGTCTCACTACCATGCAACATCGCTGTTCGGATACACGCATCATACAGTCTGCCTTTCATTCTGAGGGAGAAGCCTTTTGCAGCTAGCAGTGGTAGTAGTTCCCTAAACTTCTTCCATCCCGTTCTTACCCTAGTTATTGTACTTTCTGAGCACCCACCTCCGTTGCTAATTCGGTCACCTAGGTAGCAGAAGCTGTCTACTGTTTCTACAGGGCCCTCCCAGAGATTGGTGGTACTTGTTTCCTGTGGCTGTTTGCTTGCTGTTTCAGCACAGCTGCTGCATGTGAATCCTACATTCTTAATTAAGCTTCCTGAGATCCCGCTACATCTCTTGTGTACCCATTGTTTGCATTTGGGGCAAAGAATGGAGTTCCTACCTACACCTTTCCTACATACTGAGCAAGGCCATTTCCCTGAGGGGATCTGGGTTCTGTTTTCTCGTCTACTTATAAGGACCTTAGTCTTTGTCATGTTGACTTTGAGGCCCTTTCTCTCTAGTCCCTGCTTCCAGGTTTGGAATTTATTCTCTAGTTCTACCATAGATTCAGCTATGAGTGCGAGGTCATCAGCATACAGGAGTTCCCATGGGCATCCGGTCTTAAACTCCTCCGTTATTGCCTGCAGGACTATGATGAACAGGAGAGGGCTAAGAACAGAGCCCTGGTGGACCCCAACCTGTACGCTAAATTCCTCGCTATACTCATTGCCAATCCTAACTTTGCTGACTGCTCCCCTATACATGGCTTGTACCGCTTTCACAAGCCATTCATCTACTCCTAGTTTTCTAAGAGCCCACCAGATTACTGCACGTGGAACTCTGTCAAAGGCTTTCTCAAGGTCGACAAATGCCAAGTAGAGTGGCTTACTTTTAGCTAGGTACTTTTCCTGTAATTGCCTCACAAGGAAGAGCGCATCAGTGGTGCCTTTCCCTGGAACAAACCCAAATTGCATCTCGTCTATATTCACCCGGTCCCTAATCAGCTGTGCTATAACTCTTTCTGTTACTTTCATGACCTGGTCCATCAACTTTATACCTCTATAGTTTCCTCTATCTAGTGCATCGCCTTTACCTTTGTAGCAGTTGACAATGATGCTACTGCACCAATCTTTTGGTATGGCCCCCTCTAGTATTACCTGGTTAACGATACGTGTGGTTATAGTGTGACCTACAGACCCAGATGCCTTCAGCATCTCGGCAGCTATACCCGATGGACCGGTTGCCTTCCCTATCTTCATATCTCTGATTGCCTTACTTACTACGCTGCCGCTGACTTGTACTGCTGGTCCCTCTATAGGGTCTACGTGGGGTAGGGTCTCTTCTTCCCATGCATTCTCCTCATTTAGTAATCTATCATAATGACTCTTCCATGCATCTTTCTTCTCAGCACTTGTGAGGGCAAGCTCACCTTTATCATTCCGGATACACTTCTCTCCAATGACATCACAACTATCTCTGACACACTGCCTCGCAATCTTGAATACCTCCTGTTTCTGGTCCTCACGTTGTAAAACATGCTTGAATTTTCTATCCTCTGCTTCCCTCCTAGCTAAGTATACTTGTCGCCTAGCTTCCCTCTTGGTCTCTATGTAATGTACCCTGCTCCCCCCGTTCTTCCATTCTTTCCATGCCTGTCTCTTGGCCTTGACTGCTTCATCTACCTTATTGTTCCACCACCAAGTCACTCTCCTCCTGCTTGAGGTCTTACTCCAGCCACAAACCTCATCCGTCGCCTCTAGTAAGTTATTTTTTAGGAACTCCCAGTTCTCTTCTACGTTAAATGTCTCTATTTGTTCTTCTTTACTGTCGTAGGCGTTGAGTAAAATATCTTTAAATCTGTTACTGGTTGAGGGGACTTTCAGCTTCCAGATCTTTCTTCTCCAGGTTGGCCTCTGTTTCAGGGCTCGTCTAGTTCTGACCGTGAGGTCGCTGACAACTAAGCTATGTTGGGATGTACATTCCTCACTAGGGAAGGCTTTTGTGTTTACGACCGTCCATCTGTCACGTCCTCTGATGAGGATAAAATCTAACTGACTAGAGTGCTCCCCTGATCTATAGGTGATCAGGTGGTTGTCGGGTTTTTTAAAGTTTGTGTTACATATCGACATGTCATTGGCGTCGCAGAATTCTAGAAGTCTGAATCCTTCCTCATTCCTTGTGCCAACTCCATGGCCTCCATGTACTCTATTGAAGCCGTCGCAGTGTTTACCTACGTGTCCGTTAAAATCTCCTGCAATGATTAGGAAGTCCTTGTCGTCTGTTAGAGCAGTAGTGTGTATTAGGGACTCGTAAAACCTATCCTTAAGTTCGTCTGGCAGCCCCGATTGGGGTGCGTAAGCTGATATTATTGTGGTAATTGTCTTATTCAGGACTAGTCTGAGTTTAATGATTCTTGCATTTACCCTGTACACTGAGATTACTTTATCTACCCACTTGTCAGCTAATAGTATACCTACACCACCCATCCCATCGTCATTTCCCACCCAGAAAAATTTGTAGCACTGGCTTTTTCCTACAAGGACTCTAGCAGACCCTCCTCTCCATCTAGTCTCTTGCACACAACATACATCAACTTCCTTTCGCTCTAGCATTTCTACGATTTCTCCTGCTCTTCCTTTCATTGAGCCTACATTGATGGTACCAACTCGGAGTTTTGGGCATTTGTCGACACTCGTAGGGGAGGGTCTCTGGGTTGGCGCTTCACGTGGGTGCTTGGTAGCTCGCAGATTCATATTTCATCTATTGATTCAGAGTTGCTCGTGTATTCCCAGCTCATCCATCCCTAACGGTGAAAATTGAGGGCTAGAAGGACAGTGGTGGTGGGGTAATGGCAGGGTGTGTTGGGATGCGCCAGAGGAGGAGAGAGTTAGTTAGGCAGGTAGTAGCAGCAGCAGCAGCAGTGGAAATGGCATGCTAGGTTTGATTGGTCGAATAGACTATGGTGGTGTGTGGGGGTGGGGGGGAGGGAAATTGTGAGGTAGGAACTGAGGGTCGCATGGTAAATATCCAAGTTAATACTACATCAGTAAAATTAACAATAATAACGTCATGAAAAAAGCTACTAAGAGAAACCCTCGAAAATTTATCGCTAATACAGCAGGGAAAATTTAACGCTAATACAGCAGGGAACATCATATTAACGACATGAAAAAGCTACTAAGAGAAACCCTCGAAAATTTATCGCTAATACAGCAGGGAAAATTTAACGCTAATACAGCAGGGAACATCATATTAACGACATGAAAAAGCTACTAAGAGAAACCCTCGAAAATTTATCGCTAATACAGCAGGGAAAATTTAACGCTAATACAGCAGGGAACATCATATTAACGACATGAAAAAGCTACTAAGAGAAACCCTCGAAAATTTATCGCTAATACAGCAGGGAAAATTTAACGCTAATACAGCAGGGAACATCATATTAACGACATGAAAAAGCTACTAAGAGAAACCCTCGAAAATTTATCGCTAATACAGCAGGGAAAATTTAACGCTAATACAGCAGGGAACATCATATTAACGACATGAAAAAGCTACTAAGAGAAACCCTCGAAAGTTTATCGCTAATACAGCAGGGAAAATTTAACGCTAATACAGCAGGGAACATCATAATATTAACGACATGAAAAAGCTACTAAGAGAAACCCTCGAAAATTTATCGCTAATACAGCAGGGAAAATTTAACGCTAATACAGCAGGGAACATCATAATATTAACGACAATATGTAGGCTAAAATACCTTCGTAGATTAGGTGGATGGCTGGCTGGGAAAATTGAATCATCTCTAGTGGTACATTTTAGCAGAGAAGAATGGCAAAGTGTCTTATCTTATCTTAAGTGATTATTAAACAAAATTCCAATGATAGAATTCATGATAAAATACTTGACAATTCCATTATCAATACATTTAATTGCTTGCCATAGAAGCATAGAGATTATTAATAAAAGAGCGATAATGTTATGATTACTGAGAGAAATCATACATTTACTTTATGATTATGTATAAAAAGACTAGTATTTGTCAGTCACCACTAACAGATGAAATTGAAATATCAAACAAAATACTCTTGACCTAAATTCTTCTAGTGATCTAATTAATATAAAAGATTTCATGGAACTTTCTCTTTGTTTTAATAGACAGACATCTCACTTTGTCATTTCAGATTTAATTGATAATAAATAGATAAATAAATAAATATATAATAATAATAATAATAATTTCTTTATTAACTACACAGGGTTTACATTAAGGAAACGTTAAAGACGTTACAGGATGATACAGTGTGGGATTTTTTGTGTGTAAAATATATTTTATAACAGAGAATAAGAAACTAAACATTTGAAAAACAAAAATAACAAATTCTTCAAAGGCGAGGAGATTCCAAGTGCCACTCATGAAGAAATCCCACAAAAACTATGGTCACATTGTCTGCTATGGCAAAATGCCCTCTCCCAATTGTTCTCTGCCAATCTACAGGCATATGCTCAAGGCAGGCCCATTCACATAGACCATGCTTGCCACTCTCACCAACCTTTCAACAAACTGCTTCGAAGGCAGCACTTTCCTCCCCACCCTGATTTTCCTCTTCAAGTGAAACCTGAAAAAGTTAATCAGGGCTTTGCCGAAAAGGAAAATGGCTGTTTTCGATCCTTTCAAATTCCTTTCACCACACAACCTCTTTCAGAATGGACACCAGGCAGATGGAACTGCCTATCCTTCTCCTCTAAAGGAAGATGGCAGGGCAATCTTCACATGGACTCAATTGATAGTCCAATCCATCCTATATATGACAGCAGGTGCTCGACATAAACATTCCCCCTTTTTTTCTTCCTTCGCCTCCCATTTATTGCATTTATAGTCCTTTCCAATACTGCATGTTATTTCTGTATGTTTGACCAATTTATAATTATAGTAACAATAAATTTATGTATCTTTTAATAATGATAATATGACAATTTTTTAATAGTACATGTTATGGATTATTTGTAGAATATCAATTAGAACTGAAACATCTCTTTAAAGTTATGTACCTTAATATAAAGTCCACAGATTTAGACAGCAACTAGAAGTTTTATTTCATTTGCATAAGAACATTATTATTAGGAAAAATACCCTTTAGAAAATTGATAGAAATAAAGTTTTTTATTTCATTTTGTGAAATGTACTTGTTTCTTTGAGGTGTGCTTTATATCACTCAGTTTTTTCTATATTGTTGATATATAATTATTTTCTTTTG
The DNA here is from genome assembly GCA_964016885.1 of Eledone cirrhosa. Lineage (NCBI taxonomy): Eukaryota > Metazoa > Mollusca > Cephalopoda > Octopoda > Eledonidae > Eledone > Eledone cirrhosa. The sequence goes on from OZ024740.1 coordinate 225,357,455, forward strand.
TATTGTAAAATACAAAAAGAAATCCTAAATTTTTATAAAATTATATAAAAACACTCTCTTAGAATTTGAAGTTTAGAAAAATAGATTTAATTCAATAGGACCCTCAAGTTTCATTAGAATAAAATTATTTTTATTGTTTAGAGAGAAACAGTTTAGAATTCGTCATCTAATGTTTGTACTGAATCACTTTTGACTTTACAAAATAGATACAATAACAATAAAAGAACAGTTTCAAACAAGATTCATTATGTTTTCATTTAACAGTAAATTGAAACATATATATTACTAAACACTTAATGTTAAGAGGCATTACATTTCAATTTGATTTTACATGTGCCTCTGAAATCTGTTAAACAACATCAACCCTAATAATATATCTTTCCAAACATAGACTCTCTTCTTCCTTTGAAATTTAAATTCCTGGGAAACAGGTTTATAAAACCCAGAAGTGATCGTATTTGAATTAAGAGAATTGTTTAGCTGATGCCATGAACTCTTTAATTCCTGGCAATCTGTTCAATGAAACTAAGAAATATGTGTTGATGTGGAAATTCAGTGATGTTGTATAACTTGTAAATTGCTCTATCGTTCTGACAGCCTCATAACAAATAGCTCAACTGTAATCGATGAGGGCATATGAATGGGCTCGGTGTGAATTCTGCGCTTTAGTAGCTGTTATAAAAAGAATTTAAAGCAAAGAAAATCTATAAATGCAAATATAAACTGCTGAATGAAGCCTATTAATACATTAGCCTTTTGCATTATGTGTGTTTCGTGGTTGTCTGTATTTAGCATCAACTATTCTCAAATATTATTCTATATTAGAAATGCTGCATTGAGTCAGCACCCATTACTCAAGACCCTGGCATTCTATTTGTAAATAATGGCACATTCAAGCAAAAAGTTGGTTTATAGAATTGAATGAAATCAATGGAAATTCCTTACCTTTACTGCCTGTTGAGATGTGATAGCATCCCTGCCACCTGTTTGTCAACTACGCCTAACCTTTGCTTTTATTATCATCACAGTGCAATTTAAATGTTCCCAAACCGCTGGTGTTCCCTTAATAACAGTCTCTATGACCTCAGGCTCTGGAAAAAAAGGTAAAGGAAAGGAAATATAATAGAATACACTGACATGTACAAAAGAGGGGAAAAAAATCAACAAATTCATGGTTGGTTTATTTGTTGGATCAACTAACAGATTTTCTTTATCATGAACCATAACTGAATCGCTTGAGAACTTGAGCCATCAGTAATAGGATTCAACCCAGCAATTTGATAACCTACTTTATCATTATTTAGTTTACAATACTTTTCCGCATATCATGCATAAAGCTCCTATGACCACAATAAATTCTCTGAAGCTAACTGCCAATAAAGTGATAGTGATCTGACTGTAGCTATGGTTACTAACAGACTATTGATGCTATTATAACAGAAAATGCTTCTGAATGGCTGAAGTGTAGAGAATTTAGATCAGGAGCAACAAGTACACTAAATAGGTTTAACATAACAGACAAACTTTATTGATTCCTTTCACAGGGACAAAACTCAGATTTATATCGAAGAAATGAGATTGTGTGACATTCATGCTTTGCTTAGAGGCAATCATGACCTGAAATTAATATAACAGACAAACTCTATTGATTCCTGTCATCAGTACAAACCTCAGATTTATATGGATGAAATGAGATTATGTGACATTCGTTCTTTACTTAGGAGCAATCACGACCAGAAATTAAAGGCAGGTTATATAATTTACTGCTCCAAAATATTATTTCTTTTAACTCAAAAGGGATAGACTATTCCAAGAAGAACCAATTCCAATTACAAGTATTGGCCACTCTCTGATAGGTTTGTGGTATAGCCTGTGACAGAGTGGAGTTGGCTGCCTACAGGTGCGAGCCCCACAAGGTGGAGTGGCTGTTCCAGAGTATCTACCTTGTCTTCCCCTGGAGCAATGTATTCTCCATCCTGTTGGCTGGGACCAAGAGACAAAAGATAAGTCAGTTGGAAGTGGTTATATCAGTACACCTCAGTTTACCCCTTAGATTAAGAAATATAAAATATACAAGCTGCTTATCTATAGGACATTTTATGTCTATCTAAGTAATAAATGTTTCTATAACCTTATCATCATCTTCATAATTTAACTGCAGTAGCAGAGGGGCACAATATCCACTTATTGCAGTTTACATAATTAAGTATGGTCTTGTAGTGAGATTTGAAGTCATAGCTACAATATGAACTCAGAATGAAAAAGGCCAGAACAAATATTACGAGGTGTCTTGTCTGATTTTCTGACCAGTCAACCAATCCAATGTCAGCTATATCATCTTTCCTGTAAAGATGAAAACCAACGTTGAATTTGGCAGCATTCAAAATCTAGGTACTATTGAACACCCAAACAACTTTGCCAATTCACATATAGACAAATTGAGAATCAGTTTCTTCAGATTCAAGATTTTATCTTGTAAGGAGCTATATGTAGAACAGATTTTAATGACTTAGCCTGAGGAGAAAGAGCCCATGAACATTTTTGCGAGGTCTCAAAGACTGGTGGCAGAAGGAGATAAAGATCTTGATATTCTTAGTGGAAACATGGATCAAATCATTTTGAATATCTTCAGTAACATAGTTTAAAGTTAGCAATAGTTGTTGTTTAAGTAACCCATAAACAATAACTCCCACAGTCTAGCAGTTCAATGATTGTCAGCAGTATATACAGTACTTAAAATAAAATATTGGCTGATGTCAGTTAAAGCACATGGCTATAGAAGAATTGCCTCGGAAATGTTGCATCCAACCCATGCCATCATAGTAAAACTGATGATGATGATAACGATGATGATGATGATGTTAATGACAAGGATGACACTGATTATGATGGCATTGATGATTAAGATAATGATGTTGTTACTGATGACAATCATTACGACAATGACTATGATTATGGGGATGATGATGATGATGCCGGTGATGACAATGACATTGATGATTAAAATGATGATGATGATGATGAGTGACCAGTAGCTTAACTTGACAGTAAGATTTATAGTTTTGAATATTTATCATATGATCTAACTATTGTGGTTGCTGACAGCAATTCATAGCTTATCATTATTAAAGGTCAACATGAACAAATCATTCTTATCTAAAAGAAGTAAGAATTTGAAGAAAATTTGAAGAACTTAACAGAATTATAAGTATACCATTCTGAAAAAAATACTCAGTATTTGGAATACAATTTGAAGACCTTAACACAATTATATATGTGTTAGCAATGAAGACTTGAAGATTTTGTGTTAGATAGGTCATATTGATAAATTTCTAGACTTTATATCTAATTACCTGAAATATAAATCTAATAATTCACTTTAAATTTGATAATACGATACACAAGAGATATTTTTTGTTTTTCTCTTATTTCATTTTACTGTCCTGGTATTCTTTTCTTAATAGAATGTATTTTAAACAATATATTTCATAACATTTGGATGAAAATCTTTTATTCCATTTTATATAAACTTTAAAAACATTTTAATACAGTATTAAGCCTCTCTTGTGTTTAGGATTATTTTTTAAATCATTGTGGCCATATTGTTGTCATTGCTGTTGTTTCTGGTGGTAGCAGTGGTTTTCATCATTTCATTTTATTTTATGTCCGCTTTTTCCCTGCTTACAAGGGTGGGTTTTATCCTTATTAAATCTTATTGAGCAGATCCATGATCAGCCAGTCATATATTTTCCAGGTGTTCAACACAAAGAGATCATCATTGGTGCCCCTTCCTGGTATTAATCCAAATGGTATCTCATTTAATCAGATTCATTTTTTTAAACTCTTTCGATTGCTGTTATAACATAATCTTTCAGATAACTTTCTCCATATCTCCATAAATGCTCATTTCTACAGCATCATCTTTGTCCCTGTAGCAGATAATGATGATACTGCTATGCCATATCTTAGGTGTGACATGAAACTGTCACATATTACCTGATTGAATAAATGTATAACTTACTCAAGTCATATTTTGCCAGATCTTTTCAACATATATGGAAGCATCCTAAATGTATTGAGTACCTTTTTTTAACTGTAGTTAAACTTGACACAACTCAGTAATCTACATACACCCACACACTTGTTTAATAAGTTTGATGAGCAGATTGGGCTGGAGTCGGGTCTATAGGATTTACATATATCCTGAGCCACCCATCTGTGAAGCCTCGCTTATCTTTAATATATATGTATGTGTGTGTATATATATATATATATATATATGTATATATATATATATATATATATATATATATATATATATATATATATATATATATATATATATATATATGTGTGTGTATATATATATATATATGTGTGTGTATATATATATATATATGTGTGTGTATATATATACATATATGTATATATATATAATATATATGTATATATATCATAAAACATGTCTATAGAATCACAAGATAAAATATATACTATTTCCTCTCCCAATTAGCATAATTAACTATATAAAAAATCGAATAGACCAGGCTATACGAATGAGGCTTCTATGAAGGAATCTCCAACAAATAACCAAAACTAGCACTTCGCGTCGGCCGTAGTGGAATATTTATCGAATATTTTGACAGCGTAAGCGCCTAGATACAGTCAACTAAGCAGAATTAGGTTTAAAATAAACTAGGAGAAAATAGAATACATTTAAATACGTCTACCAAGGTTTCGTCCGTGTTTTGAGTTTTCCAATAATTATGTAATAATTATATAAACTCGAGCGCCGGATTCTTCAGGAAGCTCGCTCATATCTAGACATAAAATTTTCCAAAACGATCGCGCCAAGAATTTATTTCAAAATGGCTAAAAATCGTGACGTAGTCGCGGTCCAGTTGGAAGGGGTGTGGTAGTTGCTTACGACTGGTGGCATTTTTGCTAGAAAGCACAGCACAATACAGCTAAATTTGTATCTCAACCTAGTGGGAGATTATTACATATAAAAGTTTACATATATATATACATACACATACATATACCTGTTTTGCAACTGGTCACTTTTTTGGCTCAATGAAACATTAATAAATTAAACAATCAGAGCTATATATCATAAAACATGTCTATAGAATCACAAGATAAAATATATACTATTTCCTCTCCCAATTAGTATATATATATGTATATATGGATTGGCTGTATTGGTAGAGCATTGGACACCATGCTTTGCAGTATAGAGTTACGTCCCTTTACAGTATGAGTTCAAATCCTGTCGAGGTTAGCTTTGCTTTTCATCCTTACGAGGTCGATAAAATAAAGCACCAGTAATGCATCAGGATCGTTTAATCGACTTTCCCCTCCCTCAAAATTACTGGTCTTATAGTAGAAATCATTATTATTATTATTTCCACTAGTCTTGATTTTACTGGTTTATTGTTATGCTATGCTTATGTCTACTGTTTCATGAACTTTAGTATTATTAAGGCAAGGCTTAGAACTACTTTTATAATGCTTTTAATAGAGTTGAAGTATATTTTGTCAGTATATCCTGATCTAGCAAGTGTTTCATCTTGCACACACACACATATGTGTGTGTGTATATATATATATTTATATATATTTATATAGATATAGATATATATATATACGGGTAACAGATTATTGTTATAGGTAGTCCACTTAAGTGTAGTCCAGTTATGGTAGTCCAAGTAGTGGATGATATCAACACTTGGCTAAGTCTGACTCAACAAGGCGTTTCCATAGTGATGCTGCGAGTACACTGTAATTTCTATGTTGTAAACACTTGGAGTAATGATAAATCAGGAAAGAAGAGTGACACGGTTTGCTATACAAAAAAGGTTTTTAATCTCATTGCTAACAATTGTTTCTCTGAACTTGTAGGTCTAGAGATCGCTACCTGCTTGTTTTCACGTCATTGGATCACCAATACAAAGTTATAACCAGTCAATTCATCGGAGCTTGTGAGAATGAAAGGAATATACAGGCATGGCTACTATATATAGTAGTAATGGCATTCAATCAGAACAATAACAACAATACTAACAATGCTAGCAATAAATTATTTGAAATAATCACAACATCAATCTAGGTGAGAAATATAGCATACCTACGATTTTAGCGTGTAAACCTAGTTGACATGAGGCAGATGTATAAAATTGACATGTAAAAGCTGTCATGGGGTGTATTACATGTCAATTTTATACATCTGCCTCATGTCAGCTAGGTTTACACGCTAAAATCGTAGATATACTATATTTCTCACCTAGATTGATGTTGTGATTATTTCAAATAATGTATTGCTAGCATTGTTAGTATTGTTGTTATTGTTCTGATTGAATGCCATTACTACTATATATAGTAGCCATGCCTGTATATTCCTTTCATTCTCACAAGCTCCGATGAATTGACTGGTTACAACTTGGTATTGGTGATCGAATAACGTGAAAACAAGCGGGTAGCGATCTCTAGACCTACAAGTTCAGAGAAACAATTGTCAGCAATGAGATTAAAAAGCTTTTTTGTATAGCAAACCGTGTCACTCTTCTTTCCTGATTTATATATATATATATATATATATATATATATATATATATATATATATATATATACGTATGTATTATTTAGTAATATATATTTATATACACAAACATACATATACATCATCATCACCATCACCATTTGACGTCCATTTTTCATGCTACCATGAATCAGATGAATTGCCCCATTGTGAGACACACACACACATATATATATATGATAAACAGCTAACCCAAAATAACTTTGTGTTATCTGACAATAATTTTGATGTTTCGATCTCTTCTATATAACACAAGAGTTTTAATGGAAACTTTCCTTCCATTCAATATGAATAGGCAAGGAAAGAAACAAACTGTGAAAATATAAATATATATATATATATTGAACAGTATACAATATATAAGAAAATAAAATTAAAAAAAACAGTTCAAAAGATATACTAAAAACATATTAATGAAAAATACATAAATAAATAAGTGAATGAATAACTAAATGTGTGAACAGACAGTAAACTTTTTTAATTTAGCATGAACGGTGCACATATAAATATTTACATTTATTTAAACGTGTAACCCAAATGTTTTATTTCATTACTTATTTAAACATTAGAGAAATGATGAAAACATGAAAAATGCTTATTTTTTTAAGAGATTACTATGCTAATAAAATTATTATGTTACAGTTAGTCTAATCCTACACCAAGCTTGCTTAACTAATATAAAATTATGGCTTGAATAACCACAATAACTTTTGTTTCTAATTCTGTATCTTATATATTTTTTATTCCATGAGAAATATTGAATTTTATTATGGTAGTATAAATGAAATTTGAGATAAAATAAATGAAATATCTAACCTTCTAAAAAGTATACTTAACAGAGTTTCTGAACATCTCAAAATTATATTTTGACTGAAAACTAAAACAAACAATTGTGTTCATTGCAATTTAACATTGTTCTTGCAGGGAGTTATTCTTAACTTTCATATTATTATTATTTTCAAATACCCTTTTCCAATAGTATTGTTGACAATGAATTGATTTCATCTGTTTATTTCTTTTCATTAAACTGTAAAGGCCAATATCACTCGATTCAAAGAATCTGTCTTTATATTCAAAATAATACATGTGTTATAATTTGAATCTAAAGCTGCCAGTATTGGCAAAGCTTACATCATCAACTTAATCATTATTTATACTAATATTTCCCACTCGACATTATGACTTTCATTCAAACATTAGTATGTAGACCTCACTTATCTATTTATTATTTGATGTTATGGAAATTTAGTAAATTACTCATCTGCTTATTTGATATGAGATATTTAAAATATAATGTTCCTGAAATAACTCCTTATTGCGTTATATATAAGGAAAAGAAAACAAATGAAAAATTACAAAGGAATCTAAGAAACAAAACCAATGGAGGTTTAGGAGTGTAAGTTTAGAAAAGTTTATACAATTTACAGTCCAGTGTCTTTTACCCATTCAATTTATAAATCCATTCACAGTGTTTATTTAGTAGATACGCTTCAAAAAACAATATCTCAAATGATTCTATTGTACAACGCATACACTGTTTATGTGTTTTTGTATGCAATTTAGCTCAGCAAAATAAATTATATTAGATATCATTATTAATCTCTTATCTTTTGAGATTCCAAATGTTTGTTCATAAAGCTGTTTTATTATATTTAATGAGTCTACTAAATGAATATAATATGAGTATCTTATCTCGAGTGAGTTAGCTATTCAACATGCATATGATACATGATCGTTTTAGTTTTGCAAATACATTGTAGTGGCAATGTAATTACAAAATATCCTATGCTCATATTTTTTGTATTTGTTTCCATTAAATATTGTCCTGTGTTATGTGTCATAGAATATGAAACTTTTATAAAATTTGTATCAATCAATTTATATTTGTGACTAGGTAGAAAATACTTCAAGACCTTTCTAAATAGTTTAGTTATTGATGTCACTATTTGCTGAGCACATGAAGGATTATATCATGTAGGTTCTATGTTTTCTAGTACGGTTTTGCCAGTATTATTACTATGCCACCGAGGTTAACTTTGTCTTTCATCCTTATGGGGCTCGATAAAATAAAGTACCAGTAATACACTGGGATAATTGCTGGCCTTGTACCAAAAGTAGAAACAATTATTACTATAACTATTATTTTGTGTAAAATCTCTTTTTAATAAAGCATCATTATAATCATTGAACGAGGGGTTAGAAATATGTAAGGAAATAGATTTAAATAGATTATTTATAATATTATGGATGTGTTTAGGGAGCCTAATCTGTTTTCTAAATGGGCAATGTAACATGAAGATCATTAAATATCTTTAGATTAGACTGTCATAATTTAATGGTTGAGTTATGAAAAGAACTCCACATTTTTGTAAAGATATCAAAAACATGGAGTTCTTTTCATAACTTGTTAATGTTTTGTTCATTTAAATTTCGAAGGATAACTATTCCATCATCTCTATATCACTCTCATCCTAAAAATAGAGGTTTCACAAATAAGCTATACAGGATGTATAATCTTACAACATTGATAGCTTCTGTCAAATTCCTTGTGAGAATAAAAATAAATATTCAACACAACGTAAACATATAATGGATAATGGGAAGAGAAAAAAAGAAATATAATAGCTCTGCAAACATGACGTACAAGAGCCTTTAAAGAACCCACTAATAAGAAACCAGAAAACATCAGGATTTGACAAGGTCTCCTATTTCTAGACAGAGTACCTCTATAGAACTCCAGAGTATATGGTGACAGCATTCAATAAACTGGGAAACAGACCCAAATCAACATCTACTTGGATACTGGAAAGGAAACAGAATTAATTCATTCCCACAAACCAAAATATCAAAGAACTTTAAAACTATAGTCCTATAATTTTCTTATTAATAACTTACAAGACCCTTATATCCACAATCTACAATAGGTTTATTTTTCAGCTGGACCACAGGAACAGAAAGTAAGCTGAAAAGGAATCGGTTATATAGCTGTAAAGAGAAGCTACTGATAACCTAAGCTGTTATAGTATACAGCAAAAGCTGGAAAGCAAATCTTAGCATGCTTAAGAGGAATTACCAAAAAGCATCTAGCAGTATACAACAATCTATCATTTTGAATATACCCATCACTAACCTGTTGAGTATCTGGGCTTAAAACAGCCCCACTGTTGACAGTATACATCAGCTAGTCTTTGACAAAATACAAAACAGCAGTGTTCTAAAAAAAAGTCTGCCTTAAGCCCGAAGGCTCAACAGGTCAGTGCTCATCCAGTTTTGGTGGTGCAAAGCAACTGCGAGTACCAGACTCCCTCCTCGACAGGATATCAGTCCATCACAGAAGCAATGTGAAATTAAGTATTTGCTCAAGAACACAATACATAACCCAGACCAGGAATTGATATCAAGACATTATAATCATAAGTCCAACACACTTACCACTAAGCAAATAAAATACATCATAACTAGCTCTATAACCATAAATATGGAATCCTGCAGACAAATATATCATTCATTTGTTTTTTCCTTACTCTGACTTGGTTGATAAATCTGTTGAACAAAACCTTACATGGTTACAGATGCTATAGAGAAATTATGAAGCAATTACTTCATATAGGTGACCTGAAAATATTTACCATGGATAAATTCAGCCAAAACACATAAATGAGAATGGGTTTAGACAATAAACAAATTAATTAAAACTGAGAACAAGAAGTTATACCCAAACACCAAAGCTAGAAGAAATTAGACCAAAATCATACATAGGAGTAGATGAAGCTGATAAGATACAACCTAAAGTATTGAAGAAGGAAATTTTGGTAGGGTTATGTGTTGTGTTCTTATATATATGTGTGTATATAATAGCTGAGAGAACAAAATATTTTTCTATCTACAGCTACTAGTTTGACAGATCACCCCACATACCTGTGATGTGACGGCAACAACAATAATAGAGAGAGAACTTTGGGTAGAATTATGACAACAGATCACGGTGTTCTCTCAGATTCAGACAAAATAAATCACACTAATATTAAAAGCAGATGCTAGAAATAAGATTGTATATTATGGATATACTAACTATCCTAGTTATTAACTTCATCTTCAGAAGAAAAAGAAAATGAAATTTACGTGTATTGTAAAGCTTAGATTTGCAAAGTAGGTTGCAAAGGAAAACAAGAAAATTACAATGAATTAATATAGATAAATAGAGCAAATGAACACATAAGAGAATATGGTCTGATAGAAATCGAAACCAAATAGAAAACAACTGTGGGGTTAATATGCTGAGAATGAAGCAAAGAAAAACTGACTAATATAATAGGGAAACATTATAAAAAAGAAAAGAATTCGTTTCTATATATAAGGAAATAAAAACAGACAAACTAGAAACCAACTTCACCTAAGAAAAAGATTTAGACAAAGATAAAAATCAGAAAAGATTCAGAAAAACAAAGGCAAAATTGAACTTGAGTTCCAAAATATACAGAAGAAAGGTGGAAAGAAAAACAATTATATGGTCAATAACTAGCAAGATTTGCTACAAAGAATGTAAGCCATGGTGAAAGCCACCAATGGCCAAAGGCTCAGGGCTAAAAGCTAAAACAGAAGTTCTATTTGCTGTCCACGAACAATTATTGGCTGTAAACGATTAAAACAATGAATGAAATGCTACTTTATTTTATTGCCATTGGAAGCGCAAAGGAAAAAGACCATAACAGGATTTGAACTTGAAGAATTGGAATGAATGTGTTTTGTTTAATTTTCAAATGATTTTGCCAATCCACCATCCTTGATTAATAATGATAAATGGTATTTAATTTATGCACAAGGCCAACAATTTTGGAAGATGGGAAAGTTGATTAAATCGAGCCCAGTGTGTTACTGGTACTTTATTTTATCGACCTTGTAAGTATGAAAAGCAAACCTAACATCAGTGGGATTTCAACTGAGAACTTGAAGGGCTGTAACTATACTATACACCATAAAAACGTGTTGTCTAAAACTCTACTGATACCGGCAATACACCACCTTAGTAATCATGATAATAATAAGTTTGAATTAGGCAAGGCATTTGAGAATTGGGGACACTTGATTATATCAGTCTCAGAAGGATGAAAAGACTTCAGAGGGATTTCATCTCGGAACTTTAGGAGCTGTAACTAATAACACAATATTTTTTTACCAATGCTCTAACAATTCAGCCAATCAACCATCCTCGAGTCCCAATAATAACAATGAGAAGTAAAGAAATTAGCAAGATTAGTATGACTATGCTCAACATGTATGCAAATTTTACCTACAAAAATGGTTGAGTGAGCAGCGACGTTAATAGTGTGCATAATAAATTGGTCGATAAACCAATATATTTACTGAGTTGGAACTTTAATGTTTAGTCTAGACTATGTTTGTAAAAGAAATTTTCAAAAGCTGGAAGCATTCTTCATGGAATAAGCAATATGCTTATAGATGCAGTTAGACTATAATAAAATTAAGTGTAGAATTTATACAAAGATATTACATTTATATAAAGTTTTAAGTAATATTTAAAAAACATAATGTAATATATACCTCATTATAATTTTACACTGTGTTAGAAATTATGCCACATACAATTTGAAGAATATCTAAGACTTTACTATTTTAAAAATACATTTCCTTAAATTCTTTCTTTTTTTTTTGGTATAATAGTATTAATCTTCTACTTTATACACATCAAAGGTTGTATATCAGTTGCAATGTAAGCATTATAAACTAAGGCATTCACATGAAAAGAGAAGCATTATTTTTACCAAAAATGATTCATTAAACATAAAAGCAATGTTAAGCATCATTTTCTACAGTTAATGAAGTAGAAAGATTTCTAAGATTATTTCCACATCATTTAATATAGGAAAAGAGAGATAGAGAGAAAAACAAGCAAACAAATAAAAATTAAAACTGTCACAGTATGAAAACGTTTGCCTTGAGTCAAGATAATGGATTTAGCTACCTAAATGCCTATATATGTTCCTATCTGTCTATATGCATATGTGTATCTATGTGTATGCCTATGCATTTTTATCTGTTTTTGTACATTGTTATGTTTATAAAGTATTTGTATTTAAAGTATTTATATATCTGTTGTTTTCTATGTCTATATTTGTTTTACGGAAGTGTATTGTGCACACATTAATTACTGTTTACTATTTAGATCTATTTGCAGAGATATTATCAAATGTCTCTTTATTTAGGTAAAGTGTGATACTCCCAAAATTTCCTCTATTGAATCTACATTTAGGTTTTGTGACTCACAATTACTCAAGTCAACAGGGTACCTATCAACTAGTTAACATATTAGTAGTTCAAAATATTTTTTTGTGACATTGCACCATGACTGTAGCTAATGCATTAAAACAGTAGTGCCCATCATTGTCAGGATCTATGACTCCATCTATTTAAAAAAAATCCCCTGCTTTTGAAAGAACTGTCTACTCAACAAACCCACAGTTTTCCAGTACTGCCATTACAGACATCCTGCATTATTCCAAATGTTACTGTTAGGGATATAACATAAGTCACAGTGGTATTATGAAATTGAGGAATAAACTGGCTTGCAGTAATATGTTAAATTTTTCTTCCACAAGATAACAAGAATTCTATCCAGAGGATTATTCACTCATCTGCTTAACATAAGATAAAACTAAAAATAATCAACAAGCCTTATGAATAATTTGTTTCAGAGAGGATTATATTTTAGCCTCCTTCGCTCTTCATTCATCTATTTATTGTGATTGTTTTATATATGACTAGCAGTGGTACCCAGCGTTGCACGGGATAAGGTATTTTGGAATGCAGGCCGCCAACAGACATAATCGTGGAAAAACTGCATGCCTGGACGATACGTAAAGAAAATTAACCGAATACTCTGATGGCTGGATAATCTTTAAGATTTTCCTCGATGAAGCAGGAAAAATGCAGGTTTTCATTTACTGCGGGCCCTAGGGGATCAATAAAATGAATTTTTTTTATGTGCATAATATGCCTTGAAATTTCAGGAAAATCGGCTAGAAAAAGCTGAAAAAATGAAGTTTTTCACCTAATGTGGCCATCCATAAAACAAAGTTGGATTTTCTTTGCTCACGGTATGAAGAA
>OZ024740.1:225376180-225431180 GCA_964016885.1 Eledone cirrhosa
TAACCACTACAGTAGCAACAACAACAAGATAAGAACAATTACACTATCAACAACACAGCAGAGAGAGATAACAATAACAACAACAACTATAGTAACAATGACAAGGAGATAAAAACAACCATAACAACAGGAACAACAGCAAAGTATAACAACAACCATAACAACAGCCATAACAACAACAACAATAGAATATACCAATAAAAACACAATGAGAGTAACAACAACAACAATTAAATATACCAATCACAACACAATGACAGTAACAACAACAACAACAATAAAATATACCTATAACAACACAATGACAGTAACAACAACGTCAATAAAATATACCAATAACAACACAATGACAGTAACAACAACAACAATTAAATATACCAATAACAACACAATGACAGTAACAACAACAATAAAATATACCAATAACAACACAATGACAGTAACAACAACAACAATAAAATATACCAATAACAACACAATGACAGTAACAACAACAATAAAATATACCAATAACAACACAATGACAGTAACAACAACAACAATAAAATATACCAATCACAACACAATGACAGTAACAACAACAACAACAATAAAATATACCTATAACAACACAATGACAGTAACAACAACAACAACAATAAAATATACCAATAACAACACAATGACAGTAACAACAACAACAATAAAATATACCAATAACAACACAATGACAGTAACAACAACAACAACAATAAAATATACCAATCACAACACAATGACAGTAACAACAACAACAACAATAAAATATACCAATCACAACACAATGACAGTAACAACAACAACAACAATAAAATATACCTATAACAACACAATGACAGTAACAACAACAACAACAATAAAATATACCAATAACAACACAATGACAGTAACAACAACAACAATAAAATATACCAATAACAACACAATGACAGTAACAACAACAACAATAAAATATACCAATAACAACACAATGACAGTAACAACAACAACATCATTTTTAGAAGATAAAGAAAAATAGGTAAAAAATAAACAAAAAAATAACAGAATGAACACATACACATACATATATATATATATGCACACAAGCACACATACATATATACTTACACATAAACACACATATGCATGTATATATGCACACAAGCATAGATAGATATACACTTACACATAAACACACATATGCATGTGTATATGCACACAAGCATAGATAGATATACACTTACATATAAACACACATATGCATGTATATATGCACACACGCATAGAAAGATATACACTTACACATAAACACACATATGTATGTATGTATATATGCACACAAGCACACATACATATACACTTACACATAAACACACATATGTATGTATATATCAACACACGCATAGATAGATATACACTTACACATAAACACACATATGCATGTATATATGCACACAAGTATACATACATATACACTTACAAATAAACACACATATGCATGTATATATGCACACAAGCATACATACATATACACATAAACATACACACAAACACACATTTACATGCTCACATATACACAAACACATGCATATACATGTATGCTTGTATGCATGTATACATACATACAAGCAAACATATATACATGCACACAAATACATATATATATATATATATATGCACATACACACACATATGCTTATGCATGTACACATACACATGAACACAGATGTATACATGCTTATATGCATACAAATGCACATTCAAGCACACATAAATACACATAAATATACATATATACAATATATATATATATACATGCAAACACATATACATACACACAAACACACTCATATACATGGAGACATACACAGAAACACACACACATACATCTGCACATACACACAAACACACACACATAAGTATACATATGCATACAAATACACATATAAATGCAGACACACACATTCAAACATGTACATGCACATATACACACAAATACATATCCCCATGCATACAAACACACACATACATGCACACACACGCAGATATAAGTTTACGAAAACACATGTAAATGCACACATTCATACAATCACAACATATAACTATAAGCTCATATAGACACACACACATTCACATCATACAAGTACAAGCTCATATAGACACACACACACACACACACACACGCACACACACATTCACAACATACAAGTACAAGCTCATATTGACACACACACACACATTAAGTTGTGTGTATCAACACAAAGCTGATATAGATAGACACACACACACAGCACATAAATACAAGCACATACACACACACACAGCATAAAATACAAGCCCATATACATAGATATACATACACACAGCATATAAATACAAGCACACACACACACAGCATATAAATATAACCATATATACATAGACACACATACACACACAGCATATAAATACAATCACATATACATAAATACACATACATACACACACACACACAGCATATAAATACAAGCACATATAGATACACACACACTCACACACACCATATAAATACAAGCACATATAGATACACACACACACAGCATATAAATACAAGCACATATAGATAGATATACATACACACACACAGTATATACATACAAGCACATATAGATTGGTACACACACACACACACAGCATATAAATACAAGCACATATAGATAGATACACACACACACACACACAGCATATAAATACAAGCTCATATAGCTAGACACACACACATACAGACTTCCTATACATGCACAGATTCATACAAATGCACAAACACACAACATTTAAGTAGAAGCACATATAGATAGATACACACATACACACATACACACACACAGACACAGACACACTGCATATAAATACAAGCACATATAGATATACACACACATGCACACAGACAATCTTTCCTGCCCTAACTGAATTCATATCATAAACATAATCATTCACTGAACATCTTCAGAAAGAATGATGGATAATAACCAATGAGGTATAACTTTCCCCAATACCACCAAATCATTCCTACACAACCACTCCCGCTCCATTTATTTACAGGGTTTAGGAAATAGTAGACAATGAATAGGAGGGAAATGCATAGCAGAAAAGGATGAGGGGGAGGAAGAAGGGAAAGCAAGAGGCTGGAAGGTATGAAGAAAGGGGAAGTGGGGAGGTAGATGATATTAAAATAAGAAGGAAAAAAGCCCTCATACTATATTAAATATAAACATATTTTAAAGATAACTATTTACGGGTTTATGATATCATCAAAGATATGGTTGATATTTTGAAAATTTGTCTCTTTATTGATATCAGTGAATTGGCAGTATCGGTAGCGGGTCGGACGCCATGCTTTCCAGCATAGTTACGTCCCTTTACGATCTGAGTTCAAATCTCGCCAAGGTTAACTTTGCCTTTCATCCTTACGGGGTCGATAAAATAAAGTACCAGTGATACACTGTGGGATAATTACTGGCCTTGTGCCAAAAGTAGAAACAATTATTATCATCATCATCATCATCTTCACCGTTTAACATCTATTTTTTCCACGCTTGCATGGGTTAGATACACCATCCCCGTTGTGATACAAGTCTGACCAGTTGGCCAAGCCATAACTTACTCAAATGGAACTATATTTAGGCTGGGTTTTTTTTACAGCTGTTGCCCTTCCTAACACCAACCACATTTACAGTGGGGAAATATGTTATTTTTTTCTATCCTTTTGTTTTATTATTCTTGTTTATCTTTATCCAGGTTCTGCTGCACGTCGGGCTGAGGAGGCTAAACTCCTCAAATACCGGTCACTCTCTGACAGGTTTGTGGTTGTGCCCCTCGCAGTGGAGACTTCTGGTGTCCTTGGCCCTAGGGCTACCTCCTTACTCACCACCATAGGTGCTGAGCTGGCCAGCCGCAGGTGTGAGCCCCGCAAGTTGGGGTGGCTTTTCCAGCGTGTCTCCCTTGCCGTCCTCCGGGGAAACGCCTTTTCCATTTTGACCGCCGGGGCTGGAGGGGGGGGGATCGCGTATCATTCCATATTTAATTATGGTTGGTATGTGTGTGTTTATGTTTTGGATGTTGACGAAGACAGAATGTGAAATGTGAATTATTACTGTTGTTACTGCAGAACGTGTTTTTGTCTTTGCAAGAAATCGTTCTCAGCGTTCCACAAAACACCGTAATTATCCTCGCTTGTCTCAATTACTTGTATTTCAAAAGAAGTGTTAAATCAGAACTAGATATCAAAAACTACTGAACAACTTTACTGATACAATCTGAACTATGTCTCACACTGAAAATTACTATTCAAAATCAATTACTGATGTGGTGATTGATCTTATCTCTGTTTACTGGGATCTGGGGAAACCAGGGTTGTATACTTAAAAAGTTAGATTCATAGACTTGGGTTTTCAGAACCCATGTTTATGTATTTCATCTGATGAGCTGGATCTAAAGATTGCTTGAAACTACTCAGTTGATTAACTTTGAACTAAATTTAACTGTGATTCATTATCAGCAAAATCTTTACAATAATATTGATAGTAAACTTTGGCTGTCGCTTATGATCGGGTATGATTGCAAGAGGACCATAGCAGGATTTAAACCCAATGCACAGAACACCAGAACATATTCCAATAACTCTGTCAAATTAACTGCTCTAACTCAACAAAAATATAGGTTATGTGTTCATTAATACAGTCTGTTATGATTCTTCTAACAGTAAGCTCCTAATTGAAATATAAACTAGAATTTCAATACAATGAATTGATATAATGGAAATAGGAATTTTAACCTACAGATCCATAACGTTCTTATGATAGGCCTGATTCTAAGAGATTATTTCAGCTTTTATGTAGATGAGCAAACAAGTGGTTTTTATCAAAATCCAGTTGATCTGTTAATAGAGCAGCTAAATCTTATTTCAATTTACAATACCTAGATAAGACATCGCAATATAAATGAAATCATGCTGAATGGAACACACCGAGATACAATCAATTCAATATACTGGAATTAAACTATGTGAAGTAGATTTAAGCTTGAACTGTAGTGATACTAATACAATAGCACAAGAAAGCCTATAGAAAATTAGAACCTTTAGAAAACTGAGAGGTATAATCGGCTTAGTTTTTGTCCATATTTTTTCCATTCTAAGAGTGTTTTACCCAATTTTCTCAACTATTATTTATAGCAATTGGATATTATTGTAGTTATTTTCATGAAGAAATATATTATTAGTGTTATCCTTGGTATAGTAGGAAAAGGGTCTTAACGTTTTGGACGCTAGTCCTTCATCAGAAAATAGAATGAGAAATTAAAGAAGAAATGGATTGAGGAGACAGGGTAGTGACAGAAACGAACATTTTTTTTCTAGAGAAAAAACAGGTCTATTTACATTGCCAGCTCTTGGAATATATATGTATCATCATCATCATCGTTTAACGTCCATTTTCCACGCTTGCATGAGTTTGGACGGGAATTTTCCCACTTGAGGCAAGAGTGGTTGTCTTGCTCGCATAGGACTGCCTGGCGGGTTTTCTACGGCTGGATGCCCTTCCTAACACCAACCATGTTTACAGTGTGGAGTGGGAGGTTTTTACTGTGTTACCTACACGGCCACATTACAGCGTGGACTGTGTGTTTTTTTGTCGTGACACCTACACGACCTCATTTGTTTCGGACTGGATGTTGTGGTACCAACATAACTTTACATTTAAGGGGGTGGTGTGGATGGGGTGGGGGTAGTGGGACGGGGGTGTATTTTTGTTAGAGGTGCCTACTGACTGTAGGTTTTGCTTTGTACTTAGGCAAGGCTGGTCTTCTGTATTACTGTGTAGCGCCAAAGATCTCGGTCCAGTGACATTGTCTTGGAGAGGTGTAAGTGTGTGAGGTCGGAATTTATCACGTCGTCCCATATATATACAAACATATATATATATATATACATACATATACATATACATATATATATATATAGACATACATACACATATATACACACATACAATACAAATACACACATACACAGACACACACACACATATATATATATATATATACGTACATATACACATACATTCATACACTTACACATATATATCATCATCATCATCATTTTACGTCCGCTTTACCCTGCTTGCAAGGGTGGGACAGGTCTTATTCAGCACAGCATCTCTCCACTTGTCACAGTCCTTCGTCATCTCCACCATGAGCTTCAGTGATCTGAGGTCTGCTCTCACCACCTCTGCCCATGTTTTTTGTGGTCTACCTCTACCACGTCTTCCTTCAACTATCATTTCCTGGCACTTCTTCAGCCATTGGTCATCCTCCATGCGCATCACATGTCCATACCACCGTAGTCTCCTCTCTCGCAAACTACGTTCTATCCCTCTCAGACACAGTTTCTCTCTCAACACATCCATGCTGGGTCCACGCACATTGACATTGCACATCCAATGGAGCATGCTTGCCTCATTTCTCTCCAGCTGTTGCATATCCTCTGCAGTTGCTGCTCAAGTCTCACTACCATGCAGCATCGCGCTCCTCACACAGGCATCATATAACCGGCCTTTCGTACGCAGGGTGAAACTCTTCTTCGTCAGCAGAGGAGCAGCTCCCTAAACTTATTCCAACCCGTCCTTATTCTAGATACTATTGCCTCGGAACACCCTCCTCCCATGCTAATCTGATCTCCTAGTTACCGGAAGCTATCCACCACTTCTATAGTACCCGCCTGCATTTGAAAAATGTGTCTATCAATGCAACTTCTACTGTCTAATTTCCCTGTACATCTACTGCATCCGTATTTCTCCCTACCTGTTAGTTTGCCTGCTATCCCACTATATCTCTTGTGTACCCAGGATCTGCATTGTGTGCATTTTATAGAATTTATGCCAGTTCCTTTTCCAGAGGTCACGACAGAGGTCATGGCCATGTGTCATTGCCCTTAAGAGGTGCAATTGGGTAAGGTCAGCCTTTATCACCTCATTTATACTTTGCTGTTCACATATATATATATGTAATAGTAATATACGCGTACGGCAAAGTATAAACAAATTAAGAGAGAGACTGAACGTAAGAGGAATCAAATGCTGTGTGCAGGAGAGGAGGTTACATTGGTATGGACATTTGATGTGTATGAAGGATGACAGCTGCATAAAAATGTGCAGAGCACTAGAAGCCGATGGAAACCGCGGAGTGGGGAGACCCAAGAAGACCTGGGATGAGGTGATAAAGGCTGACCTTACCCAATTGCACCTCTCAAGGATAATGACACACGGCCATGACCTCTGTCCTCACACAGTAATACAGAAGACCCGACTCCCCACAGGTACAAGCCGAAGCTTAAGCTGAAGCATATAGACAATATGCCCCCCCCCCCCCCCCTGCAAAGTGGTCATGGAGGTGCCACGGTAAAAAAGCACCCAGCCCACACTGTAAAGTGGACGTGTAGGCGCCATGGAAAAAAAGCACCCAGCACTCACTGTAAATGAGATTGGTGTTAGGAAGGGCATCCAGCTGTAGAAATCAAGCCAGAATGAGTTCCTGTATGAGCAAGACAAGGTCAGACGACTGGACACTGCTCACAACAGGACAACCCGTCTAACCCATGCTAGCTTGGAAGAACGGACGGAAAACGGTGATGATGATGATGATGATGATATATATATATAAATGCAGTTGGTTATCTAACAATATTTTATCCTGTCACTAAGTAATTTCTAAATATTGAAATGATTTGGCTTCATGCCATAATTTTATCAAGCCATCTAATGACTTAAGAGAGAGAGTGTGTGTGTATGTCTTTGTGTGTGAGAGAAAGAAAAGGAGAGAGGGAGAGATAGAAAGGAGAGTGAGATAGAGGGGGAGCAAGGAGAGAGAGATAGAAAGGAGAAGAAAATGTATCCAAAAAAAGAAAAGAATGGTGTTATAGAAATAATAAAGCTCCAAGATGCATCGTTCGTTTGACCATTTGGTCATTGACACCATTCGGAGGAATTCCCAGCTGTCAGTTCTGGGTATACTGATGGATCTGAATATAACATACGACTTAATCAAGCTGAAAATATCTGCAAACAAATTGCATTTCGTCCCTCCATTTGTCTTCACTCTCTTACGTAATAACAGAACCCATGTATGTGTGTGTGTCTGTGTGTGTGTGTAAAAAGAAAATGGAAGCTACAAAGCAAACAACACAGTACGATAAAGAAATATAGTAGCGTTTTATCAGAAGATAAAATGAGAAATATATATATGCGTCTGTATCTGTGTATGTGTATATATGTAAAATTAAGGAAGGCTGCTTCTTGAAGAAACATAATTCAATGCATGTTAACTTTGCCTTTCATCCTTATTGGGTCGATAAAATAAAGTACCAGTAATGCACTGGATAATTGCTGGTCTTCTTCTTCTTCTTCTTCTTCTTCTTCTTCTTCTCCCTTATGTTTGAGAATGTTGTGGGGGGCAGAGTACTCAAACACTCCTTCCAGCATGTCCAGTCAGAATTAAACATCTACAAATGATCTGGTTAGATCCCCAAGTGAGACCAGATGACCTCATGGATGTTATCCAACCATCTTGCTCTGGAGCTATCTTCCCCCCTGAAAAACATCAACAACACAGATGTAACACATTTTTTCATCTTCCGTCTTATTTACCATGTGGCAATGTTTTGAAAATAAATTCACCCCATTTTATTTTGCTCAGTAATTTGAAATTAAATTTTTACCATAATATAGCAACCCACAAAGTGGAAATTATAAAATTCTGTTTTTAGCATTACGATTTTAAGTTTAAATCACAATAATAGCACCAACAAAATTCATTTCAATTATGAAAAAGTAATGATGTAGTGATACTAGTGTTAGGCACAAATGCTGTCAATGTGAACACATCACTCATTGAGCTTCTTAGAGATTGTTAAATCTAAACCTGTAAAAAGTAAGCAAATATATATTTTAACAAAGAAAATAGTCCTACTACAATTTTCCTTCTCAACTTTAGAATGATTTTAATTATATCATGATCATTATCACCATCACACTTTAATGTTCAATTGTTTTTTATAATTAAAAAAAATATGAATTGGCATATTTATTCCCTGAGTTTATGAAGTTTTCTAACTGAGGATAAACTTACCCCAGATTGAGAACTCCTCCATATCATGTATTAGCAGCTTGGACTATTGCTTAACGTTTAACATCTATTTTTCCACGCTAGCCTGGGTTAGATGAGTTGTTCCATTGTGAGATAAGCCACTTCAGATGACCATATCATGTTCATAGAGAACCATTTCTGGCTTGATTTCTACAACTAGTTGCCCTTCCTAATGCCAATCACATTTACTGTGTGGACTGAGTGTTTTTGGTTGTGACACCTACATGACTACTTTACTGTGTGGATTCATGCTAAATCTTTACATCAACAGGATTGCCTGCTATATATCTTACAGTAGCAATAACAGCATTGGAATTCTACAACCTATAACTCATCAGCTAAATAATATTAATACCAGTTTTCTTAATGAAAAATTAACAATTTTAGTCAGCATATTAAATTAGTCAGTGAATTAAGGCAGCATATTAAAATCTTTAATCAGCATACAGAATAATTCAACTCCTATCCATTAGATGCTTGGCACCTGTAGCTCTTCTCTAATGATTAGCTTTAAAATATTTTTTATTGCTTTTTCACAATTGATCAGGCAAAAATGCTTAGAGATTTGTCAATGTCCCTGAACAAATGGTGGCTTCGAACCAGCTTCCACATATAAAATGACTTTTTATTCTTTAAAAAGAAAATTTCTTTTATATTTTTAGACATTTTTATTTTATGATTTTAGGATGTTTAATATTTTATCAAAGCCATCAGTTTCAGGCAAAAAACATTGAGGAAGAACTTTCTAGTTTGTTTACAGAATAATCAATTGTTAGATTTGTTAGAAACGTTCATTTGAAAAATAAATTAGGTAAAAATCAACAACACAATATCCATTGATTAAAATTGCAAAACTTAAACAAAATATATTCTCAACAGAATCCTAGGAACTTATGGTTTTTAATTTAGGCATGAGGCCAGCAACTTGGATAGAGGTTTCAATCAAATTGACTCTAGTATTTGACTGGTACTTTATTATATTAACCCCAGAAGAATGAAAGGCAAAGTTGACCTCAGCCGGATTTGAACTTAGAAAGCATTGCATATGATGTTCTAATGGTTCTGCCAATGCTCCACCCATCACTGGCACTTATATGCCATTGCATGTTTAAAATTATTTAGTCTTCTTCTACTTGTCGTATGGCATGTGCACAATGGTTAAAGAGACAGATTGAGTTTGGTGAGCCAGACTAAGGTATCATTTGTAGTATTATAGATTACTTACAGGCCACCGGGTAAACATCTGAAGGGGCAATCCTGAACAACATGCAGCACTGTCTGGTCAGGCTCCCTATAGTCACATGCTGGGCTGTCTTTCATTTTCCACTTGTGTAGATGATGGGCTGTCCTGGCATGTGTGGTGCAAATCCGAATAAGGGTCATCCATTGCACACCTTGTACATTTACACAGTTACTTCATCGAGAAAAATATATTCTTACATTTGTAGAACTATTGAATCTGTTGTTGAGGAAATTTACTGACGAATTGCATTAAAACATAGGATTAAATAATCATTTGTGCTCTCTGTTCAAAACTTACTAAGTCTGACTTTTCTTTTCATTCGTTTGGCATTGATGAAATAAGTAATAGTCCTGGGCATTGGGCCTAGTGGAATATTTGCCTGCTGTGTTCAAATCCTACTTTGGCTTATTTGGGTGGCAGCCTTAATCCAATGTCCAAATCAATGCCATTACCTGGCTCTTAGGTGTCTTCAACAGAGTTCCCTCTATCAGAAACATTTAGGTCAGGTTTCAGTTTGAGGACACCTTCCTCCATTCTTCCCTCTAGTCTCCAATGCACTGACATTCTTTCTTGACTAAACAGTAAATTAAAGTAAAACAGTTGTTCCTACCAAATTTCCTTACCATTGTGCATTGATATCATCATTTTTTTCCATTAATATATCCAAACACCAGACAGTTTGGTCTCACTTATTTGCTTGATTAAATGCTTGCATGTTCAATCTAGTATCTCTAAATCTCCTAAAAATAGGAAGTTCAAATTTCTAGCAATGATTAACTAAGTGAAACAAAAGCTAAATTTGTTTCTTTTGTTTATCAAACATTATTTTTTCATAATTTGCTTTATGCTAATACACCAGTCATAGTGATAAAAGAGCTATGAGTTATACGAAAATGTAAATCAGTTTCACAGAAAAGGAAATATATAATAAATAGGTTCATAACACTTAACAACATAATTTATTTTCTATATTAGTGGATATAATAAGTAATTGGGAAAAATAGTTTGAAATAATAGTGTCATAGCTAAAGACATATTTTCCTCTGTTTTTATTTGTAACCTTTTATTCCAATTAAAAGTAAGAATGATTATATACTCTACTATAGACATGGACTGACCAATGCCTTGGGAGTTAATTTTATAGACAGAAGGTGTACAAATTCTGTTATATATACATGTGTATATATAGTTTTGTAATGCATTTCTTCTTATGGTTCAGTATATATCATCATTATCATCGTTTTTACATCAAATTTTCTAATCTGGCATGGGTTGGTCAGAATGATTTCAAACACTGACTTACACTACAGTTACATGTTCTTCAGACTGCTAAGCCTTTTAGTCACCTCTTACCGGGATACATACAACATATATACTTTTAAGCCTTTCAATACTAGTTTTTTCTTCCATACATGGACGTTTGCCTCTAAATTTCCCACAGATTTATCTATAAGAATTAGATTGTTAGTATAAAAGAATTCCCATGGAGTTCCAGTCTTAAACTTCTCAATTTTAACCTGAAGAACATTATTTTCCATGCTTGCATGGGCTAGATGGGTTGCTACATTCTGAGACTTGGCAGGTCTGATGGTTGTGTCTTGCTCATATATTCCATTCTGGCAAGGTATCTACAACTGGATGCCCTTTTTAATTGGTGCTAACATCAGGGTGGGGCCCTTACAGAAAACAATACTTCTTAGAACTGCCAGGATATTCAGGATGGTGCTTGATAATTGAAGGTGTCATCTCAGTCCACTGGTTGTGGACATCTGGCACCAGAATTACATCACCAGCAACAAATGCTGTGTAATAAGCAGAACAATAATAATAATTATTATTATTTTTACTTTAGGCACAATGCTAACAATTGTGGGGGAGGGTAAAGTTGATCTAATTGACCCCAGTGTGTCTTCTTTATCAACCCCGTAGGGATGAAAAGCAAAGCTAACCTTGGCGGGATTTGAACTTAGAATGTAAAGGGTTGTAACTCTTTGCGGCAAAGCATGGTGTCCGATGCCCTACCAATACTGCCAATCCATCGCCTTATATAATGATAATAATATTGGACCACAAATGTAATAATAATAATATTGAAGCATGAACTGCACTGGTGCATGGGCTAGACCCATACTAGGGACAGTGGCTATGGGAGAGTACTCAGAGAGAAAACTAATCACTTAACAACATGATTGTACAAACAAGAAGTAAATCATACTATATCGGTTATCATGCAGATTACCAAGGAATGTGTCCCTCAGTGAGGAACCACACCAAGGTTGAAAAATCAGCAAATGAAACAACCTTCTCCCATACACCCCCAGTCACCCTCATACAGCGGACAGACCTCACAATGAGCCACAACATGACAACATCAAGGTATATGTTAAAAAGCGATGACAAACATGGACCAGAGAGGAATACAAATCAGTGATGGCTGCATACTATATTGCCATCCTGTTTTCAAGAGATAACTCATCAACTCAAGAAACCTACAGTATCTGGAAGAATTCCAACCCTAACTCCAGAGAATACATGGACATGAATAAGTTAGTTAATGTGAGAAGAGACATTATGAGGAGCAAAAGTCTTATTGAATCAGAACTAGAAACCATCAAAGCAGAAATAAGTTAGTGACATAACCATCCCAGTCAAGAAAGAGACCTGCATACAACAGAAGCAGCAGATGGTGAGAGTATCTAAAAAAAAGTCTAAACTCTGTCTTAAGCCAGAAGGCTCATTTGGCCGGTGCTTATCCCGGTTTCATGGCGTGAAGCGACTGAGAGTACAAGACTCCCCGCTGGACAGGACGCCAGTCCATCGCAGGGTTAAACCTGCAGCTATTGCTGGTACTCATTTTCAGCTGAGTAAACTGGAGCAACGTGAAATAAAGTGTCTTGCTCAAGGAAACAACACATCACCCGGTCCGAGAATTGAACTCACAACCTTTCGATTGCAAGCCTAATGCTCTAACCACTAAGCCATGCACCTTCACGGTGAGAGTATTGCTGAACATAAACACAAATGGAAAAACAAATGGAAGAGACAGCTGGAGAACAAAATTACAGAGTTGAGGAGGGATGTCTCTCTCGTATCTGAAATAGATAAGGGAACTGACATCAACTCCAAAAGGCTTTCTAGGTTGAGGAAGAAATACAAACCCAATCGGGAAGCTGGCTGGAAAGAAATTGCCGAAAACATCAAGCAAAAGATACAGGCAAAGGCGCAGAGATTATGATGATGTAAAAAAAAAAGAGCTAACTTCTTTAAACAGAACAAAATCTTTGCCAAAGATGCTAAAAGATTTTACAGAGTAAGGCAGGAAAAATATTGAAATAAGGCAACTAGCTGGGCTTGATGAGATTGAACACTTCTAGGCAAATATCTGGGAAAAATCTAAAGACCACAAATCCAATGACCCATGGTGGGAACAATTGGAAATCCCTGCTTGCATCATGGAATGGAATGAGATCACCTCACAAGAAGTAAAAACAGCAGTCAACAATGCTGGAAACTGCCAATCACTGGGGAAAGAAGGCTTGCAGAATGTCTAGTTAAAACATCTGGATGTGCTCCACGAAGCCTTGGCTACTGATTTCTCTCAGATTGTAGCAAACCCAAGAGAGGTCCAAAACTGGATGACAACTGGTGTAACATAGCTTCTACCGAAGAATGAAAGCACAACAAATCCAAAAAACTACAGACTGATTACATGTCTCACAACAATGTACAAAGCCCTCACATCAGTAATTACCAATGGGTTCTACAATTACCTCGTCTGTGGAGATCTATTGCCACCTGAACAAAAAGCCTGAGAGTTATGGATGCAAAGATCAGTTACTGATAAATTGACTCATAATGAAAAACAGAAAAAGAAAAACCTGTCAATGGCTTGGTTAGACTACAAGAAGGCATTTGTCAGAGTACCTCATTTGTGGATCATAAAGACACTAGAAATGTATAACATAGCACCAGATACCACAACTTTCTTGAAGTTAATGATAACAAATTGGAAAACTACAATGGCCCTTCAACACCACAACAGACCATTGGAATCTAGGCAGATGAAAATCAATCATGGAATATTCCAATGTCCCCTTTGCTGTTCTGCGTATCACTTGTTTTGTTAAGTCAGTTACTGCAGATGACAGGCTATGGATATGATGTAGACAACACACACTACAGTCACCTTCTTTATATGGATGATATGAAGATATTTGGAAACAATGATGGGCAGCTGGAAGATATACTGCACACAGTGAAACAAATCAGTGATGACATCCATATTTAAATTTGGACTGGACAAGAGTGCAAAAGCCACATTCAAGAGAGGATTGCTTTCTAACCATAAAAATATTGTGATAGACCAACAATCTACCATAAAAGGACTTAACAATGAAGCATTCTACAAATATCTTGGAGTTAATGAAGGAGATGGAATCCAGCATGCAAGTATGAAGGAAAAGTTATGGAAGAAATACATAAGGAAGGTGAGACTGGTAACAAAAGGTGACCTAAACTCCTGCAACAAGTTCAAAGCCATTAACAGTGGTAATATACAGCTTTAACCTCATAAACTGGAACCTGGAATAACTACAAAGGATGGACACTCAGACCAGAAAACTACTGAAAACTGAAAAAATGCACCTTAAAGCTGATGTACATAGGCTGTATATCTCAAGGAGAGAAGGTGGATGAGGGCTCCTACAAATGGAAGCTGCATACAAAACAGCAGCCATTGGGTTGGATATCAACCTCCACCACACCTGAGATGAACTTCTCAAGCCTGTACTCAAGCATGGAGGGATTAAAAAACTATACTCAATAACAAAAGAGGTGAGCAAATTTATGCAAAAACTGAACATGGAACAAGATATACCCATTGGAAATCAATAACAAAGTGCTGCACAGCTAGCTATGACTGTGAAGATCAAAGCCAAGAAACTCTAAACAGAGGAACTAAACCATACATTGAAAGAAAAGCCCCTACATGGTAGATTTCCAGAATGCTTTCTGACAAAGATATCGATCAGCATGGCTCTGACAAATGGTATGAACAGCAACCAAAAACAATCATGGAAAATGGCAACATATCCATCTTGTGGGATATGGCTGCCAACAGACCAGATATTACCATGAAAAAATAAAACAGATCAGACATCTATAAAAACAATGGAAAAATTGTCAAAGTACAAAGACCTGGAAAGAGATTAACCGCATGTGGAGGGTGACAACAAACACGATCCCTGTGGTAATAGGAGCATTAGAATTAATACCGAAATCATTAGCCCTGCATTTTAGCATCTTTCCTCACAAGATCAGCAAATATGAGTTACAGAAGATCAGGCTACTAGGGACATCATACATTCTCAGATGAGTTCTCTCTCCCAATGAAAACCTCTATTGCCCAACATTCAAATCTTAACCCAGCAATAGTTAAACAGAACATATCTAAATGAAATAATAATAATGTATGTTAATGAAAATTAACTAGCAAAATTATAAGTGCCCAATTCACATTTAATTAAAGGGTTCTATTTACTTTCACATTTATGTTGAACAAAGATTTAACTCAATATAATCAAGCATAACAATGCATTTTTTACAATTCATTAATTTGCTTTTCTCAGTATACCTTTCATAGAAACAAATACCAATTACAATTTCCTGATTACATAACACGATTGACAAATTTTTATGAATGCAAAATTTAAATACTATTGAATAATTCTTGTTCCTAGTAATATAAATCATTTAGATTTAGGGCTTGATTGTAGTTATCTCACTTCATTTACTCACCAATGGTTTGCCCCTGAGGAAGATATAATTGCCATGCTGTTTAAATTCCCTTCTGCTATAAATATTTGAAGTTTTGTCTAGGTAACAAATCAGCATTAGGTTGATAAATATACTTTATCATTGTCTCTTGCATCTTCGTTCATAATTAGACCTATTCATTATATATCGGAAATATATTTGTCCTAATATTTTTGATTTTATTTCATTTATTTTCTGTTTTTATTTTACTTTATTTTATTTTTGTTGTTCCTTAAGGAGGGTCAACAG
Organism: Eledone cirrhosa; assembly: GCA_964016885.1. Classification (NCBI taxonomy): domain Eukaryota; kingdom Metazoa; phylum Mollusca; class Cephalopoda; order Octopoda; family Eledonidae; genus Eledone; species Eledone cirrhosa. Next base: position 225,392,661 of record OZ024740.1, read on the forward strand.
CTGGAATTGATAATTAAATTAATCTAATTCAGACAGATTACCAATTAAAGCCCTGCCTATACACAGAATACTAGCAGCATGCTTAAGGGTTTTATACTACAACCCCTTCCCACTTCGTTCACAATCAGTATAAGTGTAAATATTTCTTCAGTAAAATCCTATTCCTGTTACGAGAAATTCAGATTTAGATTTATAATCTGTGAGATGTCTCTTTGCATGACCTAATGTGAATATCAGCACTTTAGTTGGAATAATTTCTGCATGCATACCTACACACCAATGAATTGATTCAGCATCTTAAATCCCTTGGCACTTGCATGAAACAAACTTATGAATCCTAGATCATGCCACCACTGTCACATTCTTAATACTTGGCATTAAGTTTAGTTAGATTTCTCAGCAAGTTTTCACTTTGAGAGTTATTTGATTTTAGTAGAAGCAAATAAAATTAAGACATTCAATGCTGTAATCTCAGTTGGTGTTGATAACATAATAACATCTAGTTATAAATTAGCATGTTATTCAAGGTAATATATTTCCGGTTCAGTTTTATTTATTTATTTATTTATATATATATACTATAGGATCTAATGCTGCCCAAGCTTAATCCATTTCAATAGCAAAAGTTGAATAATGGTTTTGCTGGTCATAACACAATAGAATAATGTCTATTTTATTATAGTGAGATATATGTGTGTGCACGCATATATGCATGCATGCGCATGTGCGTGTGTCTGTGTGTGGATTTATAGACACAAGGAGAATGTACTCAATATCTAAGTAGTGTATAATATTTATTTAATATATTACCAATATTACTCCTTGTACAGAGAGTTTGGCAAAAGTTCATTGATCACAAAACTCAGTCACTACAGAGATTAATCTCAGTAATATCATACCATTTTATGTCTATTTTGTATGTTTGCATGGGTTAGCTGTCATGTTCTGAGAAGAGACAGTATAAAAAACTTTGTCTTGTTCATACAATCAATTCAAGCATTCTTTCTACAGTTGGGTGCCCTTCCTAATGCCAACCACTTCACAGTATGTACCTGGTGCAGTTTATTGTACTACTTCTGCTATCACATGACAAAGTGGATGGAATGCTTTTTATTCTGAGACCTGCACTACCACCTCACTGAATGAGCTGGGGTCATTTTATCATGGCACCAGCACTACATTTTACAGTATGGTTTGAGTGGATTTTTTGTGTCACCACTTTTCAACCCTATTGCAGCTGTGCCTAGGCCAAACTCAAAGACTGTCATAGATGAAGAGAGCAGGGAATAGGCTACATGCTGTTTACCATCGGAGGGGATGAAACAGAGTGGTGGGTTGTAAGATGGAGGACTTAGTGAAGGATGGAGGTTTAATAGGGAGCAGAGGAAGAGGTGTCTAAATGTCATTTCACCTCTATATATGAAAATAATTCAATAATTATGAATGTATCCCTTTCTAAATAACCCTGTTTAAGTAATTAGATTGCAAAGATAACCTTATAGAGTTAATAGTTACAACTCGATATCCTGCCTTATTAAAGCTGTTATTTGTTAATATCTATATTTTGCCAGGCTTAGTGGTTAGAGTGCCGGGTTTACAATCGTGAGGTTGTGAGTTCTATTCTCAGACTAGGCTTTTCCTTGTGTTCTTGAGCAAGACACTTTATGTCACGTTGCTCTAGTTTACTGCTGTAGAAATGAGTTGTAATGCCACTGGTGCTAAGCTGTATCAGCCTTTGCCTTTCCCTTGGACAACATCGGTGGAATAGAGAGGGGAGGCTGGTATGCATGGGCGATTATTGGTCTTCCAGAAACATCTTTGCCTAGACGTGTGCTTCAAAGGGGAACTTTCTAGGTGCAAATCCGTGGGCATTAGTGACTTTACCTTTATATTTTGCTAGAAATCCTTAGATTTATTAAGGTTACTCTTGACCTTTTGCATATGGGCACACACCTCCATCACTAGTCGCCCCAGGTTGCAGACAGTATAACAACAATTTTGAGACCAATAAATAAATAAATATAAAATGAACAACAATTCCTGTGTGGTTTTTAAATAACTAAAATGACTCTTCAATGAGGTAGTTACTTTAGTTTTAAAACACTGTCTCATATGAAGTCACTTATCAGATCAATACAACTACACAAAATAAAATATATTCTTATTAAATTTTAATATGACACCTTATCATGTGGAACCCAAGAAATTTTTTTTGCTGCAGAACTGTGAAGTTCCTCGAAACCTAGTTTGGGAAACAACCATATGTCGTAGAATAATCAAAGCATGCAAGTAGCAGCAATAAACAATGCCAAACTGTCGGATATCAAAATAAAATATCAAAGATGACAATATAATATTTCTATTGAAGGACCATATGGCCTTTGTTTCATATCATTTTATCAATATCATCTTGAATTTGGTAGGATCAAGTATCTCTGTATCATTTTCTTTGATTCAAACTTCCTATTTTTCTTTCATTTCTTCCTTCCTTTCTTTCTTTCTATCTTTCTTCCTTTCTTTCCTTCTTTCTTCTTTCTTCCTTTCTTTCTTTTTCTTTCTTTCTTACATCTTTCCTTCTTTTTACTTCCTTCCTTTCTTTCCTTATTTCCTTCATTCTTCCTTCCTTTGTTACCTTCTTTCTTATTTCTCACCTTTCTTTCTCTTTTTTGACTATCTCTGTCTTTCTCTCTTGCTTTAAATGTCTCTTGTTTTTACACTTCCTTGATCTCATTAGTGAATAGGAAGTGTTAGTAGAAGTTGATCGAGTTCCTTAAAGATTAGAAAGAAGATTTTGCAGAAGACTCAGACAAACATAATGGTTATTAATGGCTAAATCTTCATGCACCACATACTATTGCTACACTATATCTTGGTAGCAATCAAAACCTTTAAATAACTATGTTATAAGACAAAAATCAAAGAGGTAATGGAATAATATATTAAAACACAGCAAATAATTACTAAGTATGAGACTGTTTGATACAAGGTTATATATAGAAAGTAATAGAAATAAATCATTATTCTCACATTTAATGTTTATCAGTATAAAATTTTATATAAAAATTAACAGACTAAAACAACTTTTGAAGTGCACTTGCATACATACATACAAATATATATATATATATATATATATATATATATATATATATATATATATATATATATATATATATATATAGATATATAGATATATACACACACACACACACACACATATAAAGAGCGACATAGATAGATTTATATTTACATATATCATCATCCTCATCGTTTTAACCTCTGCTTTCCCTGCTAGCAAGGATATATATATATATATATATATATATATGGGTGGGGCAGTGTCTACAAAGTTTTAATAAAATAGTCAAAATACACAGTGTTAATCTGATTGCAAGATCTGTGACAATGGGTAGGGGTAGTTTGGATATACCTTCATCTAATCTAAAATTTCCATGCATATATAAAATGAAAAGAAAAGAAAGTAAAAGAGCATAGGAAACTTATTTCTTTGAAAGCGATATCTATCTAAGGAGACTGGTTACAATGTGATTGCTGTGCACAAGCCAGACATTAAACCACGCAGAAAAATCTGGCTTCAACAAAGCAGAAATATGTTGAGCCATTTGGACAGCTGCTTGATTGAAGAGGAAGAGATATCCCGTAAGCATCTAGGAGGTCTAGATCTGGAAGCTGTGATATATGACCAAGATAACATGAATGAAGCAGATCTGTAAAAGATTGCAGTTAGATGGATGGAATTCTTCTAAACTTTTAGTTTTAGGTGGGCTAGTAAAACAAAACCAAAACCAAACAACAACAAAAAATAACAAAACAAAAAAAGAAACAAATATGTAAATGCACAGACAATATGTCTATAGGAGATATTTTATCAATATATTTGAAAAGTTTTATAAAAACCTAGTTTGACACAAATATCAAACTATACTGTTTCAAAGCATATAGCTTAGTAATGTGCATTCAGTATACAGAGGATATTTCTTATTCTAGCACACTATTGCACATTATTATAAATAAACAAATGTATATATATTTTATCAGAAATAAAAGCTCTATGCTGATTTACATATCTTTTTTAATAAGATAAATACAATAGAGATAAATTTATGTATGCATGCATACACTAACTTTAAATCAAACCGCTTATATACATACATGCAATTATATGTATGTATATATCCAGGCTTGGCTGTGCAAACAGGAGAAAGAAAACTCAATACATGGGTAAAATGAAGTATATTTTATTAGAGCAGCGAAGTGATACCAGAGACCAGATGTTTCATGCTTAAGTACACATACACACACAAACACATGCATTTGCCTATACACACACACGAACACACACAACTATATATATAATCATATATAAATGCCTACAAATATGTGCTTATACACAATTGCATGTATAAATGTTTATATACATAAACACAAATACATGCTCACACACAATGGACACACACACACACACACATGAGCATGCACACACGTACACACATACACACAGACTTATATCTATGCATACATAAATGTCTCTACAAATATGTGCTTATATGTAATTGCAAATATATAATATATATATATATATATATATATATATATATATATATATATAAACACACATACACAAACACACACATGGCAACATGTACTCATACATACATATTTTCATTACTTAAAGTTTGTAAAGTGAAAAGGAAGAGACTACTTAATACATCGTGTAGAGTATATTGTTTATTTAACCAGGAATTTTTATACTGCCACTCAAGTTTCACACCATTGTGATCTTATGTGTTAATGTGGAGTGGTAATATATATATATTCTTGCACTTAAATCAGCTTCCTGCCTTCCATCACTCAAGAACATGACCCCCAAGATATTTGAACTTCTCTACCTGCTTCAGTTGAAATCCTTTCACATATACTGTGCATTGTGTAGGCTTCTTTGAGAGCATGAGTGTCTCAGGTTTTGCAGCACTGATTTTCATTCCAGCCACGCAGCACTTGGCCTCAAACCTCTTAAGTGCAAGTCTGAGATCTCCTTCTATCGAGATGAGTAACTCCATGTCGTCTGCAAATTCCGGCTGACTGATTTTACTCTCGCTAGTTATGATACCACTTCCAACCTGGTTGCACATGTCAATCCTGTTCATGTGAATAATGAGCAGGAGAGGTGAAAATACACAACCTTGGCGGAGTCTGACTCCTCCATTGAATGGTTTCAATTTAGCATCATTTATCCATATACAAGTACTCAGGTATTCATATGAGGGCAGCAAGAAGATAGCCATCAATCCTATACTCCTGCAAAACCTTCCACAGCATGTCTCAAAGATCAAGGTCAACAAGACAAGATTATATTTCTTGGCAATACTCCTATGATTTCTCGAAGTCTTGCTGCAATGTAAATATTTGGTCAGCTGTGCTGCATGCAGGGTGAAAACCGCACTGTGGATCAGCTAGCTTGGACTCAACAATTCCCTTGCATCTCTTTGTCAGTCACTTAGCATAGACTTTACTGGGGAGGCTTAACAAAGAGATCTCTCTTAAATTTGAACAATCTTTTTTGTCTTCCATTTTGAAAATTGGGTTTATCACTATTGATTGCTATGCTTAAATGCTTTTCCATAGATCCAGGACATTCGGCACACACGTGTCAGCCATAGAATACCATCTCTATTTAAAGCTTTTAACATCTCAGGCCGAATTTCATCTACTCCAGTGGCCTTGCAATGTTTCAGCACTTTAATTGTTTTTATGACCTCAGCCTCTGAGAGATTAGTCACTACTCCCAGATGCACCTCATGTACATCCAAAGATGCTGTTGTAATCAGGTTTAGGAGATCACCAAAGTATTCTCTCCAACTCGCAATGATGCACCTCTCAGAAGAGAGGAGAACCTACATGTGTTCTTAATAGCAGGTATGAAGGAAGGCTTCTTATTACGAAGTCAGTGGGTGGTCTGCCAGAACACTTTATTTGCTGATCCGAAGTCGGATTCCAACTTTAACCCGAACGTCCTCCCATATCTTAACTTTGGACGCCTTTACTGTCTCTGTTGCAATTCTTCAGGCCTGCTTGTACCAGAAGTGCAAGAAGGAGGACTTATTTCCAACCCAAGCTTTGCAGGAGCTCATGCAGTAATACGTCAGCTTCAGCATTCAGTAATCAGAAGGGAGGTAGGTGTAAATGCCAAACTCACTATCTTCAATTCGGTATTCATACCGGCCCTTACCTATTGTCATGAATCTTGGGTAATGACTGAAAGAATACAATCACAAATACAAGCAGCCAAAATGGGGTTCCGCATAGGGCGGATATCAGAGTGTCACTCCAAGTAGAGCCTCTACTTCTCCAAATTGTGATATCATAGCCCTGATGCTATGAGCATATGGTTAGAATGTCTCAGAAAAGAATCGCTGGACAGATTTTAAAGGCAAAAACAACTGGCAGGCGACCCAGTGGTAGACCCTTAGCAAGATAGTTAGATAACATCTATGAGCTAACTGGTCGCGCTTAGGGATCCAGCTGGATCAGTTGGAGATGGCTGCTTCTGACAGGACCCGCTGGAAGGAGTGCTTGAGGACTCTGCCGACTGGACCCTCTCAGGAATCAGTGGGCGAGGAAGTGGAGGAAGAGGAAGTGGAGGAAGAGGAAGAGGAAGAGGAAGAGGCAGAAGATGATATATATATATATATATGGGTGGAGGAAGGAATATTTGTCTCATTTTCCATACTGTCACGTATTGAATAGATTAACACCGTCCTAGATTAGACATATCAGAGAAGCATGTTTTATTCATTAATTCCATGTTTTAACATGGTTTCTATATCTGGATGTCCTATGTTGTCTCTGTTTTTTTCTTTCAACAACAACTGAGGGTTGTCTCATATCTGAAAGATGGGAGAGAGAGAGAGAGTGATGAACAAGAACCAGTGTGATAATTTAGTGAGGAGAGAGAAAAGGAAGTGAGGAAGAGTTAGAAAGAGGGCTGCTACATGATAATTGTTGGTCTGGGTGTTGAATAGAAACAGCATAAGAGGCAGGTAGACAGAGTGATAGAGGAAGGTGTAGATAAAATGAGAGAATGAAAGAATGAAGGGGGAATGTTTGTGAAAAGAGATAGACTATTATATTTCAGAACTCCGATCAGTCTTTGTATGGCTTATTGTAAATTTTATGCATACCATTAGGAGTAGAAGACATGTCAACCCGACATCACGTTTTGGATTTATGGAGTTAGAGCAAACATAAATACAACATGTTAGAATCCATAAAATACATCCTTATTATTTGTGATTTAATTTCATTTACATTCAGATCTCGTTACATCATTCTTCACAGAGCTGTCTCAATTTGCAAACATAGGTAACAAGATCTGAATGTAAATGAAATGAAATCATGCATCATCATCATCACCATCGTTTTTACATTCATTTTTCCATGCTCTCATGTGTTGGATGGATCCTTTTCAGCTCAGTATTTTTTCCATTCGCTCTGTTCGTTTGTCATCTCCTCTGTGAGTCTCAGCAATTTGAGATCAACTTTCACTAGCTCTGCCCAGGTCTTCCTTGGTCTACCTCTACTGTGGCTTCCGTCCACTGGGAATCCCTGGCAATTCTTTACTCATTGGTCATCATCCAGGGATGTATTTTCTGGATACTAAAAATAATCATTCTTCACAGAGCTGTCTCTTTTCACAAACATAGGTACTTTCATTATGATATAAAATCCTTATACATATCATTATAACATCTAAATGTATGTTTTTATTTTGTGAATGTCATAAAGAAAGAAAATCACAGCATGCCATACAAATGTTTTCTGGTCTTGTTAATTATCATTGTTAAGTAATCACCACATTAAATGTACTTAAATATTTCTATTTCACCACTTAATGAATTCCCTATAAATTTCAAACATTAATCATTAATACTTTTGTTTTGAACTTTATAAAGAAAGGCACATTTTTCTGCCTGTAAAACTCATGATTCCTACATTCCTCATTTCTCTACAAGTACTGAATATAAACATATACAATGCATAAATATAGCATGCTGCTTATAAAGATTATTCTGATCTAATGGTGGAAAATAGCCCATAAATCATTTTATCATTTAAATATTTAATAACTCTTTTGCTAACGATTTATTTTTAATTCTCATTTTTACTTCAGATTTTGAAATTATGTTCCTTGGAAATTTATTATTGCAAACATCCTAACGAGGGAACACATAAATGTTATTATGAAAAATAAATAAATAATATTAGCAAATGAAAAACGGAACATATATAACAATTAGTAGTTCTAAGTTACTCATTTATCCCTCCCTTTCACAAGCAAATTTTCTAGCAACTAATAGGCTAATTTACTATCAATACTAACACAGTTTGTAATCATTTTTTTTTTCAACATTAGCATAAATAATGTTTTCTTGTATAGGCACAATTATTTAAACCTTTTGATACCAACCCACTTGAAATTGCTTCTGGTTCTATGATACAAAACTGTTTGACTTAAAATGTTTATATTTATCAAAACAACCTTACTAAGTCAAGTTATAAATACTATATTAAATGAGAAAATTAGTTACATTACTAAATCTTTACAAATTCTTGAATATTTTCAGAATGATTTGAGAATGATTGGCTTTAGAAATATGGTAACGAAATGATTAACTGAATCATATATTTTAATGATCCCAGAATAAGAAAACATGAACTTAATTGTGGCACGATTTGACACAACTAAATGCTATCTTTTGCCCAGTAGTCAACTAATTCTGTTAGTTTACAACTACAACTAACATTAACGATAAACTTATTTGATGAGGAACATAATCAATTTTTAAAAGGGGAATGGTATAGTTTAAAAATAACAGTTTAAACATACTTATTAAATCTGGATGACTAACAAAGAAGACATAATCCTTTTGATAACATTCTACTTAATTGATTGTGTGTGTGCGTGTGTGTGTGTGTGTGTGTGTGTGTGTGTGTGTGTGTGTGTGTGTGTGTGTGTGTGTGTGTGTGTGTGTGTGTGTGTGTGTGTGTGATAGGCTCCCTCGTTATTTGCATCTACCAAATTCGCTCACAAGGCACTTGGCAATCCACTGCTATAGTAGAAAACACATGCTGTTGTGAGGTTGAACATAAAAACAATATGGTTGTGAAACAAACTTCTTAACCACATAGCCAAGCCTTCACACATTAAACTAACTCTATGGATACCTCAAGGTATAAAAATGATTACACTCTTGTATTATTCATTAGCTTTTTTTAAAATCCTTTTTAAACCAATTTATTCTCAGAGTTGTGTTGGTTCCAATGGCAATAGATTTTTGTTGTATCACTTTAATATGTTATTGTTTGTGTAATGAAGCAAAATGAACTCTTCTTAGATCATTCCTCTGATTCTATTGAAAACTTTACTTTATGACTACTCCAAATTCCTGCTCACTTCATCAATCATTCTCTCCCCCTTTCTCTCTCTCTCTCTCTCTCTCTCTCTCTTTCTCTCTGTATATATATATGTGTGTGTGTGTAATGTATGTGTTTCTGTGTATTTCTGTATATATATGTTTGTGTGTGTGTGTGTATACATTTCTGTGTTTTTCTCTGTGTGTGTGTGTATGTATATTTTCATTTCTTTACTACAGACTATCTTTTATTTTCTGTATCTATTCTTTGTGTTCCTGTCTCTATTTTGTACTCCTGAAGAAGGGCTAAGACACGACACGTCGAACTTTCTTTCCCCTTTTCCATATAATGCATGAAACTAATAAGACTTTTTGTACCTCTGTTTTGTCGTTTCCTTGAACTATATATATATATATATAACGGAGGAAATGTGGTAAGGAACCAGGTGGACCATAACGCACCAACGTACTCAATGCTTAGGGTAGTAGAGTGGGTAATAGGAACGAGTAGGACCCCAACGGCTTAAGTCCAGAATTAGCCGTCGAAATGGGTTGAGCTCAGCCGTCGGGGTCCTACTCATTCCTATATATATATATATATGTGTGTGTGTGTGTGTATGTACAGCTCTTTAATCTCCCTTCTTTAATCTACATTGCTGTGTACTGCTCTGTGTTACTCTGCCCAATGGATCTCATTCTATGGTGCTTTAATGTATTTTCCAACAATGACTATGCTACCCTCAATAAGTACAAACACACATACTATTATATTCACTAGTGTTAAAACTAGTTGTATGAATGTTGTAAAATATAATTCCTTACTACTACAGAACTTGTTTGAGACACAATTCAGAGAAAAGAAAATACAAATGAATAAAAATAATACTAAAAAAATAAAATATTTAAAAAATCAACATAAAAGATAAATAATAAAGAAAATAAAAGACGATGGCGGGTGAAGTTCGGTTCTGGTTGTTAAGGATATGGTTTGTCATTTCAGATAAAATTTATGAGATTGATTCAAAGAGAAACTCTGAGAATAAAAGTTAAAGTAACTGGCATAAAGAAATAGACTATATCTAATAATATACTAGAGTTTGAAAGCTTTCTATGAGATATTGATAAAGTATTGCTTGAAAGCCAATGAAAATTGTATTAAGTACAGGGAGGCCAAAATAAAAAAAAGAAAAGAAAAGAGATGACAAACAAAATTAATAATAATAGTGATGATAATAATAATAACAATTATAATAATAATAATAATAATAACAATAATAATAATGGTGATGACAATAATGATGATAATGGTGATGATGATGATGATGATGATGATCATCATCATCATCATCATGACGATGACAACAATAATAATGATAATAATGATGATGATGATAATAGTGGCCACAACAACAACAACGATAACAATAACAATACTAATAATAAATAAATGGAGAGAAGTGATAAAAATGTTTAATACTCTTGTAGTTACTGCAGTGTCATTGAAGAGAGCTGATCGAGTTGAAGACTGATTACCAAACAACAAGTGGGTCTCCTTTTTAGTAGGAGGATTTTAAAGAAGGAAAAATAAAGTGTATTTTTTCTGTGTTTTTTTTTAGTTAGTTTGTTTATTTGCTTCATTTCATTTTGTTTTGTTTTTGTTTTTTGTTTTTGTTTTTGTTTTTGTTTTTGTTTTTTTTCTTTTTTGCTTTTCTTACTTCTTTGTCATATTGCTTCTTTTTCTTTCTTTTTAGTTGTATGGTTGTAGTTGTAATTGTAGGAGATAAATTATTGCCTGAAAATCTACCGATGTACAGTATAGGGGAATCTTAGCAGATTTTTAACTTCCACAAAGATAAGTTATTTGGCTAAAAATAATCACAAAGGAAAGAACCTAATGATGATGATGATATATATATGTGTGTGTGTGTGTCTATGTGTGTGAAAGTATGTTATTGTATCTTTATGTTCTTGTTTATCGCGAACTATGTATATATATGTGTGTATGTATATACACACAGATATATATATATATGTATGTATGTATATGTATACTTATATATATATATATATATATATATGTATACTTATATCTATATATATATATATATATATATATATAATGCTCAGTTTAGGATTTTATGAACTAGGAAGACTCTATCAAGACCTGTTACAACAGTTAGCTACAAGACCTTAGTTAATAATATAAATTAGGAGAAAGAAGGAAAGACGGACAAACTCATTGCTTTATGTTAGATGTTGTCTTTCATTTTTTCTTCTTCAATAAAACAGTAAATGCTCCAGTATTTCTTATACTACAGAAGTTCTTAAAAGGAAAATAATGGTATAATCTACTTTATAGCTATTTCATGATATGATATGAGTGTGTGAATGTGTTTGTGTAAGTAGATGCCTGTGTGTGTATGTATGAGACTATATATGTGTCCATGTGTGGGAAGTAAACATAAAAGCAGAAAAATCGTTCTTTCTGGTAAGTAGGTAGAAATGGTAGAGAACTGGACTAAATGTCTTATATAATTTAGTTTTATTTGTCTTTATTCAGATTTTAAGTCCTGCTGGGGACAATTTTCATTTTCCTCCTATCACTATGGCCTACGTATATCCTCTCTGTGTGTATCCAATTTAGAATAGGTAAACTATATCAATGTCTGTCATATTAGGTTGCTAAAAGTTTTGTTGCTTCGAAGGGCATCTGGATGTAAAACATTGCCTTATAAAAATCCCCATAATGAATGCAGTCTTTTATGGAGCCCATAAGGTGAAGCCTATTTAGCATATGAAAATGGGCTTAAAATGCATGTTGGTCTGTTGTTATACCACGGCATCCATATCTCTCATGTGACTAAAAATATTTCTGGAAAGTTCCTCTCTAAGTTACAGACCTGAGGAGTGTTTTTTTTTATGAAAAACTTGCTGTTGTTCTTGCATGCAAGCATTCCTTCTCCACACCACTAACTTTACCACATAAACAAGGACTGATAAATTTGGGTCCCAATATCATCAAGTGTGTTGCTCTCAGAATGCTAAGAATCACTCAGTCACTCCAACAGTTCTGACAATCGATTGCTCCAGACAAGTCCTTTATTTGTTGATGCCCCAGAAGAATGAAAAGCAAAGATGATCTCAATGAGGTTTTAATTCAGAGTGTACATACACAGAATATATACTGCGAGAAATTTTGTTCAGTGTCCTAATGATTCTACCAGTTTGCTGCTTTAGAGTTGATATAATCATCATCTGTAGAATATTGTGGTTTATCATATTTGAGAGAGTATATTGATAATTAGAGTAATCCCTATTATTTACTATTAGTATTGTAGATTGGTAGAGTGTCACACAAAATCCTTTTCTATGTTCTGAGGTCATATTTGCCTTTCATCCTTCTGAGGTTCAATAAAATAAAATACCAGTTATCTATTGTGAGTAATATAATCGACTTTCCCCTTCCCTCAAATTGTAGGTCTTGTGCCAATATTAGAAAGAATTATTATTATTGTGGATTAGCAAAATTGTCAGTACATTGGACAAATTTGGTATTTATCACATTTGTTCTAGTTCTTTATATTCTGAATTCAAATCTCACTGAAGTCAACTTTGCCTTTCATTCTTCTGAGATTGATAAAATGAAATACACACCAAATGTACTTTAAATGGTTAAATTCTACCCCCAAAAATGTGGCTTTAGGCCTATGTGAGAAACTATTATTATTAAGTTGGTGAAATGGCAAACTTAATATAATTCCAAATTAAATGTCTTGCAATACTAGTTTTTAGTTTAAATTTTATTAAGTTTAGTTTAACTTTCAGCTCTCTATGAATCATAGGAGAGGAAAATGAGTCATGGAGAGATGAAAGTGTATCAAAGAGATGGAGAGGGAAGCATATGGTGATCAAACCTGAAAATACTGGGTGAAAGTCCTAGACGTAGATATATTAAAACTTCAGTCTACATCACAACCGTTACTTCAATATTCATTTCACCATGCTTGCTCAGCTTGGCAGGTTTTCCCTAGCCCTATATATTGCCAATCATAACAGTCATTTTTCATTTCTTTTGTGAGATTGGACTTGATCACTTTATTCTATGAATTCCTGAATCTTCCTCTTCCACAAAGTCCTTTAAAATTCCCTACACTTCTTATACAGCTGTCATCCCCCATGACTGAACCATTATCCATGCCAGTGCAATATGTTTCTTGTACACAATATATGTTTCTTCTTATAAATCATTTTATTCTCATAATTCATTTTTATTTAATAGTTCTTATACATCTTATTACAATATTACACATCCAGCAGAATATGTTTGCTTCATGTATTTATATATATATATATATATGTGTGTACTCATTCTCTTATGAGCAAACAGACTGTATTGACAGAACATTAATTATAGATGGTCTTAAATTTATCTTAAAAACAATTATTTCATGTTTGATGAAACAGCCTATCAACAAAAATTAGGAACAGCCATGGGAACAAAAGTTGCACCAGCATGTGGCAATGTCATGGGATATTATGAATTAAAAATTTATAAACAATACCTCCAGAAAATACCCTACTGTTATATAAAAGAAAACTGGAAAAATACCTGGATGACTCCTTTATTTTCTGGGGTGAAAATCTTGACAACCTTAAAAAACTTTCAAAATCTTATCAATAATATAAATCCTAATATCCAATTCAGTAACGAAAATCCTCTTTCTTAGATATACTAATAAGAAAAAAAAAATACAAGACTAGAAACAATATTTTAAACCAATAAACTCCTGATGATGCTTTCTTTGTACATTTTTTCAGCCAAAACACACCAGGAACCACTGCTCCATTAAACCTAACTAAGTGATGCTGTACAATACTCTTAAACCAGACAAGAAACTACTGACAAGAAGAGTGAAAAGATAGTCATCAATAGAAAATATCCTCACAATTCAATCAAAATTAGTATTCAAAGAGCAAGACAAAGGAACATCCAGGAACTTCAAGAAATAAAAACATAAAATATGAAAAAGTTATGCCATATATTTCAACTTTTAATCCCAAAATGACCGAAATCTATAAACGCATACAACTAAAAATATCTATTCTACTAAAGGACAAAACATGAAAAACATCTTACAGAACTATCCAATTATGAATAGTACGATAGGTAAAAAATGACTAAAAGACGATATTGAAGAAAGCTGTATATATTATTTTAAGGATCCTGAAGTTAGAAAATGCAGTATGCCAGACTGATGGGTATGCAGCTATTTATTAGAAGGTACTAAATTTCACTTCAAAGAGGGACCTATTTTCAAGATTAGAAATAAACTCTCATCTTACTCATACAGTACACCATCAACAAATTAGGGACATGTACGCCAGAAATATCCCTCGGAGTCAACATATACAGAGTCGTTGAGGGCAAACATTGTGGAATTTCAATGTTGTCTCATGCTATAAAGGGAAATATTCAACATCAGGAAAACAACTCATTAATAAGAAAATACACATTATAACTTTATAGCTAAATATAAACCAAAATGAAACTCATTGCCCAAGGGTTAACAAGTGACATTTAATTGAATACATAGCCAAACCAGTATTTTGTCACATGTCATGAATTATATCCTTAACATAAGGGACAACATTTGCCTCTCTTGTCTTATAAAAGGTGTAAACAACACACAACAACATATGTAAAATATATTCTACCTGTCTTGCCAGAATGTGTAAAATATATTCAATACCAGCACAAATTAAAATGAAACTTTGACAAGTTACACATTATGAAACCAATTAATACAAACACTAATTAGATAAACATGACTATTTCTGAAAACCCACTCATATTTTAAAAAGAAACCATGATTAATTTTGTCTCAAATAATTTCTTTTCATTGTCAACTGTAAATGTGCATGTGTGTGTTTAAAACACAATAGCTGTATCTTCAAATCTTTACTATTATTTTTAATGCATATATGTGTGCATGTGTATATAGATATGTATGCATACATCTATATTCTTCATTTAGTTTACAGTTTGTATTGAATATAATCTTTATTATGATTATTGGATGCACCAATTTAAGAATGGTAAATACAATTACCATCAAATGAGGTTTTATGTCTTTTAGTTATTGAAAATAATTTCTTTATGAATTATAGAATTTCCTGAGTAAATAATTAAAAGAGTCACCTATTAAAATTCTTTAGAGTTGCTATCATTCAATCTCCTATAAGTGGTTAGTTTGGGAGTGGAAAAATATCAGTTAATTCAGATTACTGCTTGTTTGTTGTTATGAACTGTTAACAATAATAACAAAATTATTGTTAACAAAATATAGTTTCAGTGATGGTGTGTGTAAAAAATAACCACTTGTGTCAAATCTATGTTTAGAGTATTAGCAACAGCATATATATAGACAAGCTACAGGGGAGGAGGCTAAATGTGGACACTGAAATTGCTAGAAAGAGTGGCAGTTAAATATATTTCAAATCATTTCTGTCTTGTTTATTCAGAAGCAATATTTTGAAAATAAATTTAATTTGGTCTGCATTTTTTTTTCAAATTTGAATTAACATATGTACCATCACCATTGACTTATAGACAACGGCAATATATTAACATACTATATTTGATATTATTGTTGAAGGTTTGAATAACAATAAGAGCACAGAACATTGTTAGTTTACTTACAGCTAATGATGAACAGATATTATTATCAAGAGCAAGTAGGGTGGTACATTGGCAGCATATAGTTACAACCCTTTGTGTACTGAGTTCAAAACCCACTGAGGTTAGCTTTGCCTTTTATCCTTACAGGGTTGATAAAATAAAGCACCAGTAATGCACTGGGGTCAATTTAATCAACTTTCTCCTCCCTAAAAGTGTTGGCCTTGTGCCTAAATAAGAAACCATTATTGGGATCAAGTTCAGTCAGTCAATATGAAGACATCAATTAATGAAATTCATACAGATTATTGTGGTAAGGGTGTGGAACTAAAGATCAAAATGTCATAAGTTCGATTCTCCAACTGGGTTGTGTGTTGTGTTCTTGAGCAAAATACTTCATTTCATGTTGTTCCAGTACAATCAGCTGAAAATGAGTACCAGCAATAGCTGATGATTTAACCCTGTGATTGACTGTGGTCTTGATGCCATGGAAACTGGGATAAACACTGGCCTGACAAGCCACCGGGCTTGAGAGAGAATTAAGATACAGATCATGAAGTCCAACATGGTAGAAAGAAACAAATTGGTATTTTGATAAACAAAATAAGCCTACTTCAAACATCCTTCTTAACTTCAAGTTGTTTTTAATAATAATTTTTAAAAAAGCATAAATTCAGATTCAGCAAATTTACCCTCTTAATGGGTGGAATTTACCCACCGGAGGTAAATTCTCTCCAGGTTGGGAGCCCCTATCTTCTCGTTTTAACCCTTTTTATACTAATCCACCAGAAACTACCCTTTGTACTATGATTCAAAACTCTATATTTTAAAATCTATTTATCTAAAAACCTCCCATCATAATCCCATGTCCAGTATATTTCAAACAGGACCAAATTAACCATAAAACAAAATAATCACATCAAGAGAAGAGGGGCACCATTATATTCAAGTTAAATGTATTTGATATTCTAAAGTCTAAGTCTAAAGTCCGTCTCAAGCTGGGAATCTCATCAGGCTGGTGCTTATCTTGGTTTTGTAGCATAAAGTGATTGAGAGTACACGACTCCCCCTGGAAAGGATGCTAGTCCATTACAGGGTTAAAACCCCAGCTATAGCTGGAATGCATTTACAGCTGAGTATACTGGAGCAACATGAAATGAAGTGTTTTGCTCAAGAACACAACACACAACCCAACCCAGGAATCGAACCCACAACAATATGATTATAAATCCAACACCCTTACCACTAGGCCACGCACCTCCACTTTGACATTCCCCACCAAAATTCTTTTGCAGACTCTAACCAATTAAATAATGAAACATTCTTGATATTTCAAGCAATATCCAGTATTTTGCATAGAGATATCGTTTAAAAAGCCTTTAGAAAAAAAAGGAAGGTCAGCATTTTATTGAATATTCTTGATATATCTTGCTCAAATTTTATATCAGATAGTGTGTATCTAGGACTCCATTATCTAATGTGCTATTTACTGCAAGATGGGAGTAGAATGTGTTGGTGGAAGTAGTGGTGGTGGTAGTGGTGGTGTGGAGTAGTGCCAGGGATTGTGATAGTGGTGGTGGTGATGATGATGGGGGGGGGGGGTGATACTGCTGCTGATGATGAAGATGGTAGTGGTGGTGGCGTTGGTGAAGAGGAGGATGAAGGGGAGATAAAGGTGGATGGGGAAGAGGAGGATAAGGAGGAGGAGGAGGGGCTGAAGAAGGGGGATGAGAATGATGATGATGATGATGATGATGATGATGATGATGATGATGAGGATAAGGAGGAGTAGGAGGACAATAAGGATGCCAAAAATAGGACAACAAATAATGATGATTATGATTATGATTATGATGATGATCAGAAATATTTTTAAAACTCTTCCAGGAAGGTATAAACAGATGCAAATATAGATGAACAGGGTAGGGGTTGACAGAATGACAGCAGAGAAAAAGGAAAAAAGGGACAAAGAGAAAAATGGAAATCAAATATTAATGACCCCAATTTGAAGAAAGCACTTTTAGAAAATACCAGTTTTAAAATATATGGTAGCAAAACAAACCACATTAAAATTGTTGCTGCTGCTTAAACTGCTGATGTTGTTGCTGCTGCTGCTGCTGCTGATGATGATGATGATGATGGTGAAGTTGATGATAATGTTGTTGGTAGTGTTGTTGCTGTTTTTGTTGTTGTGTTAGTGGTGGTGCTGGTGATGATGGGGATGGTGATTGTGATGATGATGATGATGATGTTGATAATAACTATAATAACAAAAGAAGAAGAAGAAAATGACATCGACATGAGCAATAATAATATATCTTTAAAATAAAATAAAATATAAATAAGAATAAAAATAAAATGATGAAAACATTCTGACGAATATATTTTGAATAGGTAATATATTCTGAAGTCGATTACCCTGAAGAATGAATTCCGTGTTTGTAGGGAAGAGATGGAAGAAAATATGGTCTTTCCTGCTGTTGAAGATATGGGAATTAATTATGGTGAAGAGCAAAGTGTTGTGGTGATGAAGAGAATATTTTGGCTCTAAGCTATGGGAATGCCTACTTGGCATTCAGCTTGAGTAGAAAAATATCAAATCTTTAGATAGTAGGATTCTCAAATATTTTGACAAAACAAAGCTTAATCATATCTTTAAAAAAATATCTATTTGCCCTAAATATTTTTTTCATTTATAAAATCAGTTAAGAAGGAGGAAAAATAATCAAGAATAACATTGTTCAGTTTATTACAAATTATTAAAATAGTTCTCATCAAAAACATATACTTAATATTCGTTGATACTATTGGCTTGGAAAAATATGAAGGGGTTTTGGGGGTTTTTTTCAGAGAAGGAATTTTACTATAGAATACAGATTCTGTATTTATTATCATTGTTCAACTGCAATAGCAGACTAGATAACCACAACCCACTTCCACCCATTGCCCCTTTCATAATCAGTTGTTATGCAATGATTGAAATCTTAGTCCTGGCCATTAGTGGAATTTGAATCCCAGAGTGAAATTTGAACATTGAATGCAAAATGCTGGAACAGATACCACAAAACTTCTTACAGTGGTCAGTGGATTGGCAGTATCGGTAGAGGGTCGGATGCCATGCTTTCCAGCATAGTTACATCCCTTTACGATCTGAGTTCAAATCCCGCCGAGGTTGACTTTGCCTTTCATTCTTACGGGGTCGATAAAATAAAGTACCAGTAATGCACTGGGTAATTGCTGGCCTTGTACCTAAAGTAGAAACTATTATTAAATTTTCCCATTCTGTAAGGGTAGGTTTTATGTTGTGACAATCTGGAGCATTCAGCTACCAGCCAATATTTCACTGCTCACCAGGTTGAAGTGGGTAAACTGTCAAAGTATCCACTGTTCTATGATAGGTTTATGGTTAAGCTTATGGCAGTGGATACTTCTGGCATTCTTCATCTCCCTCCCCTTGGACCACATACCTACTATCAGGGTGGTGTTAGCTACCCACAAGTGTTAGCCCCATGAGGAGGAATGGCTGTTCCGGCACATCTACCTTGCCATCCTGTCTGCTGGGACCACAAGGCCATGATATATATTAGTATATGATCTGAGTTTTTATTATTTTCACAAGGCATCTTGTCTAGTACTCTAATAATTCTGTTAATCCACAGCCACAGACTAATAAGAGAGTCAGCCAAAAAGTTCATAGGCTGGCTATAAAGGAGTGATTCTAGAGCTGTGAAATCTTGCATGCATTAATTTCATCTCTTTTTATTAATAACAGCCTTGTTACTTTCCAGGGTTTATGTTGAAAAGTAAACCTCACTCAGACATTCCATGAGAAAATCTTGGTAAGTATATGAACTTTTCAGCTGATCCTTGTACTTTATTCTATTAAGTCTGAAAGGGTGAAAAGCAAATTGACCTCAGTTGGATCTGAAGTCAGTATCCAGGCAGTCAGAACAAATAGACCAAGATATTGTCTGAAACGAATCTCCCAGTTTGCTGCCTATCTTACAAGCTCATGAATAAATGGATTCTAAATGATTTTATAGAATAACTTTTGTTATGTTATTAGTAGGGTAATGTTTAGACTTTAGACTTTATTTTTAGACTTTTAAAACATGTTATACCTTATACAGACCTAAAGATATAAAGTGTAAAGCGAGAACTTTAATATTCATTTAAAAAAATATCCAATGACAAAATCAAAATTATTTACATATCATACATTGCTGCAATATAAAATTTCACGTTCTCAGGAGAAAAATAAACCTGTCTTTAGTTAGTAACATTTTGTAATGTGCTTAAATGTTTTTAATATCAAAATCACCATTAAATTTAAATTGTCCAATGGATTTGATGGAACTGGGTAATTCTAGGTTAGATGCATGCGGAAAGTTCAATTCAGCATATTGGTTTAGATGGATGCGGATTTTATGAGCATAATAAGCACACTAAATATGCACCGAATTAAGGACCCATATACAGTGTATTGATTCAGTATAGTATTTGTCATTAATAACAAATTTTTACTTTTAAATTTTTGCCGAAGTTATTGGTTTATCAAAGCAGTTTAATAAGTCAATCACAATAGTCAAATTTTGAATTAAAAAGTCACCATTAATAACAAATATTATTATCTTTGCTAGTGTTTAAGTTAAACAGCCAAAGGCAGTGGATTTACAGAATTGTTATAGTGTTGGTGGAGAATTTCTTGCAGTTTTAGCTAAATCTTTTAGTCTTCAGATCTTGCTGTGGCCTACTTGGGTGACAAACTTAATCTGTAACCTGGTTTAACATCATGTTAAACCAGGTTATATGGAAATAAGGGACCTTTAATAAAATCCACTCTGTTGTAAGCATTTGGGCTGGGTCTCTGGTTTGAGGATATCGTCTTCCTAACTTTACTCACTCCCATCTGCCTCAGTGGCCTTGAAAATCAGCATGGACATTGTCTTTCTCTCCCTAACTAAACAGTAATAAAAACCCCAATAGTGTACTTATCTCTTTTGGAACCCCCCCCCCCCCCCCTCTCATTATATTACATTAAGAAGGTAGAACTTCCTTTTCAAAGCAAAAATATGTCTCAATCCAAAAGAGGAATATATACACATGCATCTGTTAGTTTTATACATACACATATTAATACATATGTCTCTCTTCTTGTCACACATACTGTATTTTGCTGCGTTGTCTCTATGCTAACACAAGACCAAGGCATTCCTCTACAGAGTATCTCCCCTCTACAATTTCCTTCCTGGTCACTTCCTGTAGAAATCAAATTTTCAAACTGAATATCAACTGTATCCCTTTCACCAATCAGAGCACCACACTATATGGAAGTCATGAGCACCACACCTTTCTCTAAAATAAACTATTAAAAAAAGCACCCAGGATGAATTATGTTTAGTTTTGTAGTTAATGCCATCTTTAAAGGTGTGTTATAATCAGAGTGTCAACTTGCAACCATTATCAACACTGCTAGAAGGGTTTTTGTTCCTCCAAATTTTCTATATTATCAGTTAGAAAACTCGTTTGTTATACCATATAAGATACACTTTCTACAAAGTACATGACAAACTAAGCTGGGACTTATCTACTGGACCTACAAAACCTAAATTCAAAATATATGCTACCTTGTAAAATGGTGTATGTAATATAGAGGTGCAATGTATACACAAGTATAGATAGCTCTCACCTATTTCTATTAATCTGCCTCAATTGTATTATCTAATGTCCATTTTTCAAATAAAGGCCTTTTCTTCCCATGTTTTTATCCAGTTAACAATTCAAATTAAACTAACACAGTAATACCAGCTTTTTAATATAAATGCAAGAATAAATTTTACATTTCAAATAAACTCATTGAACCATGACCACCTTACATGTGTGCAGTCCCCAGCCCTGAGCATCTGTATGACAATCACTGAAAAAAGATGTTGTTTGTGAATTAATCCCGAAAAAGAAAATAATGGTACAAATTTGATGAAATTCTGTGCATTTCCTTTCCTGAAGAATTCAGATTAAATCAACAGTGTAAAATGATTTGTGTATTCATGCAGAATGCTGTGTAAATAACAATAGTTAACAAAAGTGCATAGCAGAACAGAATAGCAGATTGGTGGTATATAGTAAAACAGTTACCTGGCCAGTGGGTTCATGGCTTCGATGAATTAAATAAATAAAAATTATTTGACTAAATGAGGAGATAATTGATTAATTTTGAGGAACCTATGAAACCGAAAATAAAAGAACATCACACACACATATATATTATGAAATAAAAAAAATAAAGATTTATAACTGATGGAAGATATTTTGTGGTTGTTTACTACCACACATATAGGATATGTGGTAGTAATTAGGTAAAATATAATGATAGTGAAGTAACCCAGTCCTGTGAAATGTCAATAAATAATCCAGGAAAAGTTCCAAAATTACAATCACTCTTGGGTCCCAAATAATAGGAGGGGACTAGAATAAGCAGTCATGGTGGAAAATCGGTATTTTTTCTAGGTTGTCTCCCTTGATCTTTTTGAAACCCAGAATAAGTTATTTAGTTTACATATTGTAACCCAAACCCATCTTATTTATTTAATAATGTATGGGATTTATTGTAATGTTCTTTTTCTGTCATGTATAATATTTTTTAATGTCTAAAGGAAATTAATTATCGCAGAAATGTTACCATTTAAAATAAAATTTTGCTGGACATCGATTAAAATAATTTAATAAGCAAGGGGAATCTAAACTATAATAAAGTAAGAAGCACGGGAATGAATATTACATATCTATTAAATTCCATGGCTGTTCATTAAATATATTTTATTATTTATTTAAAGATTCACTTCTTTAAAATTTTCAAATGACAAAACTTCCGGTGGCGATCGCTTAAATAAATACTCAGATATTTCCGTCAATAATTTTCTCCTAATGCAGTTTATATATAATTGTTTCTACTTTAGGCACAAGGCCAGCAATTACCCAGTTCATTACTGGTACTTTATTTTATCGACCCCGTAAGGATGAAAGGCAAAGTCAACCTCGGCGGGATTTGAACTCAGATCGTAAAGGGACGTAACTATGCTGGAAAGCATGGCGTCCGACCCTCCACCGATACTGCCAATCCATCGTCTTTTTTTTAATGTATCATGGATTATGTTCCTGAGTACATAAGACAGTGTAACACAGTCTTCTTTCAATTTCTGTGTATATTGTCAATTACGATTTTATTTGATGTATCATATCTACATGCATATATACTTGTGTAAAATATCAATATACACACTACACATACTAGCAGAAAACCACCCGAAGGGTGTTTTTTCTGCTAGTCTGCTTAATAATCGGAATGATTATTTGAGATGTGAAAGTAGATTTATAAATAATGTTTATAAATTTGTTTTTCTTTGGAATGCATGTGAAATTATTCAGGATTTGTCGATGAAATTGGGTTAAATAAGAATCTTTCAATGTCCCTAGATCTACCTCTCCAATCTCTATGCAATTCCCTTGCCCACACTGTAACGTGGTCATGTTTGTGACATGACAAAAAGTGCCCAAGTAAAACTGTAAAGTGGTCATGTAGGTGCCATGACAGAAAGCACACAGCCCACACTGTAAAGTGGCCATGCTGGTCAAGTAATAAAAAGTGCCCAGTCCACACTGTAAAGTGATAATGTAGGTGTCACAACAAAAGCATCCAGGACACAGAGTAAATGTGGTTGGCATTAGGAAGGTCATCCAGCCATAGAAACCAAGCCCAAATCAGTTCTGTTTGAGCAAGACATGGCTTGTCTCACAATGGGGTAACTCATGTATCCCATGCTAGCATGGAAAATTCTAATTATTTTCTCAACCTCAGAAGGATGAAAGGAAAAAGTTGACCTCAGTGTAATTAGAACTCAAAATATAAAATGCCATAACTAAAAGCTACAAAGCAGTTTTTTTAATACTTTAATGACACTGTCAATTTACAACCCTCAAGGAATTTTAAATTAATAACTGTTTCTACTTTTGGCACAAGGCCAGCAAACAACAATAAATAATGGTTTCTGATTTAGGCACAAGGCCAGCAATTCTGGAGGAGGGGAAGTCAATTAAACTGACTTCAGTGCAATACTGTTTCTTTATCTTATCAACTCTTTAAGGATAGATGGCAAAGCTAACCTCAGAGTGATTTGAACTCAGGTTCTAATGGAATGGAACTCTATGTCACAAAGCATATTATCAGATGCTCTACAGACACTGCCAATCCACCACCCATATAACAACAATATATAATGATTTTGAATAAACACAAATTATTGGGGCAGGGATGGTGTGATGAATTAAATTGACCCTAGTACATGATTGAATCTTGTCTTGTCAAGACTGCATAGATAAAAGACAAAGTATATCCTGGTAGTATAATAAATAATAATAATTTCACTTAATACTCTGAACTTTCTGTCTCAGTATTCCAGTTTCAATGATGTTTGACTAAATTCCATCAGTTTAGTTTCCATCCTGGCCCACATTTCTCTTCAATTCTGTTATTTACACTACTTTCTGCATGAAGTAGCGATTAATTTGACATCATTTTATCAGCCTGAATTATTCAGGAAGGTATTGCAGTGAGTTCTGTCAAGTTCATACATTTATTATCTTTTGTTCAAGTTCCATCAACAAATGTTTTCTTCAGTGATATTTTTTATGCTGATCTCCAATTCTGGAGACCGTACTCAAGGCAGAGGGTCAGGGTTCAAAAATTTAATTTGGAAGGGCTGGCAATGTGTCATCATAAAAAAAACTCATGTGAGGTAAAATTGAAAATTGACATATTGGTATTTGAACTCAAACCATAAAGGGACAAATATGTAACACATTTAGGTTAATGGTCAACCATATATTTACTTTTCCTAAAACATGAATTAATTACATTGGGATGATGCCAGAAATCTGTAGGTGAAAAGTAGAGTTAATTGAATATGTATAGTACTTATATTCTTAACTGAAGTAAAAATAACAAGACATCAAGTCAAAACCTAAACGACAAAACTAAATAGAGTAATACATTTAGTCCCACACTTGACTTTTTATAACCCTGCCCCCTACAGTGAGCTCATAAAATATTTTCAATATTTTATCATTATTTTCATTTTTCTTGATGATAAAAGAGAATGGTGGTAAAATATATGTTGTTTTTATATATTTTTTGTAAATGCTATACGAATCAGTATTTCTTAGTTTGAAAATTTCTAAAATGGCTCTAGATCAAATAAACACATTGTATAAATTCCACATGTCGTCTGGCATAGACTTATAACACGATGTGTGTTACTTTGATGCAAATGTAGAATATTCTCTTACATGTCAAGGAATTTGGCAAAACTGCAGAATAGATCAAAACTATCTGAATCTTTGAAATAATTCTTCCGGCAACAGAAT
Organism: Eledone cirrhosa; assembly: GCA_964016885.1. NCBI lineage: Eukaryota > Metazoa > Mollusca > Cephalopoda > Octopoda > Eledonidae > Eledone > Eledone cirrhosa. Next base: position 225,418,191 of record OZ024740.1, read on the forward strand.
TTTCTGAAAGATTAGAAATTCTGCAGTTAGCCATTTTCTTTCTTTTTTTTTTTTTACTGGGACTCGTCCAGAAACAAAGCTTTCTTGTTAAATGAAGCACACATATTGCAAATGAAGATTAGAATCAAAGGTTAGATATGATCTGAAGATAAGTTATTCTGTTGGAAATATGTTAGTTGGTCTGTGACTGACATCAAGGTTCTGAAGAATGAAAGAACCACAAAGAACTCTTGCTGGAAGTGGTTACTCCTGTAATCAGCAGCATAGCTAAATGGGGATGAAGGGATGCTCTGCTCCAAATGGCACTTGTTGGGTGAGGTGACACTTTCAATCCAATAGATTGAGAAACCATTGGAGGTAAGGGACAAAGACAAACACATCTTTGAGCAGCACAGAATCTATCTATGGACTGCCTCTAATGTAGGCAGTTCATAGGCAGCTTGCTGGCAGGTTGTCACAAGGTATATTCTTTCAAACTAAGGTTTCTAGCTCTAACAGGAATCTAAAATATGTATAATAAAATGTTATTTTTATAATGCTCTTTGCTATGACTCCATAAATTCATGACAGGTTTTATTTATTTTGGGGTTAAAATGTTTTTTATGGTAAATGCCCCCCCCCCCCTCCCGCTACCAGCAACAAACCATTAAACTATGATGTTGAAATTGTTTATTGTGTGGTACCTGCAGGGTTCTGTTACTCTTAAAACAAGTCATAACATATCTCCACAACGTTAGTTGAATGCATATAAAAGACAAAAAGGAATTGAGGAAGTTAAGATATATCATTTTATATCACAATTAATGATAAATAGTATCATTCCCGCCGAGGTCAATTTTGCCTTTCATCCTTATGGGGTCGATAAAATAAAGTACCAGTAATGTACTGGGTAATTGCTGGCCTTGTGCCAAAAGTAAAAACAATTATTTACAGATTTTTGATAGCATCATTATCATCATTATCATTTAACATGTTTTTTCTTCTACTAGCACACACACACATATAGATAGATAGAGAGAGAGTGAGAGAGAGTAGTAGTAGTAATAATAGGTAGGTAAAGATATCCAAGGTACAGAGCAACTGAAGTACATTGGGTGAGTCTGAATATAATAACTAAGGCCATATATATCTTCTGCAGTTCCCTGCATATAAAATTCTTATAGGTAACAATATCCATGGAACAGACGTTTCCAGTTTTAGCAGCTTTAACTAGTAATCTATCCATATTTCTTAGCTTATTCATTAATGATTGTTGATCGTTTTGGAATTTATTTATAACACATACAAAGAAACAGATGTCAGTGATATGCAATAACTGATGTGTGTGTTTGTGCGTGTGTGTGTGACAAGTTTTGCATCATTCCTGTCTATCAAATTTCACTCACAAAGTATTACTAAATCAAAAGCTATTGTAAAGATACTGCCCAAAATGTAACACAGTGGCTGTAAGTAACAAATTATGAGGTTCTAAAGTGAACAACCTATTTGCACAGCCATGTCTGCCTCCAATTTATGGCTGGTGATTCTGAAATGATATTTCATCTAATTATTATGTATTCTAAGTTCAAACGTAGCCTATCAAACGTGGATGAATGGCATAAACTGTGATTAACTAAAAAAAAATATTTTAAAATAACTTGTTACTTGTTGTTTTAATCATGAGTAAGGAACTGTGCTGCTAACGTTTGTAAGTCTTCTGAGATTGGTGTGATATACACAGTTGCTGATTAACCTAAACAGCTCTAAGGTGCTTGTGGGAAAAATATGAGCAGAAATGAAATTCCAGAGGGTTGAAGTTGGGAGGGGATTGAGTGCTTATTGCAGGGCTTGGAAGGTGATACACAACATCAGCAATGACAGGACAGATGGATGAACTTTGATGAAGGTGGTATGCTACTACTTTGCTCTGATGAGCTGAGTCACTGCAGACATTATCGTCTGGAGCATATTCTTGGTTTCATTTGTCATAAATTGACAGAGTCCAAGACCATCCTTTGGCAGTATGCTAGTCTGTTGCCAGGTTAATCCTAGCTACCACCAGTATAATTATTCAGCTGAATTGTCTGAAGCAATATGAAATGTAATATGTTACTTGAAGGTCACAATGTACAGTTCAGTCTAGAGACCTCACCAATAACCTTACAACTGAAAGACCAAAATTGTAACCACTAGGCAGCATACCTTCACTGTAGTAGTTGTAGAAAATATAAAAGGTAGACTGAGCTAGAGCTTTTATTATGCTGGTGATTGTTTCATTACCAATCAGCTGGATAGCTTTATTTTATATTCAGTCTGTATCCCTGCACTGCAATTTGTGGCTTTTTGCCAATATATGTCCTCTTAATTCACTTTCTATTTTCATTGGAGAATACCTGTTGATATACTGGATATTTTGCAATCTACAAATGGAATGTGATTTTATATTTTCAGTATTCAAATAAAAACAAACGGTGATGTGTTAGACATTTTAGAACTTGTGTACATCCAGATTTCCTTATTTGTTTAAATAGCAATAAAAACATAATTCCATATTTATTTCTGATTATGCTTGAATGTGACTTCCTTTAGTTTCATCTCATTATAATATGAGTTCAACCCACACTGAAGATGACTTTGTTTTTTATTCTTTCATGGTTGATAAAATCAATCATGTGCTGCAGTCAATTGAATTAACTCCGTTTTTATCTATCAGCTACATAAGTTTTATTGATAAAAAAAAAAAAAAAAATTGTGAACAAATCTATTTCAAATAACAATACTACAGATATTTAAAAAAAAAGGAAAATGAAGGCAAGGACAAAGGCTCTAAAATCACAGAAGAATCGGAGGGGGAAGAGGGTGTTGAGCTCTAGGCATAAGGCATGGTGGTGTTGGGGCTGGGCTCTGCAGACAAGACTGCAAAAGCATTTTCGCAGACAATGCACATTGACACCTGCTGCTCCACTCCATGGGGCTCCTTCCTCAGACAGGCTGCTGTTGTTTCAATCTTGCAGAGGAGCTCAGCAGTACAGGGTTCAAGTATGCCTGAGGTCACAACAGTGACTGATGCAAAGAGAGAGGGAGTGGCTGGACAATCCCCTATATTTTCACACAATTGTTGAGTTGCACCAGTGTTGGTTATTATTATTGGCATACAATTGGCTGTGTGGTTAGGAGATTTGCTTCACAAGCACTAGTCTTCTGTTCTATCCCACTGTGTAGTATATTGGGAAAATATTGTCTACTATAGATTTGACTAAATCAATGCCTTGTGAGTAATTTGGCAGACAGAAACCTGCAATACCAAGCAATCAACTGAAATAGTAGCATTTTACATGCAATTAATATAAGATATTCAGTTTTTGTATAATAAAGCTGCTGATATTACTTAAATACATGATCATAGGTTCAAACCATACTATAGCTATTGTGATGTAATTCCTGAGTAAGAAAGATGACATTGCTGGGCTCCAGTAACTGTGACTGAAAATAAATACAGTTGACTGGTTTACTGTTTGATAGTTATTCGCTGTAAAAGCATTTGCCTGAACAAATAAATCATACAGCCCATGATAACCCAAAGACATACATTTTGAATGAAATTCTTTATTTTAATTTTTTTGAGTACATATTTTTTTTATTTTGTAGATTTTAGAATAACGAATAACACTCAGAATTTATATAATTCACTGGATTTTATTAGTTCCCATGATACACATACACACACACACAAACATACAGTATATATGTGTGTGTGTGTGCGTGTAGTTTATATATATATATATATATATATATATATATAAGTGATTACACAACAGTTAGTTCACCATACCGAGAACAATTGTTCCCCCTTAGCGGATCCGCTAAGGTGAAGCAATTGTTCTCGGTATAGTGAACTAACTGTTGTGTAACCACTTCTACCTAACTCGTCCCATGGACTGAGTGCTCTACCACTACGGATATTACCTTCCAGTGGTCCACCACTATATATATATACAAACACACACAGACACCCGGATGTGGCGCATGCGCAAACTGAGCACGCAACCCACACACAAACAAAATGGCGTAGGATAGAAGAAAGGAAAGGCACAGAAACGAAGAAAGAAATCCCCAGTCACTGAAGAGGTCACAGAGTGTGTGACGAAAGAACTATGACTATATATATATAAACAACTATCTGGTTGTGGAACCAACCAACCAACCAGAAATTTATAAATTTGTAAATTTATAAATATATATTAAATTAAATTGAAGTGAAAGCAACTGGTGCGTGTGTTTCTTATTGGCAACATGACCCTCCCAAAGTATAACAATATCGGTTTCAACACACGATTTCAGATAAAGAATCTTGCTAAACAAATTCAGAAACGAAATATATATATATATATATATATATATATATATATATATATATATATATATATATATATATATGTGTGTGTGTGTATATATATATACATATATCGTCTGACCCTTGCAAGCAGGGAAAATCGGATGTAAAATGATGATGAGGATGATATACATTTATGTACATAAAGATTTTGTCTAGGTGTCATGAAAAAAAAGCATCCAACAAGCAGAGTGAGCATCGAGGATATATGTATATATATATATATATATATATATATATATATATATATATATATATATATATATATATATATATATATATATATATATATATCATCATCTTCATCATCTTCGTTTAACGTCCATGTTCCACGCTAACAAGTTGTCCCACTTGAGGCAAGGTTGGTCGGGTGACCCTGCCTCGCTCATATAGGACTATCTGGCAGGTTTTCTACGGCTGGAGGACCTTCCTAACACCAACATAATTTACAGTGTGGAACTGGGAACTTTTACCGTGTTACCTACATGGCCACATTACAGCATGTCACTGTCGTGACACCTACATGACCTTGATCTCGATCTCATTATCTCATTTATTTGGACTGAATGTTGTGGTACCAAATTTACAGAGAGAGGGTGGTGTTGGTGTAGGGGTAGTGGATTGGGGTGTATATTTGGTTAAGAGGTGCCTACTGACTGTAGGTTTCGCTTTGTACATATGCAAGGCCGGTCTTCTATATTACTGCGTAGCGCCAAAGATCTCGGTCCAGTGACATTGTCTTAAAGAAGTGCAAGTGTGTAAGGTCGGAATTTATCAAAGGTTTTTCTGGGTCTACCTACTCCGTAACTTTCATCAATTTTGATTGCCCTGCACTTTTTTATACAGCTGTCGTCTTTCATGCACATCACGTGACATACCAACGTAGCCTTCTCGCAAGTAAACAGCATCTGATCCCTCTTATTCCTAATTTCTCACTTAATATACACATACATATCATCATCATCATTTTCCGTCCGCTTTTCCCTGCTTGCAAGGGTGGGACGGGTCCTATTCAGCACAGCATCTCGCCACTTGTCACGGGCCTACTTCATCTCCTCTGTGAGTTTCAGCAATCTGAGGTCTGCTTTCACCACATATATATGTGTGTTCATGTGTGCGTGCGCACGCGTGTGTGTGTGTGTAAATTCAGCATAAGTTCTGCAGGAAAACCAGAATAAGACAGAAAGTGTTTGTTCTACCTTGTATAGTTGTGAAGAAGGTAATCAATAAAGATTAAAAGAAGAAGCATAAGAGGCTCTGAAGCTCTGAGGCTCTGAAGAGTTTGCATGGAATTATTGAAAAGATGCAGTCCCAAATGTATTGAACATAATGTTATGATTGGAATATTTTAAAACTGACACTGTACAATGAGAATCCACCATAATGTAAGTAATTTCTGAAGGAATATGTTATAGTTTTCTCAATTTAATAATTTATTATCAATTTCATTATGATTATCATTATTGTTTTTATTGTCATTATCAATATCATCAATATTATTGTTATTACTAGCAGAAAAACCACCCTTCGTGTGGTTTTCTGCTAGCATGTGTAGTGTGTATATTGATATTATACACAAATATATATGCATGTAGATATGATACATCAAATAAAATCGTAATTGACAATATACACAGAAATTGAAAGAAGTCTATTTTGCTCGGTCTTCTGTAATCAGTAAAGTAATCCATGATACATTTAAAAAAAGACGATATTATATATAAACTGCATTAGGAGAAAATTAGCGATGGAAATATATGCAATATTTTTATAAGTGTCATAATATAACGGCCGCTAACCGGAAGTGTTGACATTTGAAAATTTTAAAGAAGTGAATCTTTAAATAAGCTGTAAAATATATTTAATCAACAGCCACAAAATTTAGCACATAAATTATGTAATATTCATTCAATATTTATTCAAAGTAATCCAAGTTATTTTACAAATGGGATAAAAAAAGTATATTCTGAACAAAGTCCTGCACGTCTTGCTTTATTATAGTTAAGATTATTATCATTATCGCCGTGAATTGGCAGTATCGGTAGAGGGTCGGACGCCATGCTTTGGCGCATAGAGTTACGGCCCTTGCCATTCTGAGTTCAAATCCTGCCGAGGTTTACTTTGCCTTTCATCCTTACGGGGTCGATAAAATAAAGTACCAGTAATGCACTGGGTAATTGCTGGCCTTGTGCCTAAAATAGAAACAATTATTATGTTTATATAAGTTGAATGTTTATATAAGTGTTATGATATAGCATATGCTATATCATAACCGTTTATGTTTAATCAACAGCTACGAAATTTAGTACATAAATTATGTAATATTCATTCATTATTTATTCAAAGTAATCCAACTTATTTTACTAATGGGATAAGAAAATATATTCAGGACAGTCCTGCACTTCTCCCTTTATTGTATTATGATTATCATCATCTTCATTCATTATACATGCTGGCATGGGTAAGATGTGATGTTTGTCACCACTGATTTCCTATTGCTTGCAGCCGTTTCTAATTTTAAAACATTCTTTATTATTTTTTATGTATATAAGAATGCTTTGAAGCATAGAGTTACGTCCCTTTATTATCTGAGTTCAAATCCCGCCGAGGTTAACTTTGCCTTTCATCCTTACGGGGTCGATAAAATAAAGTACCAGTAATGTACTGGGTAATTGCTGGCCTTGTGCCTCAAATAGAAACAATTATTAAATATAAGAAACCATTCTTCTTTAAGCATGCTACTTATTGCTGAAATATAGATTGTATTGTTTATGAGGGACATAAACAAATGTCACTAAAATAATTATTTGACTACATCTGTGTTGGTGTTTTGTAATCCAATTGGAATATTAAATTTGAATACTGAACAAAACCATTCAGCATTGATTGAAAACATAACATAATATTCATTATTAATAATGATGGATTATTTTGAAGTTTTGTAGGTACTGACCTTTAAACACAGTTTTGAGGGGTCATTGTCAGTGAAAACTAAAAGTCAGCAGTCACCATTAATAATAAATAAATAGATGTATACATAAATGTATATAAAGCGGGTGTAAAAACGATGATGATATATGTGTATGTGTATATATATATGGAGCGTGTATGGTATGTGGAGTGTGTGTATGTATGTGCTTCTTCTCTGACGAAGTTTAACAAACCCACGCCGTGCTGAAATATCATGTCCATGTTGTAAGAATATGAATAAATCTCCTTATACAATACTTATAAATATTGGATTCTTCCTCTTTTGTGGGCTACTACTACAATCACAAGATCAGAACATAATATAGATGTGTGTACATTTGTACATATGTATCTGTGTGTGTATATATATATTTATGTGTATATATATATATATATATATATATATATATATATGCGCATGTATGTATGCACATGCATGTATGTTTGTGGTTGTATGTTTATCTGTACATTCAATGCATATTTATAAGAATGATGTATATATATATATATTTTTATTTTTTAAAACTTTATGTGTGTCTGATGTTCTTCAATCTATGTTTATGTATAAGTGTTTATGTATAATGTGTTTATGTGTGTAAGTGTGTGATTGTGTAGAAGGTGACTTCTTGTAATGTGACTAGATATATTAGAAAACCAAATAACGTAAAAGTGAATGCCCTTTATGTGCAAATATATCACAGCATGCGAATATGTCTGTATCAGAGGAATAGGGCTCTGTTTAACACTGAGAGGTCATCATCAATCATGCGTGACTCACAGAAGTCTGAGATGGCAGGGGTGAAGAAGAAGAAGAAGAAGAAGAAGAAGAAGAAGAAGAAGAAGAAGAAGAAGAAGAAGAAGAAGAAGAAGAAGAAGAAGAAGAAGAAGAAGAAGAAGAAGAAGAAGAAGAAGAAGAAGAAGAAGATGTATGCGAACAACGGCAGGGTTTTCTTCACTGGATAGGGGCTAAACATAATAGTATTAACATCAGCTCTGGTCCTTTCACGTCTTACAATAATAAATAATAGTAAAGGTTCATTCATGAATACAAATGAGATGGCACTTCAGCCGATCTTTGTGGAAAGCAGTACAAACTTTTGCACCACTCTGTAACATAGGTACCTCCAACCACCTCATAAATATAGAGATATAAAAAAGAACTAAAATAAAAAAATGTATAAAAGGAAATAGGAAAACCCTCAACCAATACTAATCAGAATACATAAATTTCATAATGCATTCAGATATATACCCATGCATATATGAATGCAAATAGACAGATAAATATGTACTGAGAATTGCAAAGGCAATCCATCTTAAGCGCTTCACAAACACTGGTGAACATGTTTGTAAATTTGTACAAGTAGGCATACATAAGGAGCAAACACGCACAAGCACAATTTTATCACACCTGCATACACACATACACACACACATACACACACACACATATATATATATATATATATATATATATATCATATTTTGAGTTAGAAACTCAAAATAGTCTTTTACAATTAAATAGCTCAAGGAAGGGAATCTTTTCGAGCCGTGTAATACAATTGAATATATCGAGAAGACAGGCAAACCATATTGTTTTAAATTACTATTTTTCAACCTAGCTAACTTGGTCATTTACAATTCGAACACATGTATACTTGTATTGGTGTTCATCCCTCTCATATATTCAATTGTATATATATATATATATATATATATATATATATATATATATATATATATATATATATATATATATATATATACAATATTAAATAACAGGAATTTAAACTTCGCTATAATAACCACAAGAATTCTTTCACAGATCCAAGTAAAAAATCTTCAACGGCACTATCAGGCGTACTCTGGCAACTTAAGCTAGATAACGTTAGATATTCGACGGCTTGGAATATAGTCTCAAGAGGGATTCCTTTTAATTCATCCTCCGAGACATGTGACCTCTGCGCAGAGGAGATATTCTTTATACTAAAATCTAAAAATTCCCTTAACCTACGGACAAATTTATTCAGTTGTTGCAAACATAGATTAAACTCAACGTTTAAATATAAATTTAAATTTAAAATGTAGTATATTTAGTTTGATTTATATTTATATGGGAACTAGCCGATAAATTTTTGATTCCTAAATCTTTGATTCCCTCTTTTTACTCTTTTTTTATTGTTTATTCTTATTTTATTTTTATCTAAACATTCCTCATGAAAAATTAAGCTACCCTAAAAGCTGATGCTCCAAATTTTTGAATTAACCTTACACTAGATAAACTTCTATATTAAATATAAAAACATATGTAGATCTAATTGGACATCATAATCTTTTTGAAATGTTCTTTGCTAGATGTGATTTGATAGATAATTTTTGGCTTTGTCTTGTAATGAACTTGGCAATATATTGTCAATTAACTTTGAAGAGTTGTTCTTTGTGGTTTATTTATTTTTATTTTTATTTTTATTTTTATTTTTATTTTTATTTTTATTTTTATTTTTATTTTTATTTTTATTTTTATTTTTATTTTTATTTTTATTTTTATTTTTATTTTTTAATATTGTAGTATTCTATAATATTTTTTTATTTTTATTTTATTTTAAAATTTTTTAATATCTTTAATATGTAAATTTTTAATACGTAATATTTTTTAATACGTAGTATTTTTAATATGTAATATTTTTACTATGTAATATTCTTTCGTAATATTTTTACTTATTATTATTATTGTTATCTTTATATTTTTAGTTTTGTTTATAATATAATATATATTTTTATTAGTATATTGAAATCTGCTCTCTATTTCTGCTTGATAGATAATCTTGTAGAGTATTGACAGGAATAATAATACGCTCAAATTTGTATACCACATTGAGAATGTTTTCCGGTAACCTAGAGTTTGCGGAGTGAATCAGTTGGATTCGCATGGATGGTTGTAGCTGTCACATAAACATATGAATTTTTTAAAACTAAACATAAGATAATTAATTTTCACACATTATGGATACTTGTTTCATTCAGGAATACTGATATTTACAATATAGTGTAAGTTTTATAAATACTAATACATTAAAACTTAGGGTTTTTTACACCTCGAATATGTCTGGCTATTTTTAAATTTTTTTCTCTCGCTATTTTTTCCTCTCTCTATATTTTTTTTTTTTTTTTTTTTCTCTATATATATCTCCCTTACATTAATACTTGAGCTAAATAAATAAATAAATAAATAAATGTATCATTGATACACTTACTCAAAATGACCTCCCACTACCTAATTTTCTATATATATATGTATCTATCTCTATTTCCTCTCTCTCTATATATATATATATCTCTTTCTGTTTCTTTACATGAAGCTCTTCGCTTTATCTATCTTTCCATCTCTCTATTTTGTTCCATGCATCTCTTCTTTTTCTTTTTCCTCTTTTTCTTCCTTTTCTTCGTTTTGTCTTTCTTTCTTTTTTCTCTCTTTCTGTCTCTCTGTATAAAATTTTCACTGCTAGCGTAAACCTCTTCAAATGAAGTCGGTGTTTATTACGGTATGTCGAATCTATTTATCTATAAAACTGTTTATATTGTATTTTGTCTGATGAAGGCATAGCATATTGTTAATATGATATCCCCGAAATATATATAATGAAATAAATATGGTTTTATAAATATAGTTTTCCATTTATTTAATATTGTAAATATACTCCAAATATTTGTCGAGTGCTTTTATATCAGTTATAAATATTTACTAGTTGTAACCCAACAATTTTAAATATAACTTTACATATATATATATATATATATATATATATATATATATATGAGTGAGTGGGTATAGATACACATACACAATCTTTTATATATATATAATGTTTGTATGTATATATATATATATATATATATAGGAACGAGTAGGACCCCGACGGCTTGAGCTCAGCCGTCGGGGTCCTACTCGTTCCTATTACCCACTCTACTACCCTAAGTATTGAGTACTTTGGTGCGTTATTGTCCATCTGGTTCCGTACCACATTTCCTTCTTCGTTATATATATATATATATATATATATATATATATATATATATATATATATATATATGTGTGTGTGTGTGTACAATGTATGCATATATATATATATATATATATATATATGTGTGTGTGTACAATGTATGCATATATATATATATATATATATATATATATATATATATATATATATATATATATAAATATATATATATATATATATATATATGGAAGTGTGTATGTATGTTTGGTCATAGAACAATGAAAAAGACAGAAGTCAGAGGTAGTTAATTGTTTTACGATCGTTTCAGACGGTCGATAATTTAGGAAAATTGATACGTCGATTTTCCGCAATCTCTGATAATGACAATAAATATAATAATGATAATGGAATTACTAATAATTTGATAAAATGATAATGTATTTCTTCAGACATTACTTACAACAAGGGCGGTGGATTGGCAGTATCGGTAGAGGGTCGGACGCCATGCTTTCCAGCATAGTTACGTCCCTTTACGATCTGAGTTCAAATCCCGCCAAGGTTGACTTTGCCTTTCATCCTTACGGGGTCGATAAAATAAACTACCAGTAATGCACTGGGTAATTGCTGGCCTTGTGCCTAATGTAGAAACAATTACTTACAACAAGGGTGAATATGTGTGTGTGTGTGTGTAAAAATATATACACATATATATAACCATCCACTCCATATCTTTAAAAATATCCAGCACCTCTCCACACATCTGACGGAACTACCTCAGGACCTTACCCACGAACATACACTCACACATTTTTTTCGCACCACGCCCCCAACATCAACACCACATATAAACACAAACACACACGTGCGTACCGCCACATATACACAACCTCCGGAATCCACACGCCACCTCCCCCACCCTCTGACCTCTCTCCTTCCACAAGCACGCACGCACCATCTTACACCCCACCCCACGTACACACCTTTTCCTGAACATGGAACCTCGTTCTTCCTCAAACTCTCACATACACACTCACACACACACGTACACCTACACACATACACAAACACCACCTTCAGCCTTCCCCGCTTCGACCCCCCCCCCCCCGCCTCCCTCTCCCAACTCCACCCGCCACCACCCTTACACGCCTTACACCCTTCCACCACTTGTCCATCTTATTGTTTATTCTTATATTTACTTTTACATTTACGTTTATTTTTAACTTTATTTGTTCTCCTTCCCCCTTTTTTCTAAATGTATTTCCATACACCCTCTGAACTCTCTTACCAACCTATTTACTCCTGAAGAAGGGCTTATGCCCGAAACGTCACCCCCTTCCCCCACTCCACTCCCAAAAGGGTGAACCTAATAAACCTTTATTTGTCTGCCTCTCTGTTTTGTTCCCGTATAAATTTGCACTATATATATATATATATATATATATATATATCATCCTCATCATCATCATTTAACATCCATTCTCCATGCTAGCATGCGTTAGACGGGTTATTACAATCATCTTCTGCAGTTGGATTTCTACGTTTCAAATATATATATATATATATATATAGTATTAGTTACACTATTTATGGTTATGTAAATACAAAACCTTATGCAGTTATAAGTATTTTTTATATATACACGCTAAA